>CM066038.1:180298413-180656544 GCA_033557465.1 Ichthyophis bannanicus | reverse complement strand
GCATTGGGTTTTTTTTAAATTTCTGCTGCCAGCAAACACACCCTCACATTGGCATAACCTAAGGTGCCACATCATGCACCCTATGCGGAACTCCTGAGGACACATAATAAGGTGCACTGTCCAACACGGCACCTTATAATGTTCCCTTTGGGGCACCTTATAGGGCGCTTTGGAGGCACCTTCAGGCTACAGCACTGAGGGTGTTGTTGGTGGCAGCACCAATTTAAATTATAAAAGAAAATTCCTCAGACAGCCCTATCACATAACCCCACTGTGGGATCAAACCCTTGACCTCTGGCTCCACAGACAGTGCAGTCACCCGTGGGCTACATCTCCACAGCTGCTAACAAACTCCTGGCTGGCTACAGTTGGACTGCAGCCCACCAAACGCACTGTCTGCTGTGGTTAGCAGGATAGGGTTAATCCACACATACCCATGATGCACTGCACATGCACATCAGCAGTCTACAGATAACCACAGGATGGGGTATGCACCCCCACACCACCTCAGCCTGGTAGGGAGTACTGAGCATGTGTATTACTGGCACAGAGTAGGTACTGTGTGTTACTGGCACAGAGTAGATACATTGTGCGGATCCTGTGCTCAGCCTGAGGGTGAGGTGGGCCACCCAGCACCATGTCCACAGCACCTGGCTTAGCTGAGATAGACTATGGTGTGAGTGCCCATCAGTGGCAGTCTGTGATGGGTTGGTCTTGCAGCTACACTGCCAAATACATCTGTGTCCATCTTTGATTTCTCAGTCAAGTTTAGCCCTTGAGCACTTTGATATACCCAGAATAGTGCATATCCTGTGTGGGTGCCATGGCCACATGATTTATGTGACCAGGGGGCCGGGCCGGGTCGGCTCTTTGGACCCATAGGCGGATTATGTAGTACCACCCAAACTGCCCTCTGGAGCTGGTAGAGGGGACCATCAACCTCAGTTCAGCTGGGGGGACAGACAACATACAGGGCAGTCCATGCATTTCTGTACCCATCCATAAGGTGATAGCAGACAGACAGGAGGCCTGGAAATGTTCAGCTGCCCACCACCACTATCTGACATTCTCCAGCAGCGAGCACAGTGAATCTGCAGCCGCTGCATCCTGCAAGGTGTTCCAGCCTCACACATACTAACTGCAAACAATCTGCTAGCTAGTCCATAGTGCACATTACTGGAAGAAATGTGGGCACCCAAAACCAGGATGTCAGCACACCCACCAAGCAGATAGGTTAGTGATTGGGCCCCAAAAAAAGGCAGCCCATAGATATCACTTGAAAGAGATGCTATTAGCACTATGGGGGACCTAGGCATGCCATGGTGACTGCTCAGTCAGGGTGAGAATGACCTCCCAGCAGGACATGCAGGGGCCACCCTGTCCGTGCAGGTGATGGCCGGCCACTACAATGTCCCAGCCATTGCCCTATGCCCTGTGCTCATGCATCCTGCCCAGGCCACCCTTTCGGAGCTATACCCACAGTACCTTGCTCCTCATTATGCACATTGGCAAGCTAACACTGGACACAGTACAAACAGTGTGGGCTGAGTAAGGTGTTGCAACCACCACACACTGGATGGACAGACACACACTCCCACACCTATGCCAGCATTGTGCTACTATAGAGAGTTTTTGCAGTCCAGGCCAACTCACCAGTCCTGGACACAGCGCAGGCATAGCTATGGTATGCAATACTGTTGGGGTCACTTCCCAGGGTGGTGCACACTGTCAGAAACAAGACCTGAAGCACACTCCACAGACATCAGAGATATTGGTATGATACAGCTCAATGAGCATATTGTGCTTAACTTAGGAATAGCTATCTGCCAGTAATCATAGCAACATTTTGATATATGTGTACCATATTCCCAGGTTTAGGGTGGCATTGGTAAGGTATGCATGTACTAGTATTGTGAGATGTACGCAAGGCCCGATATCCTGCCTCTCTGTGAGGCTTTCGATAATGGAGCCTGTGCGTGCGGTTCTTTCTGCTCCTGTTGGCCGCTGCTCTAGGGCAGAGGTCCCCAACTCCAGTCCTGGTGGGCCAAACACTGTTCATGTTTTCCTGCTGTCCCTAATGAATATGCATGAGATACATCTGCATACCATGGGGGCGACGCATGGAAATGAAGCACACACATCTTTATTAGATATAGCATATACGTGAATGATTTGTGGCCCTCCAGGACTGCATCTGTGGGACTCTGCTCTAGGTAATGCACATGTTTCTGGTGTCTGTGCTCTGTAGGGTAAAATGTAGATGCTTTGGGCATGTTTACGTTATCTGCACTAAAGGTTCGGTCTGTATTATCACATTTTTGTGGTGGGTAAAATGTGGGGACTGGGATGGCAGGAGCCCCAGCTGGGGCTTGAATCTGTGACCTTCTGCTCCTGAAGGCAAAATATGACCTTGAGAATATACCACTGAAATTTAAAGACTGCCTGCAAAATCGATTTGCTGCTTTAAATACAAATGACAGAGCTCCGGAAGAGTTATGGAATGACATCAAGAAGGTTGTGTTGGAAGAATGCGAGAAGTCTCTACAAAAGGTGAAAAAGCAAAAGCGGCCAAAATCGATGACGGAAGAAACTCTGAAAATTTCCCAGAAACGCAGAGAAGCTAAAGCCAGAGGAGAAAGAAAGACAATAATAGAACTCAACAGAGATTTCCAACGTGCAGCAAGACAGGACAAGGAAAAGTACTACAATGACACTTGCATCGAAATAGAAGCAGAAACTATTAGAGGAAGAGCAAGATCGGCTTTCCTAAAGCTACGAGAGTTAAAGAAAAAGTTCCAGCCTCGAATTGGAATGTTACGAGATGCTCAAGGTTCTATGTTGAATGATGCAGAGAAGATCAAGAAAAGGTGGAAGGAATATACAGAGTTTTTATATGATAAAGATCAAGTGGACCAACGGCCATTTCAACCTGTACCTTATGATCGGGAACCATTGGTGATGAAAGAAGAAGTTGAAGCAGCATTGAAAGCCTTATCAAAGAACAAAGCACCAGGCATCGATAGCATTCCTATAGATGTATTGCAGCAATCTGATGCAGCTGTTACCATACTTACAAGGCTCTGCCAAGAAATATGGAAGACAACATCATGGCCAACTGACTGGAAAAGATCTGTGTTTATACCAATACTAAAGAAAGGTGATCCAACTGACTGTGGAAATTATCGAACAATCACTCTGATCCCACATGCCAGCAAGATTCTACTGAAGATTATTCAAAAGAGACTACAACCATACCTGGAACAAGAAATACCTGAAGTGCAAGCAGGGTTCAGGAAAGGGCGAGGAACGAGAGACATCATTGCGGATGTGAGATGGATCCTTGAAAAGACTAAAGAATACCAAAAGGATATCTATTTGTGCTTTATCAACTATAGCAAGGCTTTTGACTGTGTAAACCATGAGAAACTCTGGGCCACATTAAGAAGCATGGGTATACCAGAACACCTGATAGTTCTCTTGCACAATCTGTACATTGATCAAGAAGCAACAGTTCGAACGGAACAAGGAGAAACAGAATGGTTTAAATAAGCAAAGGTGTAAGACAAGGCTGCATACTTTCCCCCTACCTGTTTAATTAATATGCAGAACAAATCATCAGAGAAGCAGGATTTTATGAAGGCAACTGAGGTGTGAAGATTGGTGGAAGACTCATCAACAACCTTCGCTATGCTGATGATACTACATTACTGGCTGAAAGTGAAGATGATCTGAAACATTTGCTTCTCACAATCAAAGAACATAGTCTCAAAATGGGCCTGCACCTTAATGTAAAGAAGACAAAGATCATGACAACTGGCATAATCAACAGGTTCATCGTTCAAGGAGAAGAAATTGAAATTGTGAACAACTTTAACCTACTTGGATCAACTATCAATAAAGAAGCAACAAGCAGTCAAGAAATCAAACGACGCATTGCTCTTGGCAGAATGGCTATGAAAGACCTAGATAAGATTCTCAAGAGGAGAGATGTCTCTCTCCATACAAAGATTCGACTTGTTCAAGCCATGGTATTTTCAATAACATCATATGGATGTGAAAACTGGACAGTGAAAAAGACAGACAGGAAGAAAATTGATGCCTTTGAATTATGGTGCTGGCGGCGAATACTGTGTATACCATGGACTGCCCGAAGAACAAACCAGTCGGTACTAGAGGAGATCAAACCTAAGCTTTCTATAGAAGCTCAGATGACAAGACTTTGACTTTCATACTTTGGACACATCATGTGAAGAGAGAGATCATTAGAGAAAGACATCATGCTTTGCAAGATAGAAGGTCAACGCAAAAGAGGAAGGCCAGCAATGAGATGGATCGAGACAATAACAGCAGCTACGGGTACCAGTCTGTCAACAATGAGCCGCCTGACTGAAGACCGAACACAATTTAGGATAGCTATCCAGAGGGTCGCCATGAGTCGACACCGACTCGACGGCACTTAACAATAACAACACAATTAATCAACTGCACATTAATGAAAGTACATCCCTACTTCTGACCATACAGCACTCATTTGAGAAGTATCGTGCATTGTCATTATTGTTTCTCCCACAAACATTCACTTAAAGGCATATTTTAGAAAGGCTGTTTGTGTGGTGGGAATGACGTGCTGGTGAAAATATATGCAAATCTACAGTATGTCAACTTTAGAGGAGAGGATAAGCACGTGTGAGGTTGCTATAAAATTGACGTATCTCTGCCCATCAAGATGCATGTGAATGTTAACAATGAGCTGTGTAAAGGAAATATGTTGGCATGCAAGGGGATCTATATCCAAATTAGTGGGAGGAAACATTTCACAAATACACTCATGGGAAATATCAATGGAGGAAAGTCCATAACATACACATGTTGGTGTGCCAGTATTTTAAGATGTACATTTTATTTATTTTATTTATTTATAGACTCTTATATACCGCACTATTAGGCATCAGCGCGGTTCACAAAAAACAGTGAGATACACAATTCAACAGTACTTTGTGTTTACAGAAAACAGGAGAATATAACTCGGATAACAGGGTATATAATTAATAAACATAGTCATAGTCATAGTCAAACATGTGCAAATGTCGGCACTTACAGTGTATCCGTGCCATTTTGCAGATACACTATTTAAAAGAATACCCAAACCCCAACCACAATCACCATATGCTATATACTTTTTGTCGGGCATAAACCGCAAGGTGAAGAGGACTCCCTCAACACCTCACGCAGTACATGCCCCTTTTGTTTTTTTATTATTCATTTCATTAATTCTGATTTCTCAAAACTTAAAAGCAGGGAAAGGCTTCACACTTATCTGCACAAGCCTTTCCCTGCTTTTAAGTTTTGAGAAATCAGAATTAATGAAATGAATAATAAAAAAACAAAAGGGGCATGTACTGCGTGAGGTGTTGAGGGAGTCCTCTTCACCTTGCGGTTTATGCCCGACAAAAAGTATATAGCATATGGTGATTGTGGTTGGGGTTTGGGTATTCTTTTAAATAGTGATACGTGTGGGAATACCTTTTTGGGACTTTTTTCCTTTGAGTTATTTTGCAGATACAGACATGACAGCGCTGGATGTTCCCACACTAACTATGCAACTTGCGTTTAGGTCACAAGTGGGCAGGTTAGGAATGGAGGGGGAGGGGGAGGTCAGTGCTGAGTTCACACTGCACTGATTGCATTAGCGCGGGTTAATCTAATGCCACCTTAGTAGGAGGTATTAGGTGCACTCATGCTAATGCAGCTCACGCTAAGGGCTAGGACTCTACATTAACTTTCTGGGGAAATGTTTTCCATGCTTCCGACAGTTAACGCAGTGGTGTTGTTCATAACATGCCATAGTTTTATGCTATTGGTGCATTATATGCAACAACTTAGCATCCATTAGTAAAACACCCCTTAAGAGCCATGGAAATTGAATTAAAAAGGTTTGTTCGAAAAAAATCCTTATTGTCATGAGCAGTGAAAAGTAGAGTATAGACACACTGGCTCTCATGGTGCTACATTTAAAGGCTCAGAGAGGGAGTAATTCAGCACTGTTATGTGACACAGCTAGCCAAACTATCTCAGCTGGGATAATTGCTGGGTTAGTCGTGTCACATGACATTGTTTAAAATTCTGATGCCAGATTTCTCTTTCAGATGTTTTCCAAATAATGCGATGAAGTAATGTAAGACATTTGCAGAAGTTCTGTGTCTCTTTGAGAAGATATATGGGGACCTGTTTTTGGATAATACCGTGGTGAAGTGCTGCTTCAAAAAAACATATCATGTTGGTTGGATTATTCTGCTTGATAAATGTGATTGAATATAAAAACTGGTGAACTTTTGAAACATCATTACGTAATTTTGAAATATCATTATTTGGATTAGGTTGGACCGATGATGAGGGGAAGCCTGGCCTCTTGGGGCTGACTGAATTTACAAGGCCGGGGCTTGGGCTGAGAGCCTCCCAGCCTAACAAGGGGGCAGCTGCATAGCTGGAAATGGGGTATTTACAATTCCTGCCAGGTCTGCCCAGTAACCCAGTCAGGGGGTCGGCAGGCCTGGATATAAGGCAGAAAGCAAGGGGCACGGGCAGCACAGAAGGAAGCAAAATAACTGTCTGTGGTCTTCCATACCAATTTTTATGATGAAAGGCTTAGATCTTCTAAATATGGTTTTGTGTCTTTATAAAATAGGCATAAAATAGGCATGTTTTGAGAACTGTTGTAGGTTCTCTATTATAAAATAACCCCCAATATTAGCAGTATTAACACTATTTCTCCCTTATTCATTAAAGGAATTCCATATATTAGAAATATCTGGATACCCATTTTTCAAGAAATAGGTAAGCTTTTTCCAACCACCACTCTAATGAAAGCTTTCTTGCAATTTTCAATAACTAAAAATATTGGCACGGATTCAAAAATAAAAGATTACGA
This sequence comes from Ichthyophis bannanicus, assembly GCA_033557465.1. NCBI lineage: Eukaryota > Metazoa > Chordata > Amphibia > Gymnophiona > Ichthyophiidae > Ichthyophis > Ichthyophis bannanicus. Next base: position 180,649,616 of record CM066038.1, on the reverse strand, counting down.
AAAGAGAGGCAAGCTCTATTGCAGAATATAATGAGCAAAAGAAGCAGAAGAGGAAAAAACAAGAAAAATAACAATAAATAGTGCAATAAATAATTAGAGATAAAAAAACTAAAAAAACCTTAAAAACAGTGAATCAGAGAAAATACAATTAGAACCAATTTATTAACAAATAGTAAAACAACATTTGGAATATCTGAGGACAACCATATATAGATATAGCAACATTAACATACATGAATTTAGATCTTATAAAACAGTCTTATATAGAGGATCATGCACCCAACATGTCTCAGCTACCGTCTGCTTCAGGGAACTTAATTAAAATAATAGGGGTATGGGGGCGGAGCCTGATGTCCAGCGGGATGGTCGCATAACGCTGAGGCTCCCGAGAGGCCTACTCAGAATCCTGAATTAACACCTCACATACTTGGAACTTCTACTCTGATCTTGCCGGGGCACATTGGTGAGATGGCGGGGACCAAACCAACGCGCCTGGAATTTGGATCTCCAGCGGCTTCTCACGGCAAACGTTCCAAAACTGAACCTCCGTCCCCGCAGAAGGGGCGGCCTTGTGCGAGGGCCCCGAAATGCAGCAGGAAATCCTCGTAGAGATTAGAGGGGTCAAAAACCTCGTGCAGGCAAACGGTGAAGCACTCCGAGCGCTGCGGGAAGATTTTGGTGTGCTGCAAAGCAAGCTAGAAGGGCTTTCTTCGCGTCAGGACAAAATGGAGAGCATATTGGACTCCCATGCGGCCCGGTTGTCCAAACTCGACAAAGTTGAACGCCAGGTGCGGGCCTTGCAGAAAGAGGTGGAAGATGGCAATAACAGAGCACGCCGCAACAACATACGACTCGTGGGCATACCGGAGGGAGCGGAATCGGGAGACATGAAAGAGTTTTTATGCAAAATCCTCCCTTCCCTGCTCCAAATCACCTTTACCAAAGATTTGGAGATTGATCGCGCTCATCGTGTACCCACAAGCATAATGCTCAACAGGAAGACCCCGCGGCCTATCATTTTTCGACTTCTGAGATATCAACACGTGGAGCAAATTCTAAGTGCCTCTCGGGCAAAGGGCCATATGGAGTTTGAGAGCCACAAGATCTCCTTCTATCCCGACTTGGCTAAACCCACGGTCGACCGCCGAAAGCGCTTTCTGGAATTCCGGCCGAGGCTTCAACAACTACAAGCACGCTATGGCCTGATGTACCCGGCCAAGCTCCGAGTCACGCTTCACAATCAGACAAGAACATTTGAGGACCCTGATCTACTAGCGGAGTTTTTGGATTCCAAAGAAGCCGACTTGATGCGCTGACTTCCAGAATATTCCTGCAAGTCTCCTCATATCCGCTGTACCTGCCATATTGGATCTGCCGCAGCCTAGCAAAGAGTCTGGCGTGGGCAGTCTGTTTGCCTTACTCTTGATGGTATCTGTGACCCGACTCCATCTACCCACAGTAGCCTCGATGAGTATCAGAGACAGTGTTAATTATGGACTCTGGTGTTTCTTTTCTTTTTTATATGTCTTTCTATTTCCTCTCTAGGGCCTCCTCCCGCAGACATATGGTCGCCATATTCTTTGGGGGTTTTGCTTCTTCTCTAAGATACGTTGGTACATACTTTTCAATATGGGGTGTATTAGCCAGAATACTCGGTGATTATGACATTGTTGTACAGATTCTGATTATGTTGTATGTTATCAAGCGCCCTTACCTAAAATGTCTATTACCGATTGATGGCACCATGTAAGATTTTCTCATTGAACGTAAAAGGAATCAATAATCCGATAAAACGGAAGAAAATCCTAAGCTACCTCAGTCAGGAAGCAGCGGATCTGATTTTTCTCCAAGAAACGCATTTAAATTCGAAGGAAACTCTTAAACTCAATATTAAACCTTACATGGTGGCCGCCTATTCCCCAGCCGTTTCTAAGAAATGTGGGGTTGCCATACTGGTTAGGAAATCTTTGCATGCTACTATTATTGCGACTAGCTCAGATACAGAAGGTAGATGGTCTAGAGTTCACCTCAAGATAGGTAGCCTTGAAGTTACATGTATATGCCTTTACGCTCCTAATGTGGATGACCCTGCCTTTTTTGCTACCATTGCTCAGTTTGCGCAGGCTTCTGCTAATACTTCATTGATCATTGGGGGGGATTTCAATCTAGTCCTTGATCCTCTGATTGACAAACAGCCGCCTAGGACGAGTGGTCCCCCCAAGAGTCATGCCACGCTTACCTCCCTGATCAAGGATCTTGCTTTAGTTGATCTATGGAGGTTACTACACCCCAATGAGCTTGACTTCACCTTCTTCTCCTCCCCTCATAAATCTCAGTCTCGCATAGACTTCTTTCTAATCTCAAAACTGTTAGTTCCTCAGGTGGACACTGCAAAGATTCACTCCCAACATATTTCAGATCATGCTGCCATTTCCTTTCAATTACACACTACTGCACCCCAGGGGAATTCGGGAGCCTGGTTCTTTGATAGAGCCCTGTTAACTCAGCCAGAGTTCCAGTCAGAAATTCGAGCAGCCATACAGGATTACTTCCATTTTAATCTACCCCAAGATACTGCGAATTGGACTTGGTGGGAGGGCTTCAAAGCGGCCATTCGGGCAACGATCACTAGCTATCAAATCCGCCTGCGGAAACAACGCAAACTGCAGCTGCTCATACTAGACCAACAAATAAAAGCAGGCGAACGAGTTCTAACTTCACGTACTGACCCATGTGTATTAATTCGATTACAGCGTCTCCGTTTTCAATATAATTCAATCCTCTCAACTGCAGCTTCTAAGAGTATTGAGCTTCAGCGAGGGACATATTATCGTGAAAATAACCGAGCCGGTCGACTCTTAGCCAACGCCTTGAAAGGTCAAAAAGAAGCCAAACGCGTAGCGGCCCTTCGAGCTCCACAGGGAGGGGGCATAGTGACCACAGACTCCGACATTGTAGAGCTCTTTCGGGATTTCTATACCCGCCTATATCAATCTGAATGTGAGTTCTCGTCAGAGACATTCGAGCGATTGCTTTCTGGCATTCAGCGGCCGACCCTCTCTGAAGATGATAGGGATGCGATGGATGAACCCTTCTCTACTTCAGAGATCCAATCTGCCCTAAAACGAACAGCCTCGGGCCGTGCCGCAGGGCCCGATGGTCTCCTGACCGAATTCTACAGAACGTTCAGTGCAGATTTAGTTCCCTATTTAAAACTCTATTTTACTGCCCTTGCGGTAGATACATCCTCTTTGGGATCCTTTTCTGCAGCTAATGTGGTAGTATTTGAGAAAGAAGGCAGAGACCCGCTACTGACCGCCAACTACCGTCCAATCTCCCTACTTAATGCCGATTATAAGATCTTCGCAATGATCTTGGCCACCCGGCTATCTGACATGATGGCTACCCTAATTCACCCCGACCAATGCGGTTTTATACCCGGCAGATCAACTGCTGACAATGCTCGGACCTTGTGCCATGTGCTATCCAGTGCTGCCAATCTCGATCATCCATGGGTGGGTCTTTCCCTGGATGCCGAAAAAGCCTTTGATCGTCTAGAATGGCCCTTCTTATTTGCAGTTCTCCAATGGTATGGCTTTGGAGAGGGCTTCCTCCGATATCTCCATGTCATGTATACTCAACCCGTCGCCAGTATTTGTGTAAACGCCATCAAATCTCAGCCATTTAACCTCCAAAGAGGCACGCGTCAAGGTTGCCCCCTATCACCAATGCTCTTTGATCTAGCTCTTGAACCCCTAGCCCTCCTTATTAGACAGTCCGCACGTATTCGAGGTGTCCCCTTTAGTCATAGGGAGATTAAACTCTCTGCATATGCAGATGACCTTATGCTCTTCGTATCCCTCGATTCGGTTCCAGCTGTCTTGGATCTGATTGATGGATACTCACAATTATCGGGCTATAAAATTAACTGGACCAAATCTGTAGCATTCCCACTGAACCGCTGGGTACATGAGGCTGACATGCAGGCCTTTCCCTTCCTTTGGCAATCCCGCATGGTGAAGTATCTCGGGGTCCATTACTGTTCTCCTTTAGAAGACACTATCAGTTTTAATGCCAAAGAGATAGTCTCCAAAGTCCGTGAACTCACAAATCGTTGGTCTCCCTTATCTCTCACATGGTGGGGCCGCTTAGAAACTGTGAAAATGATGATAGTCCCCAAAGTGAACTACATTTTAGAAATGCTGCCATGCTTACTTCCGTTACATACTTATAAAGATATTGAGGGCCTTCTCGTCCGTTATCTCTGGCAGGGCAAGCCACCAAGGATAGCTAAACATAAACTGCAGTCTGCAAAGGAACGAGGGGGTACCAGATTTCCTGATTTTCTTAGATATCATCAAGCCTTCCTACTTAAGCAAGGTGCCCGATGGCTAGATGCCTCAACAGACAGCAGACCAGTTTGGCTTGACATAGAAGAGGAGCTTAGTAGCCCAATTCCGTTGACCCATCTCCCCGGTATGTCCTATCAAGTAGACATCCGCCATCCACCAATGATTGTCGATACTCTTGCGGCCTTTAACACTCTCATTCTATCACTGGGCCCGAATGTATGTCCTCAGGACGGACTCCCGCTATGGAATAACCCCAGAATTCAAGTCCTAAATCGCACAATAGCATGGAAACCCTGGTACTCAAGGGGGATCTGGACACCCCAACAGCTTTTCTCTGCAGCTCGTTGGAAAACCTTTTCTGATTTACAAAAGGAATTTGCGTTACCAGCGAAACACTACTTCCAATTGATGCAGCTTCAACACTGCCTCAAAAGTGCTCGAATCATGCCGCCCTCTGCCCCTACTGAGGATGGGCTATTAGAGATAGTTCGCTCTATTAGTAGTACACATGGGGTAGCCTCTAACTTTTATAAAATAATATGTCAGGGTACAGACACGGCCACTTTTAGAGCCCAACAAGCCTGGGAGCGCGAACTGCAAACCACTTTAACCCCTGTGCAATGGAGCGTTTTCTGGAGCAAAGTAGTGCGGGTTTCCCGGTCTGCCTCTGTTACCCAAACTCTCTTCTTTTTTGCACACAGATGCTTTTATACCCCAGAAAAAATAGCCAAATGGAACCCAAATGCTAGGGACCTGTGTTGGTCTTGCCATACTGCTGTGGGAACCTTTGCTCATGTTATTTATGAATGTCCTCAACTACAGGTCTATTGGGGGCGGGTCTGGGGTCGTATTCAATTTATCTTACACTTTCACGAACCTCTCTCTTGGAAGGTCGTGGGACTCCGCTCTGTGGCGGAGGTCCCCTCTCTTCCTAAGAAGGGTCGCTTTCTCCTTGATTTCATGCTGGGTATAGCCATATGCTTAATCACGAGGAATTGGAAGGATAGCTCTCGACTTACTGTCAATGAATGGTGGAACCTCGTCTGCTTATATAGTAAATATGAGCAGATACCTCGGAGAGCTATTCCCCATGTCCAAACTCACTCTCGCTTGTCTAAATGGCAGATGCTTAATGATTATGTACAATCTGCTCATTGTTCCAACATGCCTGTATAATGTGCACTCATCATGTTTTAGATCACCGTTAGGTTTTGTAACACAATAATGTAAGTACACGCCCGCTTCGGGAATGCTTAGTTTTCTAGAGAAGAAGCAGGGGGGAGGGGGGTGGCAGGGGTTTACTTTGGTATATGTATTACACGTTGTGTATCTGTCTTTTAGCTGTATGTCTTCCTTTTCCTTTGTTGTTATAACACGAAAATAAAGAATTTAAAATAATAGGGGTAAGATTTTTAATAGATATTGGGCATATGTTTTTATTAATTTTTTATTATTTATTTGTGGGTTCTTAAAATATGTATCTTATATTTTCTCCTCCCTTTCTCCTTCCTTTCAGTTCTTTTGCCTGGTTTCTTAGATTACACAGGTACACTAAAAAAATTTTTTTTTAAACTGCCTCTAATGTTTCGATTGATTTTTACATTTTTTGGTGTGCTGAATCCAAATCTGGTAACCAATTTGCTCCATCACGTACAGATTTTTTGCTACATTGGGTTAGCAGTTTGAGGTGAACGTTTCAGATTGAGTGCGATCGAGATAAAAGTTTCTTGGATGAATTCTTTATACTAATTGTTTAGTAGTTATTCAAATAAGAATAAAGAAAATTGTAACAAGGCAGCACATAAGAATAGAGTAATGTCAACAAAACACACTGTGATGGTAGCAAAATTGTCTGCACTTAAAACAGCCACATACATGTGCACAAACATTGAGCATATAAGAGCGAGGTTAGACACAAAGCAAAGCAAAGAAATGTGCAAAAAATGTTGTACAGGTATGTATGTAAGAATAGAAAACGCAAACCGCACCATTGCAATACATGAAGACAAACACCCGATGGTGTGAAAATAAAATTCTAATAAATGAGATCCGACACTGTGGTAATAACTAGCAAATTTTTATTTCAAAGTTTAGTAAAAACACGATATTTGTCAACACAGTTTAGATTTTAAAGTCATTCTTGGGTCAATCAATCTCCTGGTGGGCCCGTTTCTTCTTCCCCCGAATGCTTCTCTTGGTGCGCTGCTTGGCGTATTTTTCATCTGGGGTTTCCCGCAGCAGCAACCAGCAGAAATCAGCCATCATAGTGGTGTTCCATCTTCCTTGGTACCTTCTCTCTGCATCCTTGATGTCCTGGTGAAACCTTTCACCTTGTTTTTCACTGTACGCCCCCAAGTTTTTGGGAAAATAGTTCACATGGGAGTGCAAGAAATGGACTTTCAGGCTCATGTTACAACCTTGTTCTTTGAAGGCATTGAGCATCCTGGCAACAATATCCTTATAGTTCTCATCCCGCCTGTTCCCCAAGAATTTGAGAACAACATCCTTGAAGGAATCCCAGGCTTCTTTTTCCTTCTCAGACATTGTTTCAGCGAATGCTCCATCTGAAATGAGTTTCCTTATATCAGGGCCAACAAACACTCTTTCCTTTAGCTTTGCTTCAGAAAGTCGGGGGAACTTTGAGCAAAGGTACCGAAAGCACTCACCATCTTTTGGAAGGGACTTGATGAATTGCTTAATGAGACCCAACTTAATGTGGAGAGGTGGTAATAGAATTTTATCACGAGGTACCAAGCTCTCATGAAGAACATTTTTCTCACCGGGTCTCAAATACTCCCGAATTGGCCAGTCTTTTTTCCCCCAGTGTAGGTCGCGGGTCCGGCTATCCCACAAGCAAAGGAAGCAGGGATATTTGGTGAAACCGGATTGCTGCCCTAATAGCATGGATAGAATTTTAAAGTCTCCACAAATCATCCACTTATGCTCATCATAACGAATCTTCTGAAGAATCAGGGCCAAATTCTTGTATTTTTCTTGGAGAATAACAGAGTGAGCAATAGGAACTGAAGCGAATGTGTTGCCATTATGAAGAAGAACACCTTTTATGCTGTCTTTTGATGAATCAATGAACAGCCGCCATTCAGCAGGATCATACTTGAGTTTAAACTTTTCCATCACTCCGTATATATCGTTGCAAAATACCAAATCTTCCTCTTTGCTGAAATACTTCAAAAATTGTGTCTCGCGGTTGCGGTACCAATAAAAAGTTGTTCCTGGTGACAATAGATTTTTCTGTTTAAGCCGAGAACCTAGCAGTTGGGCAGCATCTTTTGGGAGTCCTAAATCCCGGACTAAATCATTCAATTCAGCTTGAGAGAAAAGTTCAGGTTTTTGGATCTGGTTCAGTTTCAAACTCGGAAGTACTGGACTCATCGAAGATTTTGGTGGTTCAGGCACAGGTACTTCGTTGCTATGAGGCATAGGCCTAATTGCTGAGGGAAGGTTGGGGTAACTTATTACGTTCTTATTTTTAAGTTGTATCCCTTCACAATGCAAGAGCAAAAATAGCAGTCACTGCTGTGGTCTCTTTGTTCACGCCACATCATAGGTATTCCGAAACGAAATGCTTGTTTTTTACCTTTCATCCATAAGCGTAGATCTTCCTCACATGTCTTGCACACTTTGTGAGGAGCCCACGGTTTGTCTTGATCGCCTAACTTCAAACCGAAATAGGCGAAATATACTTTTTTAATAAATGCAGAAATGTTCCTCTGCCGCTTTTTCACGGTACATTCCCCACAAATAAAACAAAAACTGTCCGGAGAGTTGACGCAACCTCTGGCTCTGTGAGCCATCACAAATACACAGCACTGCAAACTACAACTGTAGTGAACCACTTTGGAATAAAGCTGGATTACGACTGAGCAAACAAAAGGTAACAATGAACTTGCAAGAAACTGAAATTTGACAGGAACGTTCATGTCGCAACCACCGTGTTTGAGCGAGCGAACGCGAACGAGGCGAGGCGAACAGGAAAGAACATGTGCCAGCGCAAGTACTGGATTTAGCCCCCCGCCTCCCAATTGTCCTGTTAATGTATAAAATGAATACAAAACACTCTAAAATATCATGAGGGAGTGTTTCTAGTTAGTTAACCATTACAATCTCTATTTTGGGCCAAGAAAATAAACTGCAGTCGGCTAAAAAGAAATTATGTGAACATTCCTTATATGGGTAAGAAATCTAATTTTGCAAGAAAACGTGACGTGATGGAACATTTTGGCTATTTTTCCTGGATTCAGCACCCCAAAATCTATAGGAATCAGTTGCAAAACTGGAGGCAGTTTTTTGGTAGTGTACCTGTGATTAGTTGATAGTCTTGGCAGTCCTTTTCAACATCAACTTTTAAATCAAATCCCCTGAGGCAGGCAATTAGCTGAAACATATTGAACACATGATCTAAGTACCCTACAAGGAGGGTAATTGTATAAGGTGTGCCTACATATCCATGCATGTTTACTCATATAAATCATGGTATTTTAGTGGCTTATACATGTAAGTAACTATTTATGCATATAGGGGCATGTTTACTAAAGTGCATTACCTGGAAGTGCAGGGTTTAGCATGCAGTTAGAGTGCAGCACTAAAATATACCACGAGGCCCCAATCTAAAAATCTCACACTAACTGGGTAGTGTGTGATGGGTCAGGGACTGGGTGGGTGAGGGCAGAATGTAGGCATTGATAGGATTTCACAGCATGGGTGTTAGTAGCTCTTGCTAATCATGAATTACTGCCATTAATGCAAGTGTACTAAGTATCCCACTCACCACACTTTATGCGGATTTAAGTCTGCTAACCGCTTTAATTGTTTTGAATATGACCCCTATGTTTCTACCCTGGCATCAAAGAACACTGCTTGAGGCAGATGCTAGAGAGTGAAAGGGATTAACCACAGACTCTGAGCAAGTTTGGAACTTTTTGCAATCACCTAACCTTGGTTTTTTGGCTGTATGTTTGATTATTTTTATTGTTCTCCTTTTGTATATTTTTATTCGTCTGAGGAGTGCCCATTAAACAGGTATTTTTATCCTAGTTACTACTGGACTCCTATATTATGTTTGCTTGCTTGGGTTGTTTTTCCATGCCAAGAAGTGTGAAGAGTTTTTATGCTCACATCAGGTTCCCATTACTTATGTACTCTGCGTGGGGGAGGTGAATGGTGAAGAAGAGTGTACCAGTTTGGCACAAATACCTGCAATAGTGGCATTCCTGGCCCTCCTGCCACATAGGGTGTGTGCCCCTCCTCCACATGGCCAGCACCCCCCATGAGCCACGGTGCCATGTGCTGCCATTTTCACACACTCCCGGCCCACAGAGACAGTGCAGCAGACTAACTTACCTTAAAGTTGACTTGCCGCTCTGTATCTGCTCCGTGGGCCAATTGCTCTCCTCTACTGGCTGAAGTCTTGTGAATTGTGAGACTTCATCCAGAAGAGGAGAACAGCAGGCCCACGAAGAGAAGACAGCGCGGCAAGTCAACTTTAAGGTAAGTTACTTTGCCAGGCTGTCCCGTGGGCCCAGCGGTGGGTGCATCCCTCTCCCAACCAGCACCTGCGGTGGGCTATACCCACCGCCCCACTCTTAGTAGTTGGTACTCTTCTTACCTGCAATCTCCTTTTTGGTACGAGCTTCAAGGGTTGCTCTCAACCCCACAATTGGAGGACCTGCTGCATAAGAAAAAAGTAAGTGCATGTCAGCCCATTATGCCTATCCTCAATACACAGCTGAGTTATCGGGGAATTCCTTTCCTAGCTCTGGAAGAGCATTAGATGAAGGAAATTCATTTGAAATATGAATGGAAGCTGTTCAATAAATCCACAAAATAATGTCTACCCAATATATTTTAACATTACATTGCAAAACATTCATTGTTCCCCATAGCTACACCAGAATGATTCTCATGTTGAGTTCTGTGCAACCTATTGGTGTAGAATTTCAACAAAACAGGATTATGTACCATTCTCTTCTATATTGGCACTAATATAATTTCTGTATGCACTCTTTTGCAACCATTCATTATAAGCAGTTTCAGTAGTACCTTTTGTTCTTTGCCCAAAAAGTAACAGTTCAGACTGAGATAACCTTAATTTTTTTTAGCTCGTAATACTGAGACCAATTTTCAGCTGCACAGTCATCAGTTTAAGATAAAACCCTGGAGCCAGTGTTAATGTAATCCATGTATTCAGTATCTCTGTCCTTATAAACAGAAGCAATGAATATCTGGATAGTGAGGTGATTGTGCCAGCACAACTTCTAATGTTGGTATACCATGTGCCAGGCCTAAACTAAACTTAACTTGCCAAGGGAGTAGCTGAATGTTGTTGGTACCTGATACATTTTCCGCCTGCCCTCTCTTCTTCCCTAACCCCGCCCATAAATATAACCACCTAAATAGCTAGATATTATCCATATATTTTCAAAAACTATTATACAGATAGGCCAATTGTGCATTTACTGTCCCCCGCTGAATGTATAATTGGCTCTGAATATTGCTCTCAGTATCCATCAAAGCTGTGCAAGTGTCCACCATCCATATTATAACAACTGGGTTTTCCATATCCATTTTGTGGTTTGAACCGCATTGGGCAGGTCTGCCCCATGCAACTCGAATGGCGAGTCTGCTGCAAGAAATGGATCTAAATATATCCTTGTATTTTTTCTGTAATAGTATCACTGTAAGCTTCTGAAATATTTCTGCCATTTTCTAATGAACCTGCTCAGTACATAATAATATTACAAGAGGATGTCAGGTTAATAATGGCAACTTTAGAAAGTAAAACATTTACATATTAAAGTTACTGTAGTATCAGAAATTTCATTTAATGTCTCATTTAATTATTTTTCTGCCCAATGAACCTTTTATATGCAATTAAGCTTTCATAGTCAATCATGTAATGCCTTACATTGTAAATGCATTTAAATTTGCTAGATAGACTTCTATTCAGGTACTAAAGCAATACATACAAACCTAATGATGCTAAGAATGAGCTAAAGTAAAATAAACATTTTCACCAACTCATTCTGGAAAACCATTTTATGAAAATATAGCCTTATTACATTTTCAAGTTACTTTGGGGTCTCATATACGAAGCTGTGCTAAGAGTTTACATTTAAATCAAGGTAATTGTCAAAATGATGTCAAGCTATCTGCAAAACCTCAGTATTAATGTTTGGGCGCATTTCAAGCTGTTAACACTGAAAATCTTCATTACTACACATTCACCATATGGCAGATAATGTCATCTGCACCTACTAAATACCAGAGAAACTGCTGGTCGGTGCAGGGAGGATCTGGGGGTAGGGGGAGGACAAAGATGCTGTGGAGCTTAAAGGAGGAGAAAGATGCGGGAAGGTTCAGGGGAGATAAAGATGCTGGGGGTTGGGGTGGAAGAAGGATATTGGGAGGGTCAGGATGAGAGACCTTTACTGAGGAAGGAATCAGGTGTAAGGTTTATTTTTTTTCCTGGCAATGGCCCCTTTAGGAAGCTTCCTGGGAGCATCAAGCCACATTTTGTAACCTGATGCTCCCACAGAGGTAAGATAATTGCCTTTTAACGCATGTTGTTTGGCCACCATTGTGCCTTATTCCCTTAACAGACATCAGTAATTACCCCCTAAGAGGGTAATTTTATAAGGGCCGGCTAGATTTATGTGCTCACCTATTTTGTAAAGTTAGGGAAGCCCATACCTTACTTTATAAAACAGGTGCATAAGTGGTGGAAAACGTGTAAATTTCAGGTACAAATACTTATGCCAGCCCTAAGGCTATTATAAATACCCAGGTCTCTATTTTCCCAAAGCACATGTAAATTATAGTATTTTATAATTTACATGTGGTCTGCCCATGCTGCACCCACAATCTACCCCTGCACATGGCCACAGCATAAGTAATGCAAACAACCCTTTGCACATACTTACGGAATAATGGACGCCTAAAGTATATACAACTAAATGCCTATTTACTTGTATAAACCACACATACTGTACAACCCACCTACCTTTATGTGGCTCCTTATAAATCACCTTCCCTACGCCTCACAAATCTAGCTAAGCAGGAAAGGTGAGGGGTGAGAGACCTCATTTATTTAGGTACATATTGCTTCCATTTGTTGATCACATTCCGAGCTTACTTTATGCACAGTATAAGAGACACAAGCACATTACAAACTTCTGATTTCTCCTGCATCTTCTTGACACATCTTCTTGATCTCTGATTGAATCTCGTGATCCTTGATGTTCTTGTCTATCAACATACATAGTATGGGTTAGTTTCTTGATACTTCTATTATAAATACATTTGTTGTGTTTTTCTCCTTTACCACTATGTTTTCTAGCTTCAAGCTTTTTATCTGTCAGCATGCGACTATCCTACAGTATGTGATCACAACACCTTCATTCTCTGCAATTCTGTCAGCATCATGACAGACATTAACACATTTTCAGTTCTGACTTGTTAAATATTGCCAGATAGCTCCAGTTGCACAAACATCAGGCTAAAATCCACCACATAGGTGTTTTAGTTCAAAGGACTGCTAAGCAAATACAGTAAACTAAACATTTTTATGTTCATTTATTTATCCTATGTATTTAAGGGGTATGTTTACTAAACCGTCTTAACGTGCGCCCGGCGATAGTGTGCAGGATGCCATAAAAGAAGTGGGCGTTTCGGTCTTAACATAGCAAAACGTGATTATCGCGTGATAACGCGCGCTGCGCACATTATCGGGCGAAACACCACTAAGCACGTTAACACGCGATAATCTTAAGTAGGCTCGCAGAGATGCAAACATAGAAGCAGAGGTGTAACACAATGGTTAATACACTGACTGATAATACAGGGGTCATGAGTTTGAACCCCCAGTATGCATAAGGCAGGCTGAGGCATCACCCTTTACATTTAAGTAGTGCTTTTTGAGGCATTTTACTTTTATTTTAATTAGTGCTGCCAGCAAACACAACCTCACGGTGGCGTAACCTAAGGTGCCGCATAAGGCACTCTATAAGGCACTCCATAGGGCACATTATAAAGTGCACTGTCTGCTAAGGCACCCTATAATGTCCCCTATAGGACACCTTATAAGGCACCTTATAAGGCACTTGATAGGGCGCCGTATGAGGCACCTTAAGGTTACAGTACTCTGAGGGTGTTTTTGCTGGCAGCCCTAATGTACATTAAAAATAGACAATGCCTCAGACAGCCCTATCAAATAACCCCACCATGGGTTTGAACCCATGACCTCTGGCAGTGAAGTAACCAGTGGGCTACAGCTGCCAACAAATCCCTGGCTGGCTGCAGAAGGACTGCACGTCACCACACAAACTGTCTGCTGTGGTTACCAGGATAGGGTTAACCCACCTGTACCCATGATGCACTGCACAGGCAGATCAGCAGTCGACAGATGGGCACAAGAAGGGGTATGCACCCCCACAGCACCTCGGCCTGGTAGGGGGAACTGACCGTGTGTGGTACTGGCACAGAGTAGCCACAGACCGTCACATTGTGCGGGTACTGTGCTCACCCTGAGGGTGAGGTGGGGCGCCCAGCAGCAGGTCCACAGCACCTTTCATAGCTGAAATACGCCATGCTGCAAGTCCCCATCAGTGCTACTGTGTGTGATAGGTAGTTCCTGCAGACACACCTAGGTTACATCTGTGTCCTTCTGTATTTCACAGTCATGTCTATCCCTTAGGGGCTATGATGCACCCAGAATAGTGCATATCCTGTGTTGGTGCCATGGTTACAAGATGTAGGTGGAGGAGGAGGAGGAGGAGGAGGAGGAGGAGGGGGGGAGGGGGGGAGGAGGAGGAGGAGGAGGGGGAGGAGGAGGAGGAGGAGGAGGAGGGGGGGGGGTGTTTGGACCCATAGGCGGATTACGTACCACAACACAACCCACCCTCTGGGGCTCAGGGTGGGAAACAGGATCATCCACCAATAGAGCCACATTCTACCTCCTTGCAATGGTGGCAGTAGAGGGGACCATCAACCCTAGTCCTGCTGGGGAACAGACACCCTACAGGGCAGGCAATGCAGAGTTGTACACATCCATAAAGCAATAGCAGACAGACAGTAGGCCTGGAAATGCTCAGCTGCCCCCCCCCCCACCCCACCCCACCCCACCCCACCCCACTATCTGACATTCTCCAGCAGCAAGTCTCCAGCCGCTGCACCCTCCAAGATGTTCCAGCAAAACACATACTAGCTGCAGACAGTCTGCTAGCTAGTCCATAGTCCTGGAAGAGGTGCATACACCCCAAACAGATAAGTCAGTGATTGGGCCCCAAAAGAGAACCCATAAACATCACATGAAAGAAATACTATATGGCACTATGGGGGAACCTAACCATGCCGTGGTCACTAAACAGTCAGGGTGAGAGTGACCTCCCAGCAGGACATGCTGTGGCCACCCTGTCCATGCAGGTGGTGGCCGGGCACTACAATGTCCGAGCCTTTGCCCTATGCTCTGTACAGATTAATCCAGGTCAGGCCATCCTATGCAGGCTATTCCCACAGTACCTTGCTCCTCATTATGCACATTGGCAGGCGAATACTGGCAACAGTGCTAGCAGTGTGGGCTGAGGAAGGTGTTAACAGCCACCACACACTGGATAGACAGGCACAAACTCCCCACACCTATGCCAGCATTGTGCAACTATAGAGGTGTTTGGCAGCCCTGGCCACCACACCAGTCCTGGGCACAGTGCAGGCATGGCTATGGTACGCAATACTGTTGGGGTCACCCCCCAAGGTGGTAAAGACTGTCAGACACAAGACCTGTAGCACACTCCACAGACATCAGAAAGGTTGCTATGATGCAGCTCACTCAGAAAATTGTACTTAACCTCGGAATTGCTATCTGCCAGTAATCATAGCAACCTTTTGATAGCTGTCTACCGTATTCCCAGGTTTAGGGTGGCATTGCTAAGGTATGCAAGTGCTAGTATTGGGAGATGCACGCAGGGCCCAATATCCTGCCTCTCCAGGAGGCATTGGATAATGGAGCCTGTGGGTGCAGGTGTGTCTGCCCTTGTTGGCCGCTGCTTTAGGGCAGAGGTTCACGACTCCAGTCCTGGTGGGCCAGACACTGTTCAGGTTTTCATGCTGTCCCTCATGCATATGCATGAGATACATCTGCATTACATGGGGGCAGCGCATAGAAATGCAGCACAGGCATCTTTATTAGAGTCAGCATGGAACCTGAATGGTGTTTGGCCCTCCAGGACTGCATTTGGGAGACTCTGCTCTAAATAATGCGCATGTTTATGGTGTCTGTGCTCTGTAGGGTAAAATGTAGGTGTTTTGGGCATGTTTACATCATCTGCAATAAAGGTGCTGTCTGTATTAGCATGTTTTAGTAGTGGGTAAAATAAGGGGACTGGGTTGGCAGGAACCACAGCTGGGACTTGAACCTGTGACCTTCTGAACACACTGGCTGTGTGTACTGCACCACTGTGTTGCCACAGAGACAGTGCATTCCCTGGTGATACCATGACTGTTCATCAGACGGGGCCTGTCTGTTGCCGTGCATGGCACCCACTTACACAGGGCTAGGCCACGGTCTGCTCTGGGCAGCTGCCACTGCCCCCTCCACCACCAGTATCCCTCTGCCACCATGCTGACATGCCCTTCTGCTGGTGGTGATGGTGAAGCGCAATCTCAGGCCATCCAGTGTGCGAGTAGGCGGCTGCCTATGGTGCGGGTTCTGGGGTAGGGGTGCCTGCATAGCTGTCCACCCTTCCCCCCAGCACCCCATGCCAATGATCCGTGCCCTTGGGGGTACCTGCTGGATACTATCCCCTGTGACACTGTGGGAAGCACACTCGTGCCCATGTTGGGCCCTCAGCAGTTGCTGTCTGGCTGCTCTACTGTTTCAGCATTCCTAAGGGCCAGCTAGGCATCACCCTAGTCCGCACTGTGGGCCAGCTGCATCGCAGCATGTGCCGCCTGCAGCCCTCTGTGTCCCCTTTTCCAGCATCTGTCCAGTTGCCCATTCTGACATGCCCACCCTGCTGTTGTGGAACATGTTCATGCCATAGGAAACCTGGCCGATGGAGTCGGAAACCCTGCTCAGCGCAATTACACTGTGGGCTCATTCACCTTGTATGGGGACGGAGCATAGACCCTTCCAAAATTCATATCTTTTTTTTGGAGCTTTCTTGGGAGTGTTTTTTTATGTTTCCCATTGATATCAGTATTGGCCAGCTTGGTTATTTTATTTTTACATTTTCTTCTGTACATTTGCAAGGTTTATTTGTCCTTTTGCTCCATGCACATGTATCACACTTATCACTTTTTGTAGGTTTCCCTGGTTTTGCTGTACATTGCTGACGGAAATGGTTTCTTTTCCCTTCAAATCAGCTCTAACGCCAGGGTTTCGCTGGCGTTAGTTTTGAGCCTTGCATTTTACAGCGTTAGTTTGCGGGGAGCCTCTCCCCTCCCACTCTCCACCCATTGACCCCTTCTCTCTGCCCCTGGGGAGCCTTCCTCCGCCCTCCGGGAGCCTTTCCCCGCCTTCAGCGCTTGTTTGCGCCGCTGCGCGCGTTATCGCGCAATAAGTTACCTGTGCGCCTGATAAAGCACCATTATCATGCGATAAGGTACCTTATCATGCGATAACATCACAGAGCGCACATTAAGACAGTTTAGTAAACATGCCCCTAAGTTTAGTTAATATAACCCTTGTTTGCTCCTTCCCCTGTTTATTGTAAGTTTTTAAAATTTCATTGTAAACCGCTTTGATTTTAGGATAAAGCGGTATATAAATCATGTTAATTAAATAAATAAATAAAACTAAACTTATAAATTTGCTTTAAAGTTTGTAATTCCTTTTGCGTACAGTATTTCTAGATGGGGGGTCTCAGACTGCTGGCAAGAAAGATGGATTGGAGTTTGATCTAGTGAAATAAAATGAATGTCGGGGAAGTAAAATTGCAAGAAAAAACAATTGAATTGCATAAAAATGAAATAAATAATAAATTAAAAAAGCAGAATCAAGAAATGTTAGAATATATGGAAATTATACCATCTGGACATCTTTTTTGCCCCATTTATATCCTGATGATCATGTAAGGGGATTAAAGGGATGGCAGGATGGAAAGCAAACTAACAAGGACAAGGCAGGACTAGCTGCAATCTTTTAGGGGAATGTTTCCTAAGGGGGTTATTTTCGAAACCCTATTCATGATTTGGACATTTGGATATGGACATAAAGCAGCCTTAGAGAGCCATTTTAGACATTCATGTTACAAGGACATCCAAGACTCAAAGGGGGCTTTCCTAAATACTTGAACGTCCTTGTTCAGTTTCAGAAACACCCTGCACATCCTGAACCATGCCCAAGTTTATATCTGCTCCAGGGCATGAATAGGCATCGGGAAAACTCTTGTTCTGTCATCCAGACACTAGGAGGGCATAGAGAGGAAGGTACTCTTGAAACGTCCTATAGTATTACTGATGATAACGAAAATGGCAGAGAAAATAGTACATCTGATTTCAGTTTGACACACTGACGTACATCCATGCATGTGAAATAGCTTGTGTTCAGGATAGGATAAATGTTCCCAACCACAGTTTTTCTAGCAGGGACCGTCCGTGGGGATATCCATGTTTCCAGAATCAGGCTGACACTTAAATATTTCTGACTTTTTTGGGGTGTTTTGCTCTGGACATCCCAGATTTCACCTGGATGCCCTTTTTAAAATGCCACTTTAGAGATTTTAATAAGTGTTAATGAAATTAGCGCATGTTAAGTGCCCACAACCCTTTTATTTCTATGAGCACAGCAGCACTCAGAGTATATTAACTTCATTAATGTGTGTTAACCTTTAGTAAGTTTGTCCTTTAGTGCGCTATTGGTAAATAACACGCAATAAAATGTTTTAGTGAATGCTAGTATAAAATATCATGCACAAAAACATAAATATAAAAAAGGGCATTAAAAAGTGAAACAAAGGGAAAAAAACATCAATGAAGCGACAATGAAAATTAAAAAAAAATCCTATAGATCCCTAGCAATTACCATTTTCTAGGATTTTTGCACCCCCAATTTATAACTCTATACTTTTCTTGCAATGAACCTTAAAGCAATTGACTATTCTTCAAATGTTCTTATATTTATTATTTTATTTATTTAATTTAACATTTCTTATATACCACCTTTCATGATATCAAGGTGGTTTACATTGAACAAACTGAAATTACATTGAACAGGGCATTATAACTTGGAGATAACTATTTTACAGGGAACATGGGCTATGGAGGGTTAAGTGGCTTGCCCAAGACCACAAGGAGCACCTGTGGGACTAGAAACCCCAGTCCTTCAGGCCCAAGGGTTGCTGTCCTCTAGTGGGATTTGAACCCCTGACCTTCTGGCCTGAAGTACCTTGCCCCAACCACTAGGCCACTCCTCCACTTATATAGTTCATTATTTTTACTTTCCCAGGGCTATCAGCTCTGTTGTAGTTCTTAGTGGCATCTGCAAAAAAGGCAAATCTTTCCTTTTAAACCTTCCATAGTATTGGACACAGAGACTGAACAGAATCAGTCCCAGGATAGATACCTGAGGCACTCGACTAAATTTCTTTTCCCAAAGTGAGTTCTATTTACCGCTACTCTCTGTTGTCTATCCCTCAACAGTTTCTATTTCAGTCTACCATCTTCTGTCTCACCCTCCAGACTGTTCAGATTATTTATCAATTTCTTTTACAGGACACTGTCAATATAAGCTATATCTAGCAAGTAGCCTTGATATAATTCTCTGGTCATTCAATACAAGAAATTGATCAAATGTGTTGAACCAGACACCAAAGATCTCTTTATCATGTACAAACCTATTGACTTCATATACATTCATAGGTTTATGGACATGCAATCAATTCTGCTTGCACTTTTTTTTTCCTTGGTACCCAAAGAAATCACATTCACACAAACAAATGTTCATCCCTACAATGTATATGTTTCATATTCCCCTTTCATGTTAAAAAGCATGCACAGGTATCAATAATGTACAGTACATACTATTTCCTGCAGGAAAAAGAAAATGGGCTTAAGCCAGAGATAGGAGGGGGAAGAAATAATCTGAGTAGTACATTTTCAAAACTACACACTTTAGGGGTAATTTCATAGGGCTTTTGTGCATATAGAGTTGCATTTTTCATACAAAAATGATGGTTTATAAACTTGCCCAGGATTATTCATGTAAACATCCTGACATCCCCAGGAGCAAGGTTTGAACTTATATGAGTATTTTATAAAATGTATATACGTATTGCCCACCTCCTGAGTTGGTGAGAGGGTGCAAAACATCTCTGAGCCCCAGAGAGAGATCACCATGGGGGAGGAGGGGGAAGGAGGACCCAGAAGGGAAGGAGAGAGGTGAGCGGAAGGAGGGAATAAGGCTGAATGGGAAGATTTGGGGGTGGGGTGAATAGAGTAGGAAGGGAAAGGCATTGGGGCACTGGAGAGGTCATATATTTCCAGTAGTTGGCAGACTCAGATATGGACGGGCAACAGGGTAGTGAGTGGGCAATTTATCCCTCCCGCCAGAGCCAGTGGTAGGGGGTTGGGGGGGAATTAGAAGTTGGGGATTGGAAGTCCTTGGGAAGATGGCGGGAAGGAGAACTGTCACAGCTGGCAGAGGTAGAGGGAGGTCAAATATCTCCCCAAGTGGACTGAGGAAGAGAAGCAAGGGAAAAGGAGCATTAGATCCCAGACTGCTGTGTGCAGAGTAGGGTCACAAGGACTCCATTCATTATCAAAATGGATGGCCTTAGCCTGGCAGCACCACAGGCTAAAAATGGGTAATGAATATATGTAAAGATATACTGGTGAGCTAAGACACTACCATCCAATCCTAAACAAAGTCAATCTGTGAGTACCATGATTGGTTAATGGAATTAATGAAGTTGCTTTATTAACTTTAACACTAAATAATACTGCAGTCAAAGTTTTTCCACTACACATGGTTTTAAGGATCAAGGGTGAATAGTCTATGGGGTATGTTTACTAAACCCTCTTAATGTGCGCCCAGCGTTAGTGTGCAGGATGCCATATAAGAAGTGGGCGTTTCAGTTTAAAGTAGCAAAACGGGATTAGCGCGCGATAACGCGTGCTGCTGCGCACATTATCGGGCAAAGCGCCGCTAAGCGCGTTACCGCGCGGTAATCTTAAGTAGGCGCACAGACATCCAAGCATAGAAACAGAAGTGTAGCACAATGGTTAATACACTGTCTGATAATATAGGGGTCATGAGTTTGATCCCCCAGTGTGCCTAATGCATAAGGCTGGCTGAGGCATCAGCTATGACATGTAAGTATTGTTTCCTGAGGCATTTTATTTATTGCTGCCAGCAAACACACCCTCACGTGCCGTAACCTAAGGTGGCGCATAAGGCACCCTATAAGGCACCCCATAGGGCACATTATAAAGTGCACTGTCTGCCACGGCACCCTATAATGTCCCCTACAGGGCACCCTATAAGGCGCTCCATAGGACACCTTATACAGACTGTAACCATAAGGTGCCTCAGAAGGCGCTTTATAGGGTGCCCTATAAGGCGCCTTCTGAGGCACCTTATGGTTACAGTACCCTGAGGGTGTTTTGCTGGCAGCACTAATGTACATTAAAAAAAGACAATGCTTTGGACAGCCCTATCAAAGAACACCTACTGTAGGTTTGAACCCATGACCTCTGGCTCCACAAATAGTGAAATAACCAGTGGGCTACAGCTCCATAGCTGCTAGCAAGCCCCTGGCTGGCTGCAGAAGGACTGCACATCACCAGGATAGGGTTAACCCACCCATACCCATGATGCACTGCACATGCAAATCAGCAGTCTACAGATGATCACAAGATGGGGTATGCACCTCGGCCTGGTAGGGGGAACTGACCGTGTGTGGTACTGGCACAGAGTAGCTACACACCTTCACATTGTGCAGGTACTGCACTAACCCTGAAGGTGAGGTGGGGTGCCCAGCACCAGGTCCACAGCAGAGATAGGCTATGCTGCAGGTCCCCAGAAATGCTAATGTGTGAGATAGGTACTTTCTGCAGACACACCTTGGATATATCTGTATGTCTCAGTCAGGTTTAGCAACTATGGACCCCTAGGACAATTATGTACCACCACCACCCTCCTCCAGGGCTGAGGAGGATAAACAGGTCTCCCACCAACAGATCCACATTCTACCTCCCTGCAGTGGTGGCAGTAGAGGGGACCATCAACCCCAGTCCTGCTGGGGAACAGACACCCTACAGGGCAGTCAATGCAGCTCTGTACACATCCATAATGCAATAGCAGACAGACATTAGGTCTGGATATGCTAAGCTGTACCCCACCACTATCTGATATTCTCCTGCAGCAAGCCTTCAGCCGCTGCACCCTGCAAGGCATTCCCTCAAGACACATACCAGCTGAAGACAGTCTGCTAGCTAGTCCATAGTACATGTTCCTGGTGGAAATGCGTGCACCCAGCACTGGGATGTCAGCATACATTCCAAGCAGATAAGTCAGTGAATGAGCCCCAAAAAGGAACCCAGAAATATCACATGAGAAAAATACTGCATAGCACTATGGGGGAGCCTAGCCATGCCGTGGTCACTGCTCATTCAGGGTGAGAGTGATCTACCAGCGGAACATGCTGTGGCCACCCTGTCTGTGCAGGTGGTGGCCGGACACTACAATGTCCAAGCCAGTGCCCTATGCCCTGTGCAGATGCATCCTAGCCAGGCCACCCTGTCTGGGCTATACCCATGGTACCTTGCTCCTCATTATGCACATTGGCAGGCCAATACTGGCAATAGTGCTGGCAGTGTGGGCTGTGGAGGGTGTTTGCAGCCACCACACACTGGATAGACAGACACACACTCCCACACCTATGCCAGCATTGTGCTACTATAGAGGTGTTTAGCAGCCCTGGCCACCACACCAGTCCTGGGCACAGTGCAGGCATGGATATGGTACGCAATACTGTTGGGGGTCACTCCCCAGGGTGGTAAACACTGTCAGAGACCAGACCTGAAGCACACTCCACAGACATCAGAAAGGTTGCTATGATGGAGCTCAATCAGCAAACTGTGCTTAACGTAGGAATTGCTATCTGTCAGTAATCATAGCAAACATTTGATAGCTGTGTACCGTATTCCCAGGTGTAGGGTGGCATTGTTAAGGTATGCAAGTGCTAGTATTGGGAGATGCACGCAGGGCCCAATGTCCTGCCTCTCCAGGAGGCAATGGCTAATGGAGCCTGTGGGTGTGGGTGTGTCTGCCCCTGTTGGCTGCTGCTTTACGGCAGAGGTTCCCAACTCCAGTCCTGGTGTGCCAAACACTGTTCGGGTTTTCATGCTGCCCCTCATGAATATGCATGAGATACATCTGCATACCATGGGTGTGGTGCATAGATATGCATCACAGGCATCTTTATTAGAGGCAGCATGGAACCTGAATGGTGTTTGGCCCTCCAGGACTGCATTTGGGAGACTCTGCTCTAGGTAATGTGCCTGTTTATGGTGTCTTTGCTCTGTAGGGTAAAATGTAGGTGTTTTGGGCATGTTTATATCATCTGCAATAAAGGTTCTGTCTGTATTAGCATGTTGTAGTAGTGGGTAAAATATGGGGTCTGGGTTGGCAGGCACCATAGCTGGGACTTGAACCTGTGACCTTTTGCCTTCTAACACACTGGTTGTGTGCACTGCACCACCGAGTTGCCACAGAGACAGTGCATTCCCTGGTGATACCATGACTGTTTGTCTGGCAGGGCCTGTCTGTTGCAGTGCATAGCACCCACCTACACAGGGCTAGGCCATGGTCTGCTCTGGGCAGCTGTCACTGCCCCCCTCCACCACCAGTACCCCTCTGCCACCATGCTGACATGCCCTTCTGCTGGTGGTGCTGGTGGTGTGCAGTCTCAAGCCATCCAGTGTGCAGGTAGACGGCTGCCTATGGTGCGTGTTCTGGGGTAGGGGTGCCTGCATAGATGTCCACGCTTCCCACCAACACCGCCTGCCAATGTTCTGTGCCCTTGGAGGTACCTGCTGGGTACTATCCCCTGTGACACTGTGATAAACACTCTCGTGCCCATGTTGGGCCCTCATCAGTTGCTGTCTGGCTGCTGTACAGTTTCAGCATTCCTAAGTGCCACCTAGGCATCTGCCTAGTCCGCACTGTGCCCCAGCTGCACCACAGCATGTGCCGCCTGCAGCCCTCTGTATCCCCTTTCCCAGCATCTGTCCAGTTGCCCATTCCGACATGCCCGCCCTGCTGTTGTGGTACATGTGCATGCCATAGGAAACCTGTCCAATGGAGAGGGAAACCCTGATCAGTGCTATTTCACTGTGGGATCATTCACCTTGTATGGGGACGGAGCATAGACCCTTCCAAAATTCATCTTTTTTTGGGGGGCTTTCTTGGGAGTGTTTTTTGATGTTTCCCATTGCTATCACTATTGCCCAGCTTGGTTATGTTTTTTGTATATTTTGTTGGGGTCCTTTTCAATGTTTATTTGTACTTTTGTTCCGTGCACATGTATCACACTTATCACTTTTTTGTAGGTTTCCCTGTTTTTTTGCTGTACATTGCTGACAGAAATGGTTTCTCTTCCCTTTAAATCAGCTCTAACGCGAGGTTTTCACTTGCGTTATTTTTGGCCTCGAATTTCACATCGTTAGTGTGCGGGGAGCCTCTCCCCTCCCACTCTCCACCCATTGACCCCTTCTCTCCGCCCCTGGGGAGCCTTCCTCTGCCCTCCGGGAGCCTTTCCCCGCCTTCAGCGCTCGCTTGCGCCGCTGCGTGCGTTAGCGCGCACTAGGGCACATTTGTGCCCCGTAAAGCATCATTATCGCGCACTAAGGTACCTTAGCGCATGATAACTGCACAGTGCGCACGTTAAGAAGGTTTAGTAAACATACCCCTATGTCTTAGAGGGGTAACTGACCGATGGATGGGTGCAAATGGGTGCAAATGCCTGTGTTAAAGTGCATAAAATAAAACTGGATAGCTGGCATGCCTCAGAGCAGATAACTTTGTGCAGGGATAATTTGTGTCAGGTGAGAATTTTCTGTGCGTATATTCCCTTTATAAAACAGATGTAAATTATAAACATATCTGGCAGCTAGCCAGTTTTAACAGAAAATGTGCCCACAGAGAAAGCTAGTGGAAATGTCTATGGGCTCATTTTCCTTAGGTAGGTTTGAAAGGGAAAGTGTGCACAGACCTTCTCTTTGAAAACTGATGCAAAGCAGTCAAGAAAAAAGTATCAATGGACTCTGCATCAAAATACAGAATTCTGAAAATTCCTTTCTGCACCTTTGTCATTACAAGAAAGTAACCTTAATAGAAAGAACATGCCTGGCTTAAAAATAATGTTTAATGCCCTATTGTGGAAAGAGTATGTAATCTATACATGAGTGTACCTGTCATATGAAGTAAGTCAGGTATTCAAAATCCATTGGACTATCATATTTTCTGAGTTGATCCATTCTCTCTATATCCATCTTCCTTCCCTGCCCCTGATAACACATCTGAGAGCAGATAAAGACAGTGTAAAGAAAAATTAAAGTAAATCAGCATCAAAGCAAATGTATGCCCCCTCTTCAGTCTTCATCACCCCTGTCTCAGTCTCCTCCAACCTCTTTAGAAATCTTCATGCTATCAACTCTTCGGCTCTGTCCACTACTATCTCATCACCTCTTTCCTCCACTATGTCATCTGAGTTTGTTGATGAGGCAGTAGTTTCCTATAACACTGCACTCTCCTCTGCTCTGGATGCTCTTGCTCCCCCATGCCATGTCCTGTGAGGCGTACTGTACCTCAGCCCTGGCTGTCTTCAGCTACCTGCTACCAGAGTCAACCAAGGGTTTCTGCCCCCTAGACAGAAACCCCGACCTTGCCGTCCCCCTGCTGATACTGCCCCCATCCTCCGCTGACGCTGCCCCCCTCAGCTGAGCCCATTCCATCTCGGAGGGGGAGGTGGGCAGCAGCAGCGGCAATATTTCCAAAAGCGGCAGCTTTTTGCTGCCACTCTGGGAAATACTGCCATTGCCCGCCTCCCCCCTAATAGAATCAGCAGCAGCTGGGGGGAGGGCAGCACAGCTGCACATGTGTGCTGCTGCCACCGCCGCCCACCTGTGCTGCCACTGCCACCGGGCCACCACCAGGCCGCCACCAGGCTGTCCGCACTAGGTGGCCACCTAGCTCATCTAGTGGATGGGCCAGCCCTGCCTGCTACCTACATTCCTGTATCAGCTCAGCTGAGAACATTTGGCTCAAATCTCACACCCTTGCAGACTTTCTACACTTCAAATTTATGCTTGCCTCTTTCAAGTCAGTCATAACACCTGCCAAACAACACTATTATGTCCACCTGACTAACTCTTGCCTCTGATCCTTATCATCTCTATACAACTGTCAACTCTCCCCTCAAGATGCCTCCACCTCCTATCCCTCCTTCCCTTTCTACCCAAACTTTGGCTGATTATTTCCATGGCAAAACCTACAAGATTACATTTGATTTCCCCATGAGGTTAGCCCTATCCCCTCTTCACTTCCAACTCCTCCCCTCAACCTCTGCCACCCTTTCTTCCTTTCCTAAGATCTCTGAGGAGGAAACCACACATCTTCTATTCTCCTCCAAACTCACTACCTGTTCCTCTGATCTTATTTCCACCCATCTCCTAAGCCCCATCTCCTCTACTGTCATCCCTTGCATCTGTCATATTCTTAACCTATCGTTTTCCACTGTAGCTGTTCCTGCAGCCTTCAAGCATGCTGTGGTTACAGCTCTCCTCAAAAACCCCTCACTAGACCCTACCTGTCCTTCTAATTATTGATCCATCTCTCTCCTCCCCTTCATTTCTAAACTACTTGAACATGTGGTTCACTGTCGTTGCCTTGACTTTCTCTTCTCTCAAGCTGGATCAATTGCAAGCTGGCTTTCGCCCTTAACATTCTACTGAAATAGCTCTTGCCAAAGTCGCCAGCAACCTGTTCCTGGCCAAATCCAGGATCTTTACCCAATACTCATCCTTCTTGACATTGCTGCTACTTTTGACACTATTGACCACCACCTTCTCCTTGATACCTTGTCCTTGCTTGGCTTTAAGGGCTCTGTGCTACCCTGGTTCTCTTCTTCTCTTCCAACACACTTTTAGTGTTTGTTCTGGTGGATCCTCCTCTACTACTATCCCACTCTCAGTTGGTGTACCCCCAGGTCCAGCCCGTCCATTGAGCAAGAATGTTGTTTGCACAGGGCCCCGCGTTTCTGGGGGGCCCTGCGCAAACAACATTCTGCCCATCGGCCCAGGGAAAATTAAAAAACAAAAACAAACGAACAACTTGGCTGCTGCTGCTGCCACTGCCGCCGTGGCAGCGGCAGAATCAAGTGTCCCGTGGGGCCCCCCCTGCCTGCCCAGCAGAGCCCTCCCTGAATCACTCACCTCGGCGCCGAGGGGAGTGATTCAGGGAGAGCTCTGCCGAGCAGGCGGGGGGGGGGGCGTGGGACACTTGATTCTGCCACTGCCACGGTGGCAGCGGCAGCCAGTTTGTTCTTTTTTTTTTAATTTTCCCTGGGCTGATGGGGGGAGGGGGTTTAGGACTGGTAATGGGCTATGGGCTGATGGGGGGTTAGGACTGGTAATGGGCTATGGGGGGGCTAAGACTGGAAATGGGCTTATGGGAGGGTTAGGACTGGAGGTGGGCTGATGGGGGGGTTAGGACTGGTAATGGGCTATGGGGGGCTAAGACTGGAAATTGGCTGATAGGGGGTTTAGGACTAGAAGTGGGCTGATGGGGGTTAGGACTGGAAGTGGGCTGATGAGGGGCTTAGGACTGGTAATGGGCTATGGGGGGGCTAGGACTGGTAATGGGCTGGGGGGGTTGCTAGGACTGGAAATGGGCTGAGTGGAAGGGGGGCTTGAACTGCAAATAGATGACGGGGATGGGGCTTGGAATGGAAATGGCCTGAGTGAAAGGGGGGGCTTGAACTACAAATAGCTGATGGGGAGGGGGGCTTGGACTGGAAATGGGCTGAGTGGGAGGGGCTAGAACAGGAAATGAGCTGATGGAGGGGCTAGGATAGGACTGGAAATGGGCTGTTGGGGGGGTGCTAAGATTGGAAATGGGCTGTGGTGGGGGCTTGGATTGAAATGGACTCATGGAGGGGCTAGAACTGGAAGTAGGCTCATGGGGTGCTTGGATTGGAAATGGGCTGAGTGGAAGGGAGCTAGGATTTGACATGGGCTGATGGTGGGGTTAGGAAAGGACTAGAAATGGGCTGATGGGGGCTGCAATTGGAAATGAGCTGATGGAGGGACTCAGATAGGACTGGAAATGGATGGGGGAGCTAGGATTGGAAATGGGCTGTTGGTGGGGCTAGGATAGGACTGGAAATGGGCTGATTGGGGCTAGGAATGGAAATGGGCTGATGCGGGGACTAGAAGGGAGCAGATGCTGGGTGGGGCTGGAACTAGAAGGGAGCTGATGTTGGGGGAGGATTAGAATGGCATGGGGCTGGGAGAGTGAAATGGAGAGGGGAAAAATATTTTGTGTGGGAGGGAAGAAAATCTACAATTGGCCGGGTATTGGGAGAGTAAGTGGGGATTGAGGATGGAGGGGTAAAATTTGAGTGGATGAAATAGAAATGAGTAAATAGCCAAAGGAGAAAGATTAGTATGTTAAAAGCAGATGTAGAGAGAGAATGGAAAAAAATACTAGAAGAGAGAAGAAAGGACAAATGGACAGCAGACGATGGAGAGTTAGCAGAAGACACGAAGAAACCAGAAGAAAGTGGCTGGAGCAATCGCAACTGAAAAAAATGCACAAAAGGTAGAAAAATATATCTTTATTTTGAATTTATTAACTGGAATATGTCAGCTCTGGGAAATGTGCATCATTAATATTTGCACTTTATTTAGTACAAGAGGAAATTAATTTATAGTTTTATTTCTACAGTGTTGTTGTACATTCCAAGTTTGGCTTTTGGGGTTCCCAGTTTAATTATTGTCTTCCCGTTTCTAAATTGTGATTCCTTATTTGGTGATGGTCTATGTTCTGCATGTGTAACTGAGCTGAGGTATTCTGTTTATGTAATTCCTATTTGACATTGCCACTTGTTCTCTTTTCCCAGTAGGTCATGTATTGTTATTCTCTGAAATGTATTGGTTTAATATTTGCAGTGTTGCCTTTTGATAGGTAGAGTATGGTGCTTTGTGAGTTCCTGGTAGTGCTATGGGTTCTAAATATGCAGTGTTTGTAGTAGTTTCTAATGTGCCTGACGGTTGGCACTGGATTATAGTAATGTAGAAATCTCTTAGTCTTTCTTTATCCATACACTCATTAAGAGGCATGTTTACTAAAAGTCAGTGTATGGTACCATTATGCAAATGAGGCCCTTTATGCAAATTAGGCCCCACACCGAGTCTCCGCACATGGCCCCGCACCCCCCTTGGGCCGCCCCTGTGTACTCCAAGGGTCTGTCTTGGGTTCACTCTTTTCCTCTCTCTATGCCCAGTCCCTTGGTGCACTCATCTCCTCGAATGATTTTCAATACCATCTTGATGACTCTCAAATCTACCTCTCTATACTTGGAATCTCTCCCACAATCCAGGCCCTGATCTCGACTTGCCTATCAGTCATTGCTGCCTAGATGTCTCACTGCCATTTGAAACTGAACTTAACCAAAACTGGGCTTCTTATCTTTCCCCCTAAACCCACCTACCCCTTCCTCCTTTCTCTCTTTGTGGATAACGATCTTCTCCTTCCTGTTTCCTTGGTTCGCAACCATGGGGTCATTTTTGACTCCTCCCTCTCCTTCTCCACACACATCCAACCGATAGCTACAGCTTGACGTTTCTTTCTCTCTGCAGTAACATTAGTAAACTTTGCCCCTTCCTTTCTGAATACACTATTAAAATACTTATCCAGTCTTTAGTCACCTCCTGTCTTGACTATTGCAACCTCTTCCTTGCTGGTCTCCCACAGAATCATCTCACTCCCCTTCAATCTGTTCAAAGCTCTACCAGCCTCAATATGTTCATAGAACCTCTCTTTTCAAATCACTTCATTGGCTGCTGTCACAAGGTGGACCTAACAGAGCCTGAGAAAATGGAGATCAGCAGGGATGATCAGGGGAGAGATGACAGTGTAAACAGAAAACTGTCAGATGGTTGCTACAGACAACCAGGGCACATGTGGATAAGGGCTAGGAAGACACACCCAGATAGCGAGCAAAGGGACTTTGCATTGCCTGATAGGAATCAGCTGGGTGGAGGTGGAGCCCAAAGACACAGATATAAAACACGCTCACAAATAGTTAGAGAGGGAGAGGAGGTGAGCCAACGAGGGTCACAGCAAGAGAGACAGCAGCAGAAGCTGTGGAAAGAATGGAACTGGAATGAAAGAGAGAGAGAAAGAGAGAATGAACTATTGGATCAGCAAAGGAACCAACACGAAGGTCTGAGTGAGTCCCTAGACCTGTATGAGAAGTGTGGAAATCAGCAGCCAGATACTGTGTGTATGCGTGGAGGGCACGAGAGACGTAGGAAATCTTCCATAGAAGGTAACAAAGCAGGAAATGCTAATAGAGGCTGTTTCCTACCTGAGTGGGTAAAACCCCGAAGTAACAGGAAAAGCCAACATAAAACAAGCTTAAGAGAAACAGAGAATAACTTCTTCCCTTGTGCTAGAAGCTTTAAAAGAAGAGAAGTTTTCTTACCTGAAGAAGCTTGTGATTTTGCTAGCAAGTTTAAACTCCCAACCTGTGATAAGGTTCCGTCTCGAGCAGTGCAATCCAGGGCAGCTGTGTTGCAAGGGCTAGACCCAAGCAAGCTCAGAACATACCATAAATGCTCAAGTAGCAGAGCTAGTGAAGGTTTGAAATATCTTTTTGGTTACCAACAGGGGCAGAGCTCCTATGAGCCCCATTCAAAACCTTATGGTATTTCCCAGCAAGGCATTTGTGCAGAGGGACAGAGCAACTTCCTGTTTGACGGAGCAAACAAGCCTTATCCCTCTGAAACAGCTGATCCTAGAATTAAGGGTTCAGATGAATATGTATTAATGGAATGTGAGAATTCAGATATACCAGTTGTTCCTGAACCAATGGACTGTTCATTGTCTGTGATTGACCCAGAATTCTCTCTAAGGTAAATGATTGAAGATAACCAGAGTTTTAAAGCAGCAGAAGTGAGCTGTGCTGTAGCAACAAAAGAAAAGGCTGTATGAGGAACAGGGAGGCTGTTTAATTCTTTTCTTTTGTTTGTATTTAAAAGCTGAATTAAGCTATTTTTGTTACACATTTACTTTATGTTATATGCCCGAAGTGGTCTGTTATTTGTTTTGCCAAGAAAGAGAATAAACCTCGTGGACGGGGAATAAAGCCCTAATTTGGAATTGAAGTGTGTTATGTGGTTCATATAATAGAAAGGTACAACTACCACTCTCAAAGGGCCAGGCAAGGCTGCCTGCAGTACTGACAGAGCCAAGAGGAGAAATCATCAGGCAATACCTGACCCCACCGATAGGGCCTCTGGGGGTGTGACAAAATGGCGTAGTTGGCAGGATTTTTTTTTCCCTGTGGCATAAGCTGATTTTTCCTGAAGAGGAGGAAAAAGGACATTGCTGAGAAGCAAGGAGATATCCGGATACAGAGCACTGTCGGAGGAAGATTCGACTGGCAGGTCGGCCAGGGGACGAATAAAAAGACCTTTTTCTCACATGCTGGAGTCTACCAGGAGACTAAGGTACTAGTAGCCTGGGTGGACGGGTACGGGATACCAGTGAGAAAAAGAGGGCGCTATAACTGGGATAAAAAATCCTGTAGAAAGTATCGCACTTGGTGGGTCTTTCTTTTCTTTTCCTTACAGGTGCAGATCCAAAGAAGACCATGGATCCACAGGACATGCTAGCCTGGATGAATGGACAATGGGAAAAACAAGCGAAGATGGTGCAACATCTGCAGGAGCAGTATATAACCGCCATGAGAGAACAGCAACGACCATTGCTGGAGGCAGTCAGCGCACTATTAAACAAGTCCCATGGAGAAGAAGCAGCATCTACCACCACCATACCGCAAGTAGAACTGAACACTGGTTTTGCTTTGTCGTTAAGACATTTGAAACAGGAGGACAATCCTGACGATTTCATTGAGGCATTTGAGCGCATAGCTGGAAACCTTAAATGGCCTGCAGAGCAGTGGGCAATGAGATTTGCCATGACCTTAAGTGGTGAAGCTCTGTCTGCTTTTAAGGCCATGCCCGCTAGCCTTGCTAATAATTATCAGGAAATTAAGAGAGCTGTAAAGGATCGGCTTGGTCTTACACCAAGACACTATAAGCGGTTATTCAGGGGGGCACAAATGTATGATAATGAAACCCCGAGAGCATTATGCCAAAGACTTAAAAGTCTGGCATACAAATGGTTAGACCCAGAGGGTAGAACACTAGAGTCCATTCTAGATGAGATTATTCTAGAGCAATTCCTGCTAGCGATACCTCCAGAGATGAAAACGTTTTTAACTCTGCAAAATTGCTCTAACACTGAGGAGGCAGCTAAACTGGCCGAAGTGTTTAGAGAAGCCAAACAAGCAGATACCTCCAAAATAAGCCTCTTAAAAGTGGCAGGTATGAAAGAGTCGGATGAATGTAAAACGTATGAAGGACTTAAAGCATATAATTATGACTCTGGTAAAGATGTGATGGCTAGAAACACAAAGAAGTGTTATAAATGTGGTAAGCTTGGACATATTATGAAAGAATGTAGAGTTAGGACAGCCCTCATAACAGGGACAGAAGAAATAATACCAGAGAGATTCGTACAAATGATCCGGGTAGATGGGATACAGGTCCTAGCGCTACTGGATTCGGGGGCCGATCAGAGTATGGTTTCTCGTGACTTCTGGAAAACCACAGAAAAACATCGGTCGTCTCCCTCGAATCCAGTAGAAGGCCAAGTTCGCATAAGATGCGTACATGGGGAAGCTTCCCATTATCCGCTATATGAAGTGGGCATACAAGGTTTAGGGTCCCTCCGTAGAATACTAGTTGCGGTGGTACCTTAATTGCCTTATGCAGTTGTCCTTGGACGAGACTGGATTCCTTTCTGCCAAGAGATGGAGAAAGGTCTCCAAGAGATATTAGTCCCTGCCCCCACACAATCCCCAGCAGTAGCTGAAGAGGAAAAGGTAGAAGCCATAGCAGCCGCTATCCCCAGTCCATTATTTGGGAAACCACCAAAAAAGGGACCCCAGGCTCAGGAGCCACCACCAGCCGGGAAACAAAAATTTATCCTACAGTTTTGTAAGGATACTGACCAGGCTAAAGGTCCAAAAAGAGCCTCGGCAATGGCCACGGGATACGACCTTTTTAGTGGGGAGAATGCTGTCGTGGAAAAAGGGGGGAAAGCGCTAATAGATACAGGCATCCAGATTAAAGTCCCAGATGGATGCTATGGGCGTATAGCGCCGAGGTCAGGTTTGGCAGTAAAATATTCAATAGATGTTGGTGCCGGGGTTATCGACCCTGATTATCGAGGACCAGTAAAAGTCTTATTATTTAATTTCGGGGACAAAGACTTTAAGGTACGGACGGGTGATCGGATTGCACAGTTAATTTGTGAACGAGTAGGGTTCCCGACTGTTGAGGAAGTACCCTCATTACCATCCACTGAGAGGGGAAAGAGCGGGTTTGGATCTACAGGGGCAAGAGAAGTAAAAAGTTTAACGGCCCTTGGTGAGGAAAGGACCGAAGAGGATCTGGGGCCCCAGGTAGAGGATTGGGCAAAGCAAACTTCCCCTAGGATAGGTTCTGAGCTAACCCCTCAACAACAAAAGGAGTTAATGCGCCTATTGATAAAATTTTCAGACGTGTTAACCACTTTACCAGGCGAAACTCATCTCGTGGCACACGAAATAATCACTGTACCAGAACGAGTCATACGACAACGTCCATATAGGATGCCCGAGTCTAGGAAACAGGAAGTTATTGCCCAGGTAAAAGAAATGCTGGCCACAGGCATCATAGAGGAATCTCGGAGCCCGTGGTCCAGTCCCATAGTGCTAGTGCCGAAGCCCAACGGAACCTTAAGGTTTTGTATAGATTTTCGCCAGGTCAACGATATTTCGCAATTTGACGCGTATCCTATGCCTCGCATAGATGACCTTCTAGACCGTTTGGGACAAGCAAAATATCTAACTACGTTAAATCTAAGTAAAGGATACTGGCAGATTCCTTTAACCAAGGATTCAAAGCCCAAAACGGCCTTCTCCACGCCAATTGGGCTATACCAATTCAGGCGGATGCCGTTTGGGTTGCATGGGGCAGCGGCTACGTGCCAGCGTCTTGTAGACCAGGTTTTGAGGCCCCACCATGAGTACGCCCTCGCGTACATGGATGACATAGTGATATACAGCACAACCTGGTCACAACACCTTACAAGGGTGGAAGCAGTCCTTAGGGCACTACGGAGGGCAGGCCTCACACTTAACTCTGAAAAGTGTTTATTTGCTACGGAGGAGGCCAAATACCTAGGCCATATGGTAGGAAGGGGCCTGGTAAAACCATTGGCTAGCAAAGTGGAAAGCGTTAGAGAATTCCCCAGGCCCATAACAAAGAAGCAAGTGCGGAGCTTCTTAGGACTACTGGGCTACTATCGACGCTTCATACCCCGCTTTGTGGAGGAAAGCATTCTCTTTACGGAGATGTTGAAAAAGAATGCACCAAACCATGTCCGATGGACTCCTGAAGCAAAGACAGCCTTTACGACCCTTAAGGAGAAATTATGCAGTGCCCCAGTATTACGAGGCATAGATTTTAATTCACCATTTATCGTACAAACCGATGCATCAGATACGGGGTTGGGGGCGGTAATGTCCCAAGTATTCGAGGGTAAGGAGCAACCGGTAGCCTACCTAAGTAGGAAACTCTCTCCGGCAGAAAGAAATTATGCCACCATAGAGAGAGAGTGTTTAGCCATAAAGTGGGCCATTGAGGCTCTGCGTTTTTATCTCACAGGGAGAACGTTTTTATTAATAACTGATCATGCTCCATTGAAGTGGCTTCACTTGATGAAAAATAACAACGCCCGATTAACCAGATGGCACCTAGCGCTCCAAGCTTTTAATTTTGTGGTCCAGCACCGAGCAGGGAGAATGCATGGGAACGCGGATGCGCTCTCCCGGATTACATGCTGTCCGCCAGAAATTGCGGCAGCACGTAATATTTTAAGGGGGGGAATGTGTCACAAGGTGGACCTAACGGAGCCTGAGAAAATGGAGATCAGCAGGGATGATCAGGGGAGAGATGACAGTGTAGACAGAAAACTGTCAGATGGTTGCTACAGACAACCAGGGCACACGTGGATAAGGGCTAGGAAGACACACCCAGATAGCGAGCAAAGGGAGTTTGCATTGCCTGATAGGAATCAGCTGGGTGGAGGTGGAGCCCAAAGACACAGATATAAAACACGCTCACAAATAGTTAGAGAGGGAGAGGAGGTGAGCCAACGAGGGTCACAGCAAGAGAGACAGCAGCAGAAGCTGTGGAAAGAATGGAACTGGAATGAAAGAGAGAGAGAAAGAGAGAATGAACTATTGGATCAGCAAAGGAACCAACGCGAAGGTCTGAGTGAGTCCCTAGACCTGTATGAGAAGTGTGGAAATCAGCAGCCAGATACTGTGTGTATGCGTGGAGGGCACGAGAGATGTAGGAAATCTTCCATAGAAGGTAACAAAGCAGGAAATGCTAATAGAGGCTGTTTCCTACCTGAGTGGGTAAAACCCCGAAGTAACAGGAAAAGCCAACATAAAACAAGCTTAAGAGAAATAGAGAATAACTTCTTCCCTTGTGCTAGAAGCTTTAAAA
The DNA here is from genome assembly GCA_033557465.1 of Ichthyophis bannanicus. Classification (NCBI taxonomy): domain Eukaryota; kingdom Metazoa; phylum Chordata; class Amphibia; order Gymnophiona; family Ichthyophiidae; genus Ichthyophis; species Ichthyophis bannanicus. The sequence continues at coordinate 180,614,397 of CM066038.1, read as the reverse complement.
GAAGAGAAGTTTTCTTACCTGAAGAAGCTTGTGATTTTGCTAGCAAGTTTAAACTCCCAACCTGTGATAAGGTTCCGTCTCGAGCAGTGCAATCCAGGGCAGCTGTGTTGCAAGGGCTAGACCCGAGCAAGCTCAGAACATACCATAAATGCTCAAGTAGCAGAGCTAGTGAAGGTTTGAAATATCCTTTTGGTTACCAACAGGGGCAGAGCTCCTATGAGCCCCATTCAAAACCTTATGGTATTTCCCAGCAAGGCATTTGTGCAGAGGGACAGAGCAACTTCCTGTTTGACGGAGCAAACAAGCCTTATCCCTCTGAAACAGCTGATCCTAGAATTAAGGGTTCAGATGAATATGTATTAATGGAATGTGAGAATTCAGATATACCAGTTGTTCCTGAACCAATGGACTGTTCATTGTCTGTGATTGACCCAGAGTTCTCTCTAAGGTAAATGGTTGAAGATAACCAGAGTTTTAAAGCAGCAGAAGTGAGCTGTGCTGTAGCAACAAAAGAAAAGGCTGTATGAGGAACAGGGAGGCTGTTTAATTCTTTTCTTTTGTTTGTATTTAAAAGCTGAAGTAAGCTATTTTTGTTACACATTTACTTTATGTTATATGCCCGAAGTGGTCTGTTATTTGTTTTGCCAAGAAAGAGAAAAAACCTCGTGGACGGGGAATAAAGCCCTAATTTGGAATTGAAGTGTGTTATGTGGTTCATATAATAGAAAGGTACAACTACCACTCTCAGAGGGCCAGGCAAGGCTGCCTGCAGTACTGACAGAGCCAAGAGGAGGAATCATCAGGCAATACCTGACCCCACCGATAGGGCCTCTGGGGGTGTGACACTGCCTATCCATTTCCATATCCCATTCAAATTTCTCCTACTGACCTATAAATGTACTCATTCTGCTGCTTCTCACTACCTTTCCTCTCTTATCTCTCCCTACACCCTTCCTCAAGAACGTCGCTATTCTGGTAGATTGCTTCTATCTGTGCCCTTCTCTTCTACTGCCAACTCCACACTTTGATCCTTCCACCTTGCTGCTCCTTATGCCTGCCTTTTCAAATCCAGGCTGAAAACTCACCTCTTTGAAGTCACTTTTGGATCCTGATCCACCTAGTCTCCTGCTCTCCAGCTATGTGTTTCCTTACCATTCCCCTAGACATATCCTTGTCCCCAGCTGTTCTGTTGCCTGTCTTGACTACATTGTAAGCTTTGATGAGCAGGGATCATCTTTTACATGTGTCTGTACAATGCTGCAAACTCTTTGTAGCGCTATACAAATGATCAGTAGTAGTGGTAATAGTAGTAATAGTAATTTGCTTATCCCATTCCACAATCAGTTTTAATAAATAAATGTCCTTTTATTGTTAAATTTCTTGTATGATTTAGCAATCCACCCATCTCCAGTTGCTTAATGCTCACCCACTTTTTCTTCCCCAGCTTGAAAGAGGGTCTCTATGAGGCTTGGATTAAATTCCACTTCCATTTTTAATATTTCTCTTTGCCATTATCTAGGTGCCAACCAAATATGACTATGGAAGACCCAGAAAGTCCTTATTGTTCCCTTCAGTTTTTCCTATTTACCATCCTCTCTATCACCCTTTATATTCCTCACCCATATCTCCATCCTTTAGCCTTTCTTCTCCATTTCTCTTGTATATCTAAGTTCTGTTACCTCTTTCTGTTCCATTTTACCTTTCCCCTTTATCAACGTTCCTTCTAAGCTGTGAAGGAGTCCTCTATCCATTATCTTGCCAATGGAGAATGGTGCTTCACTATGGTTTCAATTGTGAGGAGCTAGTAGGTTCTTTGGGAATCCTACAGAACCTACTTGCTCTTCACTATTGGAACTGTCACAGTGAAGCACCATCCCTTCACTAGCAGGAAATAGAGTGCAGAACTCCTGTGCAGCATAGAGGGAACATAGGCCTCTACCTTTATCTTTCCCCCTTCTTCTGAATTTTCCGTATCTTTCTCTTACTATATTCTTCTCTCCATGTCACCCCAACTCTCCCTTCACCTGACTCTTCCTGTGTCCCTTTCACCCAACACCTTCCTCTACCTGTCGTCTTCCCAAGATTGTCTTTCTGCTGTCATTCCCACCTTGCTGCCCTGTCCACTATGTCTATTTTCTCCATCATCATCCAAATCTTTCCCATCTTTTTTTCTGCTCCACCACCATATATTACCTCTCACTCAGAATCCAGTTAGCTTCGTCTACCTTTCCATGTAGTTTCTTTCATCTCTTTTGCCCGTATTAGATTCTCATGGTAAAAGGAAGGTCATATGCAACAGCTGTAGTGGGAGGAGAATCAGGCCCCAAGGTGGCAGGAGGATCAGGTCCAGTGCCAGAAACAGCAGAAAAATGATCAGTCCTGGCATTAGTAAGAGGAGAAACTTGCATCAGATGGCCAGAACAAGTCCTCACATCTATTGCCTTCTCCTAGTCATCCACAGCATAGCCTTTCCATAAACAGAACATAATAGTAGAGGCATTTATGGGGTCATGTACTCATTCACTCTGGCACATGGTGCCCATTCTTCTTCTTCTTGCTAGGGCCAAACATATTAGTCTTGATGCTAACCTTTGATGCCGGGGAGGCACCAGATTTTTTTTGTTTTTGCAGTCTAGAGAGGAAGAGAGCGAGAGAGAGAGGGGGGGGGGGGGTCTAATAAATGTTTGCAGAGGCCACAGCTGCACATACGGTCTAAGCCATCTCTGCCAGAAATCTGCATACCTTTGCCTATAGGAAGGTTCTTCGTTTGCAAGAGTCTTTGCACACTGCACTCTATTGATATGTTGCTAGTGTCACTCTTGTTATCTTGTTATCTTTTTTCCATTACATATAGGTCATAAGTTCTGTTATCTATAGCCTTTAAACCTTCGCTGCATCCTTAATCATTTTTTTAGCTGTTCTTTCTTTTCTTCGACCTATTTAATTACTGTTAAATATAACTGCTGAGTTGATATAACTTTCTTCCAGGATCTGTCTCACCACCCTCTTACTCCAGTTTCTTTGTTAAGTCACTGCTCACTGTCACATCCCATACAGGCTTCTTTATTTTCTCTGCCACCCATTGATTAGGTCCTCTATTTATTCAGTCTTTAATCAAAGTATACATATTACCTCATTCTCTTCATGCATCATTGTTCTTCTTATATCCCACTCTCTGCTTGCGTACATTCTCATATTCATTTCTATTTGATATTAGCCTCATATTCAGCAACAAATATTAACTAGTCAATTAACCTCAACCCTCCATAGCTTCAAATCTCTACTAGATTCTCATGTGTGGTCTACATTTCCATGCTACTCATCTTTACTCATTTTCAACTGAAACATGCTTATAAGTGTTCCACTTCTGATAACAACTTGTAAGGATGTGGATATTTTGAAATAATAGGATGAATAAAATTTGTTTCACAGGCTCAAAGCCAAACTTTATAATTATAGAAAATATATTTCTGTATATAAGCTTTCAAGATGACATAAGTCCCTTCTTTACAAGAGACTAATATGGCCGTAAAACTACCAGATAGGTGTATGTCAATGTGGCCACAGCTCTGTGTTGTGTGAAGGGCTGGCAGCACATGGCAGATGCAGGACGAGAGTGGACCCATCCAGGTAGCCGCCACATGCCATGGAACCTAAGGGTCCTGACAGCAGATTATACAGGGGATAGTCACTGTAGAAGGGAAGGCCACACATGAGGAGGACCTAATGTTCAGCACCTTCTTTCCCCCTGAAGAATGGCAGTGAGTGGCCCCGGGCTCAAATACTGAAGTTCCACTCTGTCAACATGTGTAAGCAGTCTACCACACCTCAGCAGACTGAGGAGCCAACAATTCATGGTCCTCAACTATACTAACAGATCACGGAAGAAATGAGCAGTAGATGACTAAGAATGCTGACTGGAAGAGATGTGCATCCTGATGTACAACTCATATATATGACCAAAGCACAAGGGGTGGGGCATAGAAATCAGTGATGTACACACATGGATAGAGCCTATGTTGCACCAGTGTCTACAGGTGTCAAAGTAATAATGCAGCATCTACATGAGCAGTCTGTCAGCATTGCTCAGAATGTGCTTTACAACCTAGGGTACAATAGACAGGTGAACAGACCTCTGGGGAGTTAAGTCTCTTCCCTGCCACTTCTTGTATCCACAGTACTTTGCCAGTGAGGAGCATTGACTCTCTTCATCTATGTGAAGGGGGGTCCAATGGCCTGCTATGAATATCCGCTGGTCCAACATAGAGATCACATAGAAATCTACATATGGATGATTACCCCTGCAACCAACCCTCTAAAAAATCAGGGCCCAGGTTGCCTAATCACTAACACCAGATAGGGCACGTAACTGGTGTTCCAGGAGGAGGATATTCACCTTTGAGGCCAAACAACTGCCTGGGAGGTGGGAGGCAAACCAAAGTAGCCATTCATGCTCCTAACATGGTGAGAGCTCTGGGGGCATAACATAGTACATCCTACATACCACCATAAAGAAGGGCACCCGAGTCAGTCTCTCTATGCACCACACCTATGGAACTCTCTCCCAGAAAAACTAAGGAATACAACTGATACAGCTTCCTTCAAGAAAACTCTCAAAACCCATATCTTCAAAGAATGCTACCCACCATCGTAACTCACTCTCCCCCCATCCCATCCCTCCAGTTTCCCATCAACACCTCCCTAGCTTCACCTCTCCCAGTTTCCTCCAAACGCCCCCTACCTCAAACCTCCATATATTTACAAATGTACATAGTTACGCCCAATTACATGTATCAGTGATTTTCCAAGTTGATTTTCCTGTTTAATGTAAAATGTTCTGTTACAATGTAAACCACTTTGACCATAGGATAAAGCGGTATAAAAAGCTGATAAATACATAAATAAATAAATCTTGAGCCTATCACTTCTCTGGATAGTGCCAACACTGTCCTCACTCTGTCCATGGACTGCCACTGCACTAATGGAATAGTGTTGTGGCAGTCTGTGTGGAGATTCAGTGGCATCATCTGTATAGTGCTGCTTAATATTGCATTCTTCCCCCTTAACCTTCCAGTCTCCCAATGGCTGGCTGGTTAAATATAGGGCACAGTGGTTTTAAAAAGTTACAAATGGGAAAAAAGAGCATTCTGCTCTTCCCAGTATTCTTTAATGCAACTTTAAAATAGCTGCTATCAACAGCACCAAAATCCCCATTCTACTCATAAGGACATAAGATGCCATACTGGGTCAGACCAAGGTCCATCAAGTCCAGTGTCCTGTTTCCAACACTGGCCAATCTAGGTCACAAGTACATAGCAGTTTCCCCAGAAGACACAGGTTCCACAGTGCCTGTATTGGGACAAATAGTTGATTTCCTGGGTCCCTTTTAATAATGTCTTATGGACCTTTCCTCCAGGAACTAGTCCAAACCTTTTTTAAACCCAGCTACAATAACAGTTTTTACTACATCCTCTGGTAACGAATTCCACAGTTTGATTATGCGTTGAGTGAAAAAATATTTTCTCTTATTAATCTTATATGGGTTATACTGTACCTTCATTGCATGTCCCCTAGTCTTTCTACATTTTGATGGCGTAAACAATAGATCGATGTTTACCCGTTCCACTCCATTCATTCATTTGTAGACCTCTATCATATCTCCCCTCAGCCATCTCTTTTCCAGGTTGAACAGCCCTAACCTTTTTAGCCTAGGGTGTATCCTTCCACCCCCTTTACCATTTTAGTGGCTCTTCTCTGTAGATTTTCTAATTCTGCTATATTCTTTTTAAGATACGAAGACCTGAATTGCACACAATATTCAAGGCGCGGTCGCACAATGGAACGATACAGAGGCATTATAATATCCTTTGTTTTATTCTCCATTCCTTTCTTTATGATTCCTAGCATTCTATTTGCTTCTTTGGAAGCCACTGCATACTGGGCAGAGGGTTTCAATATGTTATCCACGATGACGCCTAAATCTTTTTCCTGAGTAATGGTTAGTAATGTAGAACCTTGCATTGTGTAACCATAGTTTGGGTTGTAATTTCGGACACCATTGACCCCCCCACACCCAAAAATATAAAAACCACAAGCCCTGAATTCCCTCAAAAGCAAGGTACAATCACACCTCCAATCTCACCCCTGACAAGACAGAGATCCTCACTCTCCTGATCCCCATCTTACAGCTTTGTCCTCCACTTCTTCAAACCCCTGAGAACATAGAAACCCCCAGCTCATCCCTTAAGTCCCCCAAACTCAAGAGCAAGTTATGTGCACTTATTTGGTAGCTGATATCTAGCACTAGTACTACAAAACTATGGCTAGGAGTCAATGGGCATCATGAAACGGAGTATCTGAGAATCACTCCTGCCCCTACCACTGCCCACAAGGGTAATCCCTAGTAGATGCTGGCAGTGTGATCAGAGTGGGACTCTGGGAATCAGGGTAGGGTGGGTAATGAAAGTATTGAGGAAGTGGAGGTTTCTGTACTGCTAGAAGGGTTTGAAGAAGGATGTTGATGTTATCGGGGATCAGGAGAGTGAGGGGGGTCACTTATGTTTTACACCTGACCCTTTATTGGCACTTCCATGTGCTTTGGGTCAGGTGCTAATGCAACATACTGTGTTTTCCCACTGTAAAATAGTAAACACTTGTCTATTTTGAGATACCACCAAAGCCATGAATCCTAGAAAGCTATGCATCCCATGGATCTACACGCTAAAATAGCAGCTTTATAAAATTGCTATTTACATGTATATGTAATCTACATGTGTAAATGTTGCCATTAACACATGTAGATGTTTCTAAAACAGGGGCCCAATCTTTTGTATTATTTTCATATTTTCTCTAGGACTTAAATATCTGTTAGAATCTGCCTTTAAAATATTGAATATATCCCTAAATGTTATGTAGACACTACTTGGATGCTGCATTAAGTGTAGTGGTATCATGCAGTGTCCCTACTAAATATTACAGGAAGTAGAAAGGTCTACCATTTTCCAGAACAGGAGAGGTTCTTACTGCTAGTCATTTCAGAATGGGAAAAGACTCTTCTGAGAGGGAAAATACCCTTTAATATAAAAACCTCTCCCAAAGGCAGAATCCTGTCTTTGGCCCCTAGCCATTGTACCATGAGGTTTTAATGGAGCCTGCCCCTAATGGGAAGGTGCCTTTGGCACCCATTCAGAGCACATATCTTGCAAGGAGGAGTAGAGAAGAGATTGAAGAGGCTTGGAGCTGCTTCTGTAAGGTTCCAGAAGTGTGACTGCACCCACCCAGATCCTAGGAGCCAGGGGTTGTGGAGCAGCATTGAGGAAACTGCATCTTCAGCAGCCACCCATTCAGGAGGAGATGGATATCCTAGGGCAATTATTTAGGTGTCTATTTTAGTGCACAAAGCACTGTGGGGGTCAATATTCAAAGAGGCTTGGGTGGTTAGCAGCACCTGCTAACTGGATAAGTCCCAGAGAGACGGATATTCAGTGGCATTATCTAGATGTATGACCCTCTAAGGGAGATATATCAAATGTGAAATAAACGATAGCGCCAAAGCATTTAGAGGAAATATTCAGTGGCACTATCTGGATAGTTCTGTGTTGGTTCATGGGGCCAGCATTTATCCAGATAGCATCAATTTTGAGTGCTAGTATCCGTATAACAATCTGCATAACGTAGGACAGCAAAAAAGCTTTCTTGAGTGCTATGCAGACTGCTTATCTGGTTCACGGATGACTATAACTGTTATTCAGATAGTGCTGGAGCTGACCACTACATCTGGATATTTAGTGTTGGCCAGTGGCTGGATACCACTGATAGTACTTGGGGCATAGATTGGGCGGGGTCGGGACAGAGTTGTGGATAGGCCTGAATGTTATAAAGTACCTCGAAGCATGTGCAACTTGCACTAGAGCTTTTGGGAAAACTATTTTATAAAGTCATATACTGTAGACCCATACAGGGGCATGATTACTAAAAAGCGCAGCACCAATATTTATTTTATTTTATTTATTTATTTATTTAGTTAGTTAGTTAGCTGCATTTATATCCCGCTTTTCACCGGGTCAAAGCGGTTGGGGGATACATTTAACACGAGGGGATATGAGACACATACACTAATACTTACAGGGAACATGGGCAATGGAGGGTTGAGTGGCTTGCCCAAGAATACAAGGAGCACCTGCAGGACTAGAAACCCCAGTCCTTCCGGCCCAAGGTTGCTGTCCTCTAGTGGGATTTGAACCACCGACCTTCCGGCCTGTAGTACCTTGCCCCAACCACTAGGCCACTCCTCCCTCGCATAGTGCATGCAATAGTGCATAATTGGGCACTGGTAGCACATAACTGGGTGCTAGTAGCATCATTGATGTGTTGCTAATGAATAGCATTGTGGCTATTGAGGCGTCGTTAAGTGTACCTACGCTAACAGCAACATTTGTGGTTAGCGTGCTCTCAAAATGTTGCATTTTGTGTATCTCATTCTCTGTGACCTATAAGGTGGATACAATTGATTTTTGAGATGTCCGTGTGCGGAAACAAGATAACAAGTTATTGACTGTAATTTGGCTCCTTCAGCAGTCAAACTGTACATGGATTGATTTGAGAGAACATTTATATATCCGTCTGATGATTTTCAATTTCTCTCTTTCTGTTGCCGCTATTTGGATGATATATTTCTTATATGGAAGGATACAGAGTTACAGCTTCAGATTTTATACAAAGACTGAATAGCTATAAGCTCAATATCTCTTTCTCTATGACCTATAATGTGGATGCATTTCATGTTTTGCCATGCTCTCTTCTTACTAAGAAGAAATATATAGGGGATCATTTTCAAAGTGTCTACATTGAAAACAAGTGTGTATTTTTTAACTGCGTGCTCTGCGATTTTCAAAGGGCACGTATGGGCATAATGTTCTTTTGAAAAGAACTGAGGTACCAAAGTGCATGTGGTCATTTGCACCTGTCTTTTTGTCATATAGATTTTTGCTAGAAATGTATGTGTGTTCAGATATGCCACCTATATATTTACTTCCCCCACTCAATCTAGCCATGAACCAGGGGAGCGTCTCCTCTCACTGAGGCTAAAACAACATATATTGGCCACACTGAATGTGGGCAGTATTTATACCACTGATTAATAGTTAAATGGTTTTGATCTCATGAAGTGGCGTAAATTCCACCCAAGCAGCCACCATAATGCAGGGGGGTCCTGGGCAGGAAGGGGGACCACAGAGTGGCATGGCAAACTTTAATTTCAGCACTGCCTCCTCTTTGTGCCCCACGGCCATTACTTCTATGCTGAAGTCTCGTGATAACAGCCGCACCACAAAACTTCCACCTGGGATGAACCTCTGCCAGGTCTGGAGCAGAGGCAGCACAGAAAACAAATTAAAGTAAGTTTGCTGTGATGGGGGGGGGGAGGAGCGACAATAGGAGACCCTCCTCAAAATTTTGTTTGGGGGCCTCTAATTAGAAGTTTCACCACTGTTTCCATGTAAGCCACTTTGAAAATTTTCTTCATAAGTTCTAGTGTTTCTTTGCATCATTGCAGCTCTTAGCTGAATTACGTATAGATTAGCCATGGACTGAAAAGCCACAGAAAAGAGAAATGTAGTCAGCTCAACAGTTTGCTAAGTCCAAACACTGCATGGGACTTGACTGTTAGAGGATCTTTTAGCAGTAAACTTGAGAGACTCAGATTATACCCCTTACCCATCATACTCTGGCTTATGAGTGAGGTTCAAAACTGTCATAGCATGTGCAAAACTAACACACAAAACACCCACACTAGGGAAATACAATACCCAACAAAAAACCCTAGTCCACACAATAATCAAATTCAAAAAAATCCCAATTTGCTACTTTCCCAGGGGAAACACCCTTAAGCCCTTATTGCAAAATATATGAATTCCATCACCCAAGCAGATCTGTTTACAGGGTACACTTTAACCAAATGTTTAAACAGGAGAAAAAGGACTCAGTAACTAAAACAGTATCCCTCTATATAGTAATTGCTTGCCCAAAGGGGAACTCATTGCCTTTTACCATCAGAGGCCTAAAAAAACTCCCTCTCATAAGCACTAAATCCTATAATTATTTAATTAAATTATTTAATTTTCATATCATTTTAAATATATAAAAATAGCTCCTAGAAGCTTTAAACTTTACAACTATTTAATTTCAAAAGGCAATATTATCTATTCTTTAGGCAATCGCCTTAGCATCAACACACACAGTGCTCCGAAACTTGTCTTTAAACGTCTGCTCTTCAGATGGAACAACAGCCCAACAGAAATCTCCGTTTCACCAGAACACCGGCTTCTTCAGGGGCGTGGCTACAAATGATACAATGCAAATCACTCCAGCAGCAAAGCCACAGTTCACCACCATTCACTTTAAACCATTCATGGACCAATCAAAGAGAAGTTCAGGCAGGACACTCCATCCATATACCCTAAATAATCAAAACTAAGGTAATCACAAAATTACCTGTGTGCCGATGTTATTAGTTATCCTCCAGTTAAGCTTTCTTTTTCTTTTAGGAAACTTTGTGGCGCTCCAAAGATGTTAAGAGCTTACTTGATGACTCTGTAAGATATTGTTGTTTGTTTGGCCAGTCGAAGATATACGGCCTAAGGAAAGAATGGTAGTGTGTTAAGGTTATTGCCTCTGGAAAATTGTTTGGCCTGTTAAGGCTTGTGGCCTGAAAGCAGTGCTTTATCGCGTTAAGGCAATTCTCTAAGGAATAGATATTGTTGCCTTTTGAAATTGAATAGTTGTGAAGTTTTAAGGCTTCTAGGAGCTATTATTATATATTTAAAATGATATGAAAATTAAATACTTATAGGATTTAGTGCTTATGAGAGGGAGTTTTTTTAAGACCTGTGATGGTAAAAGGCAATGAGTTTGGGCAAGCAATTACTATATAGAGCAGAGCTACTCAAATCCAGTCCTGGAGGTCTGCAGACCAGTCAGGTTTTCGGGATATCCCTAATGAATATGCATGAGATATATATGCATTAGAGATATTCTGCCAACCTGACTGGTTTGTGGCCCTCCAGGGCTGGATTTGGAGACCCCTGCCTTACACCTCTGTCATTTAAGATTGTGAGTGGGCAAGGTGCAGATGTCCAAGACATCAAAAAGGTTAGATAGAATTTGTCACATTCCTCCTCACTTCTCACCACCACCAAAATATTGACTATTAGACCACTCACAATCTTAAATGACAGAGGTTTAAGGCAGGAGTCTCCAAATCCAGTCCTGGAGGGCCAAAAACCAGTCAGGTTGGCAGGATGTCTCTAATGCATATATATCTCATGCATATTCATTAGGGATATCACGAAACCCAGACTGGTTTGCGGACCTCCAGGACTGGATTTGAGTAGCTCTGATATAGAGGGATACTGTTTTAGTTACTGAGGTCTTTTTCTCCAAAACAGTGGTTCTTAACCAGTCCTCCTTGAACCCCTAGGCCAGTCGGGTGTTCAGGATAGCCCTAATGAATATGCATGAGATATATATGCATTAGAGATATCCTGCCAACCTGACTGGTTTGTGGCCCTCTAGGGCTGGATTTGGAGACCCCTGCCTTATACCTCTGTCATTTAAGATTGTGAGTGGACAAGGTGCAGATGTCCTAGACATCAAAAGGGTAGATAGAATGTGTCACATGCCTCCTCAATTCTCACCAACACCAAAAAGTTGTCTACCTAACCTTTTTGATGTCTTGGAGATCTGCACCTTGCCCACTCACATTCTTAAATGATAGAGATGTAAGGCAGGGGTCTCCGAATCCAGCCCTAGAGGGTCACAAACCAGTCAGGTTGGCAGGATATCTCTAATGCATATATATCTCATGCATATTCATTAGGGCTATCCTGAACACCCGACTGGCCTAGGGGTTCAAGGAGGACTGGTTAAGAACCACTGCTCCAAAATATTAATTTGGTTAAAGTTTATGCAGTAAATAGATCTGCTTGGGTGATGGAACCATGTATTTTGCAATAAAGGCTTAAGGGTGTTTCCCCTATGAAAGTAGCAAATTGGGATTTTTTTAAAATTTGATTATTGTGTGGACTAGGGATTTTTGTTGGGTGATGTGCAAAACTAATCCATTTTGAGAATTACCCCAAGAGAAAATCTCAAAAGCATTTTCCTTGGTAAGTATGTCTTATCTCATAGAAAATGTTCTTTAAAAATTGCTGGTGCCCTATATGGGATAGAAAGCATGCTGCTGACAGCCCATGTACTTGCTCCAAAGGGAAAAGAGGAGACATGGAGGATGGGGTGGGGTAGAAAGGGGCAGGGCAAAGGCGGGCCCAAGAAGGCAAGCATGAGGATTTTTTTTTGCTTGCTTTTCAAGTCTTCAATCCACATACTTTGCACCTGGCAACAAATATCATGGATTTTCAAAGGTGAAACTTCTCAGGGTGTTTCCTTTGAAATTGGCTTGCAACTGTATATACTGGCCTGTGAGCTGCACATAACCCTTATGAGGTCCTCATGGCTTGTGAGCTTAACTTGTACCTATAGAAGACCTTGTTCTCAGGAGTACCAAACGACCTAGCCATCTCCCAGAAGATCCTCGGCCTATGCTGCCCAGGTCTTCTCCAGTGTTCCAAGTCTTCTTCCTCACTCTTCTCATATGTTCCCATGTTGCTCTCTGTGTTTAAACCCCTCTCTGTCTCTTTCTCCTTCCTCAGTTGCCTGCTGTGTCAATGGCAGCATGCCTAGCATACAACCTAGACACATTTTGCTGAAAAAGTGACCATCTGAGATTTGTTTTTTAATATTTGCTGGGCATCGGGAATAACACCAGCATTTAGGTGACAAGCAATATTTTACACTAAATTTGTCAGAGTAATTATCACATATTATTGTGGTTTAGCATAAACCGTGGGGATTCCTAATCAGCATATTATTATAATCATCATTCCCAAGCCCTACAAGGTGAATGCTTCATTTGCATGGGCACTTACATTTTTAAATACCAAAGTATGATATTTGCTATCACATTCAGAAGAACCCCATTTATCACCAGGGGTGTGCTTTCATTGCGAAATTACACTGAAATATAGGCATTTATTGTTTCAGATCATGTCATTAGCAAAGAAAAACAGAAAAATAAGTGGCACAAAAAATACCAAAAGAAAAATGATGGACTATATGTTACTATTTATCACGTTATTTGCTGTGAAAATGTCATAAATGAAGAAGAATAAATTTATTGTATGACAACACATCACCCTTCAGGACACACAGCTCTAAAATATTTGTTAGTTTGGGGTACATTATGACTGCAAGGCATTTTTGTGGATGCTCTTGTGCAGCTCATGAAATTCCTGAAACTGTTTCTTAATGACAGCAGAATACTGATAACCAGATATAATTACTGTACCTTGAACTGATACCAGAGATTTTATTGCAACTCAGTGTTGATGTCATGATGTACTGAAACAACAATGTTGAGCATAATCAGTCTTCAGTCCCTTGTAATTTGTGCGATGATTATAGCTATTCCTCTGCTCCCATCTCAGGAACTGTCATGCCATGATTGCCTCTAATCTATGGTATCCCTGCATTTCTCTACCTGGAGGCAGTAGAGAGAAATCAGGAGATTACAGCCCAGAATAGGATGCAAACAAAATGTACTTGTGATGGTTAATTTACAATAACTAGAAAAGTGCATATTCCTAGGGATCCCATAACACAGATAGTTTTATCAACACAAAAAAGAGAATGTAACTTTCGACCAAGGGGCATGTTTACTAAATGTTAAGGAGCTTTAAGTAAAGTTAACGCATGTTAAGTGCTGACACTGCCCATTTATTTCTATGGGCCATTGCAGTACTTAATATTTATTTATTAATTTATTTATTTAACAGTTTCTATATACCGTCTTTCTACAAGTCAAGACGGTTCACATGAAACATTAGAATACAGTATATTACAACTGTTTACAAGGAACAAGGAACACAATATAAATAAATAACTAGGTAACAAGTAACAATTAACTATGGTACAAATAATAGGTATAACTGTGGCACCTGACTACTATGATCGGAGATCAAGGTCAGGGTTAACTTTATATATTAGGTAGAGATACGGGGTTAATTTTGTGAAGAAGTGTGGACATTTGGGTAGAAGGTAGATCATGATGGTTAGGAGTTAGGGTGGGAGGGAAAAATATTCTAGGAAGAGGTGTGTTTTTAGTTTCTTGCGGAATTCGAGGTGGTTCTCACAGTTGCGCAGTTCGGGGGGGAGGGAGTTCCATAAGGATGGGGCGTAGAGGGAGAAGGCTCTATTGCTAGTAAGTTGTTTACAGTACCTTTTGGCCGTTGGTATGGATAGCAGGTTTTTGGTAGAAGTGCGATGTGTTCTTGTGGTACTAGGCAAGGTAAGAAGTGCAGTGAGACAGGGTGCTGATTCATTTGCAATTATTTTATGAATAAGAGTAATAACCTTAAATTTAATTCTGTGTTGTATGGGGAGCCAGTGAAGGTCATAGAGGACAGGTGTGATATGAGCATGCCTGGGGTTGTTGGTTATGAGTCTAGCTACCGTATTCTGGGCTAATTGGAGAGGTTGAATTGTATTTTTGGGGAGACCATGGTAGATTAGGTTGCAATAGTCAAGTGAGGGGATTGTAAGAGACTGACAGACAGTGCGAAAGGAGTTAGGGTTTAAGAGGGGTTTAAGATTACGGAGGGTGCGTAATTTTGCATAGATTATATTGGTGGATCTTTTTATATGCTCAGTGAAGGAGAGGTTCTGGTCAATGATGATTCCAAGATATTTTACTTGTTTTTTTATAGTGAGTGGGAGATCAGCAATGGTGAGCGTTGGAGGAGGGGAGTATGTAAGGTTGGAAAATACTTGAAGTACCTCTGTTTTGGATTGGTTGATAAGAAGATTGTGTTGGGAAAGCCAGGATTTGAGGCAAGTTAGATATTCATTGATTTTGGTGAAGTTGGGATTTGAGAGGTTAAATGGGGTGAAACACATCATGTCATCAGCATATATTTGGTACTGAATGCCATGTTCTTGAAATATTTTGCAAGCAGGTTGAAGGAAGATGTTGAAAAGTAGGGCGGATAGGCTAGATCCTTGAGGTACTCCTTGTTTTAGTATAAATGGGAGGGAGGTGTCATTTCCAAGACGGACCTGTTGAGTTCTGGAGTTCAGATAAGATTGGAACCATTTGAGTGTAGTGTCTCTAAGGCCTATTTCGTGAAGTCTGGTTAGAAGTTGATTATGAGGAAGAGAGTCAAATGCGGCAGATAGGTCAAGGAAAATGAGTAAACATCCTTGAGTAGGGTTTTGGATATGTAAGCATAAGGAGTCTAGTAGGGAAGTAAGTAGAGTTTCAACTCCGTGATTTCTTTTAAAACCATGTTGGAATATGTCAAGGGGGGAGTGATCATCAATGTAGTTCTGTAGTTGGGTTTGGACTATTTTCTCAGTAATCTTTGCCAGGAAAGGGATACTGGAGATTGGTCTGTAAGAGGAGGGGGAGGGGGAGGTAGGGTCAAGTTTTGTCCCTTTTATGATTGGGCGGATAGAGGCACATTTAAGAAGGGTGGAACAGAACCTGACTTGAGGGAGGTTTGTATTATATTTAGAATATAGGGGCTAATGGTTTTACTCGTGGTTTTAATCCAATGGGCTGGGCAAGGGTCCAGAGCTGAGGTTGAGGTGTTCAGGCCTTTTATGACATCAGTTACATTATCTAATGTGATAGTGTGGAACTCATTCCATGTGTCTGGGCAGGGTGAGTTGAGAGGTTGAGAACAGTAGTCTATGGTTGGTTGGGGGTTATATGTTGATGGGGAAGGGAGGCATTTAGAAGATAAGTGGTCAGCTATTGCTTGTGCTGTTATTTTAGGTAGTTGGTCATGTTGGAGGGGTTCATTTATTAGGGATTTGGCAATGGAGAAAAGCTCTCTGGGTTTGTTTAGGGCACGTGTGATGATGTTTTCATTATACTGTCTTTTGTGGTTGAGTGTTTCTGAACAGTATGTTTGAAGTTTAGTAGTGTAGGCTATATGTAAGTTGGGGTCTTGGGTATGTCTCCAGTTGCGTTCTAGACGTCTAAGATCCTTTTTAAGGGTTTTGAGTTTTGTGGAGAACCAGGGGGCTCTTCTGCGGTGTTTATGAGGATGATGTATTGGTGGGAGTAGGGAGGCAGTGGATAAGATTTCATTCCATTTAGAGATGATAGGGTCAAGCTCTAGGTTACTGTTTTCTAGTAGGTCAAGTGAAGGGATAGTTTGTTCCAAGAAGTTGGCAGCATTAAAAGGTTTGAATTTACGATTGTACTGGTGATGGGTAGGAGGTTGATGTATAAGAGAGGAGTATGGGAGGGAGAAGAAGATGATGGCGTGGTCAGACCATGGTATTGGGTGGATAGAGTGTTGGACTAGGTTATGAAGGCGAGGGTGATGGGGGATAAATATTAAATCGAGGATGTTTCCTTTAGTATGAGTAGGGTGGTGTAAAATTTGAGTAAATTGAAGTGTATTCATTGCTTAGAGGAAAGAGGAGGAATGAGTAGGGGGTATAGAGTGCAGGTTTAGATCTCCTAGAATTACTAGTGGGCGTGAGTGGGGTTGGGGGGAGCAGGCTGTGTCTAGGATAGATGAGAGGTCGGAGGAGTCTATCTGTGGAGCTCTGTAAATAAGGTGCAAAGATAGCAAGGAGTTAGAGACCGTGATAGATTCCATGCCTGATGTGGAAGTGGATTCTATAGTGGTGAATTGTAATTTAGATCTGGATATTATAGCTACACCTCCACCTCTTCCGTGTGATCTGTTACATATGCTAATGGAATATGAATCAGGGCATACCTGGTTTAAAAGGACTGTGTCAGAGTCTTGGAACCAGGTTTCGGTGAGGCAAAGTATATCTAGATCATTGTCAATAATGAGGTCAGCAAGTAAGGGGATTTTATTTCTGGCAGAACGCGCATTGAGTAGGGCACATTTGAGGGGGGAGGGGTGTAGTCAGCAGGGGTATGGGATTTAAGGTTGGGGGTTAGTATGATAGGCTTAAGTTTGCAAGTGCGGTGGTGTTGGTTGTGATGGACAAAGGGGGGAAGTGGTTGGGTGGGTGGGCGCCTTGAAGAGTATATTATTGGTATGGGGATGCTGGCGGTTAACAAGAGTACGTTTGGGATTGTAAGCAAAAGTAGGTAAAGTGAGGTGAGGGTAAGCCATAGTATGAATGAGTATGATTTACGAGTAGTCATTTTTGGGATAGATGAAGGTGGTGGGGGATGTATGCTAGTGGGGGGAGCAGGGGAAGTGGATATGTTGACTTTTTGAAGTCAGATGAGTATGTGTAGTCCCAGGGGTTGGTATATTTTAGTGTTTTAGGTCTACTGTAGTGGTGCTTAGTTGAAGAGGTGAATGCCAGGAGGTTTGTAATAGAAATAAGTTAATAAGCAGAGGCTAGATACATTGTAGAATAGGCTAGATACATTGTAGGATATTTGCAGCTAGGAACTTTGTAACAGACAAAATATATCAAAATTATGTTAGATATTTGTGGTAAAGCTGAATACAATGATGGGTGGCAGCTAATTTGTTGCACAAATGAAATGAAGAAGATATGTCTAGAATATTATAAAGATAGTTAATAGAGGGTAAAATCAAATAGCTTGTAGTTCACGAGAAAGCTGTGTAGTGGGGTTACGTGCTTGTAATATGATAGAGGACGAATACAGTACTTCCTACAGGAGATACAAAACAGGAATACAATAATTCTTACAATGCATCATACAGAAGACAAAAGGTTGATGATGCTTACGTTTGGAGCTAGCAGAAGTTCATATAGCAGTAGGAGCTTGTGCTGTGGTAGTAGAGTAGGTATATCTACATGCAGAGAGCTGGTTAGCTTGAGTGTGTATTGTAAAGTTAGTTGTTGTTCGTTGCTGCAGGACTCAGCTTCAGGTGTGGCCTCCACCTAAGGGCCACGCCAAAGGGCCCTCTGGCGAGGCCCTCAGGCGCGGGCCCGACAGGCGCGGGCGCCTGATCAGCGTTCCTTTTAATCGGGCTCAGGCTGACCCAATTGGTCAGCACGTGTGTCATGGGTGGCCCGATGCTCCGGCGGCTCGATCCTCCGACTGAGGAGAGCAGATGGACGCCCGGAGAGCAGAGAAGCAAGGAGGATGTTGCGCCTGATCAGCGCTCCTTTTAATCGGGCTCAGGCTGACCCGATTGGTCAGCACGTGTGTCGTGGGTGGCCCGATGCTCCGGCGGCTCGATCCTCCGACTGAGGAGAGCAGATGGACGCCCGGAGAGCAGAGAAGCAAGGAGGATGTTGCGCCTGATCAGCGCTCCTTTTAATCGGGCTCAGGCTGACCCGATTGGTCAGCACGTGTGTCGTGGGTGGCCCGATGCTCCGGCGGCTCGATCCTCTGACTGAGGAGAGCAGATGGACGCCCGGAGAGCAGAGAAGCAAGGAGAATGTTGCGCCTGATCAGCGCTCCTTTTAATCGGGCTCAGGCTGACCCGATTGGT
Source organism: Ichthyophis bannanicus (assembly GCA_033557465.1). Taxonomy (NCBI): domain Eukaryota; kingdom Metazoa; phylum Chordata; class Amphibia; order Gymnophiona; family Ichthyophiidae; genus Ichthyophis; species Ichthyophis bannanicus. The sequence goes on along the minus strand of CM066038.1, from coordinate 180,595,873 downwards.
CAGCACGTGTGTCGTGGGTGGCCCGATGCTCCGGCGGCTCGATCCTCCGACTGAGGAGAGCAGATGGACGCCCGGAGAGCAGAGAAGCAAGGAGGATGTTGCGCCTGATCAGCGCTCCTTTTAATCGGGCTCAGGCTGACCCGATTGTATTAAGTAAAGTTAATATGTATTAACTTTACTTAACGCGCACTAACCTTTAGTAAATATGCCCCCCAGTCTAACCGAACACTTGCTAGCTCTTCTTGACAGAGCAGCTCAAGCTGTTCACAAAAGCTACTCCCCAGATTTTCTTGGCAAGGTGCACCCAGAAGTAGATTGCTAGGCCTTTCTTCTGTGCAGTAAGTCTATAGCACCTAGTACTCCAAAGTGGTCTCACATCCAGGTACTAACCAGTTCCAACCCTGCTCAGCTTTGAAGATCATAAGAAATCAGGCACATTCATGGTAGCATGGCCATAGTATGTGGAAAGGAAGAGAAAAATGGAGGAAAAAATGAAAGGGGAAAATCAGTGTCAGAGACAAGTATAGAGAAGTAAAGGAGATCCTGGAAAAGAACATTGGAGAAAGCTGGCTTAAAGAAAGTTGGAAAGAGAAACTGGGCCCAACCCAGTTAGAAAAATAAAATGCTCATACAACAAAGTTAGAAAAGAAAAAAACTCACTTGGTTTGAGGCTTGTCGTACTGTGAGGGTTTGTGTACATCAGTGATGCTAAGTGCTAAGCTATCGGTAGTTTAACTACTGGCAGGGTCTCCCAAGATACACAGGTCTCAGCTGAGGTGCCAGACCAAGACAAACCACCCATCTGAGCAGCAGCGGAATGGGCTGGTGTTGGCGGCAGAGGATTACTTTTCTATGACAATGGCAGCAACACTAGAATTACCTGTGCAGAAGAAAGGCCTGGCAATATATGTATCTTGCCATGAAAACCCAATGGATAGTTGCAACAAAATAAATTGCAGTCAAAAGGCAATCAACTGTCTATTGGGGATGAGCTGAAGACTTTTCAGAGTAAAGCCAGCATTTATGATGTAGCTGAATCAAAGCCCATGGGATGTCTGACTGCTGATGTAGCTGCAGATGAAATGAGAGTCCAAAGCTGCAAAGATGTCTTACATATTGGGATACGGAATGTATGAAGCATGAACCAAGGGAAGTTGGGGATTGTCAAGAATGAAATGGAATGTGTACAACTCAATCTGTTGGGTGTCAGTAAACTGAAATATACTGGCATCGGGCACTTTGCATTTGATGATCACATTGTCTACTATGCTGGAAATGAAAAACAAAGAAGAAACGATTTTGCATTTATAATCAAGAAGAAACTTGCAAGAACTATAATGAAATACTATAATGCAATCAGTGAATGCTTAATTTCTATTCATCTACGAGGTATGGCCATCAACACAACTATAAATCAGGTATATGCCCCAACAACAGCCATAGAAAAGGATGAAGTTGATGAGTTCTATGAACAAGTACAAGCTGAAATTGACAGAACATGCAAACAGGATATCCTGATAGTCATGGGTGACTGGAACGCAAACGTTGGCAACAAAGAAGAAGGCAAAATGATTGGAAAATATGGACTTGGCTGCAGAAATGAAGCAGGAAAAAGACTGAAAGAATTCTGCAAAATCTATTCATCTCATTCATTACGTTATCAGAATATAGAAAGACTAGGGGACATGCAATGAAGCTACAGGGTAAACTATTTAAGACTAATAAAAGAAAATATTTTTTCACTCAACGTGTAATCAAACTCTGGAATTTGTTTCCGGAGGATATAGTAAAGGCTGTTAGTGTAGCTGGGTTTAAGGAAAGGTCCATAAACCATTATTAAGAAGGGACCCATGATATCAATGCTTGACCCAGTACAAGCATTGCGGAACCTGTGTCTTTTGGGGAAACTGCTAGGTATGTATGACCTAGATTGGCCACTGTTGGAAACAGGATACTGGGCTTGATGGACCTTGGTCTGACCCAGTATGGCATATCTTATGTTCTTATGTTCTCAAACACCTTCTTTCAGCCACACAAACAGCGACTGTACACATGGGATTTACCCAATGGAATGTACAAAAATCAAATTGACTACATCTGTGGAAGTCAATGATGGAAAAGACAAAACCTGGAGCTGACTGTGGTACAGATCACTAACTACTAGTATGTAAACTCAAGTTAAAGTTGAAAAAGAGCAAGCCACTCGTGAATGTAGCAAACTATGACCTTGAGAATATACCAACGGAATTTAAAGACTGCCTGCAAAATCGATTTGCTGCTTTCAATACAAATGACAGAGCACCAGAAGAGTTATGGGATGACATCAAGAAGGTTGTGTTGAAAGAAAGTGAGGAGTCTTTACAAAATGTGCAGGTACATGTGTAGTGCTGTGAGTGTTGGTGGTGGGTGTCACTGGATGTTGGTGGTGGGAGCTACTGGATATTGGCAGCAGGAGACAGGAACATATTTATGTGCATAAAAACACAGGAAATCATTTTGGAAGGTTTGCATGACATTGAAATAAATGGTGGAATCTACACATGTGAACACCTTAGGCGTGGAAGTAGCGATTTAAGAAAAACTGCTACTTACACATGTCTATCCACAGCACAAGCAGTTTGTAGAGGGCATGCTATACTTTGGACAGGTCAGAAAATTGTGTGTGCATTTCTAATTTTGCAATGGTTGTGCATGCATACTTTTAAAAACCTAGATGTCGGCGTTTACACCTGCACCAAGGCATGCCTAAGTGTCAATTAAGTGTCCATTTGGGCCTGGGTTTATCAGACATTATTGGGGACAATTGTGCTTGTATCTCTGATGTTTAAAAGCACCTCTAAAATCCAAACAATAGTTTTTCTAGCTTGGCACCTTAATTGGCCTCTGTTGGACATCCAGTTCTGGAAAATCCAGCATATATGCCTGTAAGTGCTAACATTTATATGTATACAGAAGGTTGCAAAGTCGCTTTTATCTCTATGTACCAGCACTTAAAAGTTCAAAACCAAGACCGATGCTGCTCTTTTTTTGAACATTTCCTTTGTAAAATAGATGTTCCAGCTGGATGTGCTGCAAAGGATATGTGTATTTCCTGCATCCTTATAGGTATTTTATAAAAGATTCCATGTTCAGCGAGCCTTTTGTAAAACACCAGTGAAAATCTCAATATGCAAAGATGAACATCCCCTTTCCTATCTTGACAATCTGCAAAATTAGGCTTTTACTCTCATAAAATAATGAAACAAAGCAAACTAAAATAGAAATAAAAGAAAGAGAAAATGAAAGAAAATAAAACAAAAATAGCAATGTACACCCATAAGAAGAACTGTTCTTTAGCGTGTTTCTAACAGCTGTCATCCATACCCACGGGCTGCAATGTAGCAATTAGAGACAACCCTTCCAGATGCTGTCATCGCTATGGCAACAGACCTCTTTCCAGTTTGCAGCCAGGATAAACACCTATTACTTTGCTGCAATTCTTTTTTGTGCATAAATTTTTTATTGAGCAAAGCAAGAAGGATAACTTCAAACAGTGACAAATGCAGAGTAGTAACAGATGTACATTATATGGATAGCAATCAACACATTTTAATCAGCTATAAAGATGTAAACCAGGAGAAGTCAGTCAAAGCTGAATCAAATTGACCGACCAGCAACTTACCCAAACATCCTTCATCCCAGACACAATATGACCCCCCCTACCCACCCACCACCCTCCACCTTTTCCCCTCCCTACCCCCTACCCCTCCCCCCATCCCTCACAACAAGTAAACTCCTTATACAAACATATGGGAAGTAGTGCAACCAGGGGAGAGCGAAGTAAGGATCGCTCAAAAGGCAAGAAGAGATAAGCCACCATACCACCCACCCCATAAGGCAACCAGGAGGGCTCCCACGTGAATGAGATGAACTGGAGATACGCCATGAGGGGGAGCAATGGAGCCCAACACTGACATTGATTTAGAGTAAATCCATCTCACTAAAGAGAGTAAAGGCTAGGACAAGGATTAGTTCAAGATTAGAATTCATGTTGAGCGCAAACAGGTAACAATCTCCCCTGTAAGAGAATCATGCCTCTAGGTGCAAGAAACTGGACCATAAGCCCTGGATTGTTTTAGGCTTGCATCGGAGATCCATCATAAGTTTATCCAATGCGATAATTGTCCCACACTTTAACCATCCATTCTGCATGTGATGGTGGCGAAGTCCATTTCCAGTGGCATGCTATAATGCATCAGGCTGCTAGAATTACACAATTAGAGAGCCTGCGTGGTCCTTCAGGAAGGAGGTCTGGGGATAGATACCCTAACACACATGTTTCAATCAAAAAGGGAAATTGCACATTAAAGGTTTGAGTGATACACTCATAAACCTGATAAAGGTAGAGCTGCAGTTTAGGGCAGGGCCACCACATGTGTTCTAAGTCACCCCATTGCTCCAGCATAGGGGATCGTCTTTCCTCCCCCAATGAAAGAGGTGAATCGGAGTGACAGACATTCGCAAAAGAATACAAAGCTGGGTGTTCACCAAAGAGAGAGAAATTGAGCAAGAGTAGGCGTATTGGTACACCTCCTCCCAAAATGCTTCAGATATGTCTCCCAATGTTGCACTTCAACCTATTCTGTAGGAAAGAGCATGAACTGGGGTTGGGAGGTCCAAAACGGAGGCCCTGTATAGATGAGCTAAGAAGAATTTCAGTTGTTTGGACTCAATGAGAACACATTCCCACTGCTTGGTGGGGGGGGGGGGGGGTGCAAGAACTCCAGGATTTTGGAAGAGACTCCAAAGCAGTGCCACAACTGAAAGTATTGGAAAGAAGTCAAAGTGATTCCCCAGAGTTGTTCCAGTTGAGCCTTTGAGATAAAGGTGGAACATTCAAATAATGAAGCTATACATAAAGTGCTCCCTAGTTTAAGGGCCCTCCTTCCAAAGTCTCTCACAAAAGAGAAGACGGAGATTGGGGAGAAGGGTGAGAACTGGGGGGATGTGTTATGCCAGTTGCAGAGAGAGTTCCATGCTCTCTACGTGGGTCCCAGGAAAGGGTGGGAAAGCACTAGATGTTTTTTGTACTGGTCCTGTAAGAATAGAATAGCTGTTAGAGGGATCGGTGACACCCAAGCATCTTCCAAACTTACCCAATCTGAGCAGGAGCTAGTCATCCAAAAGTAGGCCACACATAGGCATGAACACTAGTAGTACAGTTACAGGTCAGGGAATCCAAGGCCTCCAGAGTGTTTTGGATGAATACTACAGGGAGGAGGAGTGGGCTAGTAGTTGGGGCAAATTGCCTCAGGCTGGAGGTCCAGGGGTTCAAATCACACTGGAGGACAGCAACCTCAGGACAGAGGGACTGGGGTTTCTAGTCCCACAGGCATTCCTTGTGGCTTTGGGCAAGCCACTTAACCCTCCATTGCCTCAAATACAATACTTAGATTGTGAGCCCTTCAGGGATAAGGGAAATATATACCATACCTGAATGCACACTACGTTGACTCAGTGAAAAGCAGTACATAAGCATTGCTAAATAAATAAATTGTGGGCCAGCTGACCCAAAGCCTTTTACCCTGCCAGATGAAGCAAGTAAGAACACAGCATACCGCTTTAAAAAAACTCTGGGGTACTTGGATACGGAGTTGCAAATAACAAAAGTAGCTCTCCAGGACTCAATGTCCATGTTGGAAATACCATATTTTGTTTTGCCCCGAATTGACTAATGCTCTGTATTGTCTCGACTAAATTGTAAGCTCTGATGAGCAGGACTCTGATGAGCAGGGACTGTCTCTTACATGTATGTCTGTACAGCGCTGCATGCATAGCGCTATGTAAATGCTGAGTAGTAGTAGTAGTAGTAGTAATGTTCAATCCCTCCAGGAGTGTCTCATAGTTTAGCAAGAAAAGCCAAGAGAGATCTTGGTGGATTTGTATATCTAGATAGCGGAACTAATCAACCTGAAGAAAGTCAAGAAGCAACTTAAGAGGGGAAGAAGGTGCTGCAGTCACACTCAAGAGCAAAACCGATTTTTGCCAATTTTTAGTGAAGCCAGAGACTCTGGAGAAGCTCTAGATGGTGTCCACTATACCCAGGAGTGTGAAAGCTGAGAATCAAAGATAAATAAGCATGTCATCCGCCTAAAGTGAGATTGCGTATGTACGACCACCCAGTTCAATTCCTGTATCCATGGCTCGTTTGCGTCTGTGGGAGGCAAGTAGCTCTATGGCTAGTGCAAACAGGAGGGGAAACAAAGGACAACCCTGCTGGGTTCTGTGTCCAAGGTAGAAGGAATTCAAGAGAAAATCATTAACTAGGACTGAGGCTGTGGGTTTAGCATATAAAGCTGCAATCCAATTACGAAAATTAGGGCCAAACCTGAACTGCTCCAAGACCTCAAACAGGTAAGGCCACTCCGCTTTGTTAAATGTCTTTTCAGCATCGATACCATAAGTCTGAGAGGTATATTAAATGACACAATAAAAATAAAGATAAAGAACCGCAAAGTGCCCAGACCTGTTTCAGAGTCTATGTAAGATATTTATTAAGCGAAGGATTTTTTTTTAATCCATATCTCTATTTTATAAAACCAGTCTGGTCCAGATTTACGAGATCCTGTATTTTCAATTCTAAATGAGCCAAAAGGATTTTAGTGAAATTTTTAAAATCTATATTGAGCAAAGAGATAAGCCTGTAATTGCTAAAAAGAGGCTGATCTTTGCCTTCCTTTGCAATGACAGTAATTGTAGCTTGATAGAAAGATGATAGCAAGGCTTTCTGAGGTAGAATCTCATTAAAAGCATGTAACAAGGTAGGAGCAAATAGTTCAGGAGAAGCTTTATAGAATTCAGCGGGAAGGAGGTCAGGTCCCACTGCTTTGGCATTCTTTAACCCACAGATGGTCAAGATTCTGATTTTTGTTCACAGGGCTTTGCACACTGGTGTCCCACTCTACCTTTCTGATTTGGTTCACTTCCATTGCCCCTCTAGAGCTCTTCGATCGATTCATGCTAATCGCCTTTTTCTTCCACCTCTTTCCAGGGCTCGTCTTGAATCCACACGTTCCTCTGCTTTCTTTTTCCTTGGTCCCTGTCTCTGGAACTCATTGCCACTTGCTTTACGTCTGGAATCTTCCCTCCGCACCTTTAAAGCCTCTCTCAAGACCCACCTCTTTTGCACAGCTTTCGACATTCCTCCTCCTCCTGCCGACAGCTGATTGTTTCCCTTCCCTCTGTTTTGCGCTTATTGCTTCCCTCTATTGCGCTTATTGTTTTCCTCTGTTTTTCGCTTATCCCTTCCCCCTGTTTGCGTTTATCACTGTACTGCTCCTTCTTTTCTGCTGTCCCTTTTGTAAATAATTGGCGTTCCTTTCTGTTTCCTTCAGTAGTCTCCTTTGTTTTTATTGTAAACCGCTGCATGCCTCTTGGTTTAGGCGGTATAATAAGTTTTAAATAAAGATAAAGATAAAGAAAGCGTACTTCTTCAAGAGAAAAAGGATGCTCCAAAACCTCTTGAGCCTCAGAAAGAAGATGCGAGAGGTCCAGGGCCTTCAGCCACTCTTGAATTGCCACCCCATCTGTCTTCAACTGGGAAGAGTAGAGATCCCCATAAAAACGGGTAAAGATGTTGGCAATCTCTTGGGACTGATAAATTGGAGTCCCATGAGCTGAGGAGAGAGTGTGTATTCTTCCCTTAAGCCGTTGTTGCTTCAACAGTCGCAAAAGCAGTCGATAAGCCATATTCTTGTGCTAAAAAAAGTGACACTTGGTTCGGAGCAGCTTTGAGATACTGTCCTCGGTTTCCAAGGAAGATAATTCACCTCTCAAGTGAACCAGGTATTGCCACACTTTGGAACTACCTCCTCTGCAGTGCAGCTTTGCTAGTTCGATAATGTTTTTCCTCAGACCCTCATGGGCCCTTTTCTTAAAGGCACTACATAAAGACATTAAGTGCCCCCTGAGAATCCCATTACCGGCTTCCCACAATGTAAAGGCAGAAACATCCCCCATGTCACTGAAGGATAGATATTCCTTCCACCCCTTTTGCAGTGCTAATAAGAATTCTTTATTTTTAAGGAGGCCTCTACGAAGAGCCTAAGTGTGGGGAGGTGCTTCAGATGCTGTATCATTCAAATCTAGGGAAATAATTGTATGGTCGGAGGCCTCTGTAATATCAATACAGGTGTTAGATATACTGGGGAGCGGGGTCTGAAAAACCAACCAGAGATCAATCCTTGAGTGACTCTGATAAGCTGAAGAGTAGTGTGCATAGTTTCTCTCTCCATATGGGCAAGCCTCCAAGCATCACAGAGGTCCAAATCTGTCAAGAATCTCCTGAGTTGGCGGGGATTTGTGGAGGCCTGACTCCCCTTCTCTGTTCTGTCTATGCCGGACATAACATAATTAAAGTCCCCTCCTATGAGTAGCTCCCGCTTCTGTTGGGACTTAATGACTGCAAGGAGCTCTGATAATATATTGGCAATCTTTGAGGGAGGAACATAAACATTGACAATTGTAAATGGGGTGTCTTTCAAGTCTCCAGAGAATAATTCTGAGATAGTCAGCTTTGCTTTATATCAAAGAATATTTTTATTTATTTATTTATTTTATTTTCTTATATACCGCACTCTTTAGTATCAGCGCGGTTTACATGGAACAAGAAACCATAAATAACAAGTATTGGTTTTTACATAGAACAGGGAAATACAACTTGGATAACTTAGGGGACATGCAAAACAGTTATTTACATATGTAACAGTAATCAATCTACGGATAGGTATTAAAAGTAGGCATTATGTGCAGCTATGGTGGATTATGATTTATCTTGTAGTATTGTATAAATAAGTGGTGCTTGAGTTCCCTCCTGAATTGCATGAGATCAGTAATGGCTCGAATTTCTGGAGGTAGTGAATTCCAATATTTGGGGGCATAAAAACTGAATGCTCTGTTGGATGTTGTTAATGTGCATTTTGTTGATGAATTTGGTATAATTAGGGTGTTTGCTGTTGTGGATCTTCTGGATCTGTTGGGCGGAGTGGGCTGAAGTAGATTGACTAATGTTTCAGCAGTTATGCCGTGGATGGCTTTAAAGGTAAGTACCAGGGTCTTGAATAGTATTCTTCCGTGTGTAGGGAGCCAGTGGAGCTGCAATAAGATGGGTGTGATGTGGTCATACCTCGCTGCTCCAAAAAGAACTCTAGCAGCGGCATTCATGGCAAGTTGTAAGGGTGCCAGTGACAATTGTGGGAGTCCTTGGAGATATGCTTTACTGGCATTCCAGGAGGTTTCACCAATTTGGTAAACTGTTAACTACTAGCAGTTTTATTCAATTAAATCTTCTCCTCCCTCAATTAATCCCATCTACATCACTCATGTTTTAGTTCCTTACGACTGTTTCGCAAGATTTTTCCTCCATTGGAGGAGTAGTTAAACAAAACTTTGCTAACTGAAATCTGGCCTAGTTTGCAGCTAATCATGATAACTGTGTTTAAAACTGTAACATTTGCATGCTTTAAGTAGAAAGAGAAAGATATTTTATGCCTACTTACACTTTAAATAGACTAATCAGCAGCAGCACAGAAACATAGAAATATGATGGCAGAAAAAGACCACATAGCCTATCTAGTCTACCCTTCCATATCAACTACAACAGTCCCGTTTTTTTCTCTAGAGATCTTCTGTGCTTGTCAGATGCTTTCTTGAATTCAGATTCTGTCCTCATCTCTATTATCTCCAATGGAAGACTATTCCACACATCAAACACTCTTTCCATAAAGAAATATTTCCACATATTACTCCTGCGTCTATCCCCTTCCATCCTTATCTTATGTCCCCTCATAGCAGAGCTTGCTTTCAATTGAAAGAGGCTCTCCTAGAGTGCATTTATAACAGCATTTATAACCAATCAGCAGCCAGGCCCAATGGCTTAAGATCCGCCGTTGCCGGGGCCTCCGATGAGCAGCGCTTCTGACGGGGGTGAGAGCAGGAGCTCCCCCCTTCCTCCCCGAGCCCACCAATCAGCAGCCAGGCCCAACGGCTTAAGATCCGCCATTGCCGGGGCCTCCGATGAGCAGCGCTTCTGACGGGGGTGAGAGCAGGAGCTCCCCCCTTCCTCCCCGAGCCCACCAATCAGCAGCCAGGCCCAACAGCTTAAGATCCGCCGTTGCCGGGGTCTCCGATGAGTAGCTCTTCTGACGGGGGTGAGAGCAGGAGCTCCCCCTTCCTCCCCGAGCCCACCAATCAGCAGCCAGGCCCAACGGCTTAAGATCCGCCGTTGCCGGGGTCTCCGATGAGCAGCGCTTCTGACGGGGGTGAGAGTAGGAGCTCCCCCTTCCTCCCCGAGCCCACCAATCAGCAGCCAGGCCCAACGGCTTAAGATCCGCCGTTGCCGGGGCCTCCGATGAGCAGCGCTTCTGACGGGGGTGAGAGCAGGAGCTCCCCCCTTCCTCCCCTAGCCCACCAATCAGCAGCCAGGCCCAACAGCTTAAGATCCGCCGTTGCCGGGGTCTCCGATGAGCAGCGCTTCTGACGGCGGTGAGAGCAGGAGCTCCCCCTTCCTCCCCGAGCCCACCAATCAGCAGCCAGGCCCAACGGCTTAAGATCCGCCGTTGCCGGGGTCTCCGATGAGCAACGCTTCTGACGGGGGTGAGAGTAGGAGCTCCCCCTTCCTCCCCGAGCCCACCAATCAGCAGCCAGGCCCAACGGCTTAAGATCCGCCATTGCCGGGGCCTCCGATGAGCAGCGCTTCTGACGGGGGTGAGAGCAGGAGCTCCCCCTTCCTCCCCGAGCCCACCAATCAGCAGCCAGGCCCAACGGCTTAAGATCCGCCGTTGCCGGGGTCTCCGATGAGCAGCGCTTCTGACGGGGGTGAGAGCAGGAGCTCCCCCTTCCTCCCCAAGCCCACCAATCAGCAGCCAGGCCCAACGGCTTAAGATCCGCCGTTGCCGGGGCCTCCGATGAGCAGCGCTTCTGACGGGGATGAGAGCAGGAGCTCCCCCTTCCTCCCCAAGCCCACCAATCAGCAGCCAGGCCCAACGGCTTAAGATCCGCCGTTGCCGGGGCACGCCCGCGCCTTGCGGGCCTCGCCAGAGGGCCCTTTGGTGCGGCCCTTAGGCGTTGGTCCGTGGCGTCTGTTTCTGGAGTCTATATTGATGTCCTGCTTATATATCAGGGTAACTTGCTGTTCCGTGTCCTTCTCCTTCTCTTATCTGCTTGACTGTTTCTGTCCTCTAATCTGTCCTATCTTATAATGGCGTTCTTTTCTTATTTCCTTAAATGATGCAGTATTGTAAACCGCTCTAATACCTTTTGGCTTGAGCGGTATATCAAATTCAAATAAATAAACATAAACATGGAGGCATTTAGATGTCTCTATCACATCTACTCTATCCCGTCTTTCCTCTAACATATACATACTAAGATCTATAAGTCTGTCCCCATATGCTTTATAATGAAGACCCCCAACCATCTTAATAGCCACCCTCTGCACCAACTCCAACCTATTTATATCATTTTGAAGGTGTGGTCTCCAGAAATGGCACACAGTACTCCAATTGAGGTCACATCAGAGACTTATACAGAGGCACTATCACCTCCTTTTTCCTGCTGACCATTGCTCTCCCTATGCACCCAAGCATCCTTCTGGCTTTCGTTGTCGCCTTTTCTACCTATTTAGCTACTTTAAAATCATCAAAAACAATCATGCCCAGGTCCCACTCTTCTTTCGTGGGCAGAAATACTTCACCCCCTACACTGCACTGCTTCCTTAGATTTTTCAGCTATTTCATGACCCTGCATTTTTTAGCATTAAATCTCAGCTGCAAATTCTTGACCATTCTTCAAGCTTAGTTAGATCCCTTCTCATGTTATCTACTCTTTCTTGGGTGTCTACTCTATTGCAGATTTTGGTATCATCCACAAAGTGGCAAGCCATGTTGGCCATTTTGTTCTATGTAAGATGCTTTGCATTGTAGATTAAGCGGTATATAAAAATAGCAAAATAAATAAATAAACCTTACCCAACAGCCCTTATGCAATATTACTAACAAAGATGTTAACAAGAATCAGACTAAGGATTGATCCTTGCAGCACACCACTGGTAACATCCTTCTCCTCAGAATGAGCTCAATTTACTTGTACCCTTTGTTGCCTCCCACTCAACCAATCTCTAACCCAATCAATCATGTGGCGGCACATTCTGCTTTGTACGTCTCTGGGCTGTCCAGACATACAAACAACCAGATGGTCGGAAGACACAGCCGATCCTCCTCCCGTGGGAGCTAGATGTCCTCGCGGGAGCAGAATCTCAGCACAGTGGCTGGATGTCCAGAATGTGCCCCTATTCAGGCACCCCAGACTTCCAGCCACTTACCCGGCTAACTTAGTCAGGCACCTTAATGGAGCCGTGGAGCCATGGCATCATGTTGCCATGGGCTGCGGCTCCAATAATGAGCCGCGATCCCTGGCCATTACAAAAATGGTCTTTCCCTGAAGTACGACCCCTGATGCCGCCTTCCAAAGGCAGAGTCAGGCTGCCAGGAATCTCCTCCAGCCCTTTGCCCCACTGACCTGCCCTGCACTGCCATTCACCGATGTCCATGGGGACTTATTCCATCTGTGAGGTGGAATAAGTCCCCTGTCTACCCGGCCGACCCCAGGTGTACAGGGCCGACCTAAGAATAGGCCCTGTATGTCCGGGGAGATGACCCGCCCTTAATCCACCCTTGTTATGCCCTCCCCACCCCCCTTGTCTAAGGCTCCCCATACAACTCCAATGTACATACAGGGAGACTTTTTCCAGCAGGCACCTTTGGACAAATATCAGTGATGTACATCTAGGCTGGACATACATCCCCATTATTTATGGTTGGGAATGACCCCCTTAAGGTCCAATTTGTTTATAGGTGGCCTATGCAGAACGGTGTCAATGGTTTTATGAAATCTAAATGCACCACATCTAGGGTTCTCCTTCGGTCCAACTCCCTGGTCACCCAGTCAAAGAAATCAATCAGATTTGTCTGATAAGACCTACTTCTGTTAAACCCATGCTGCCTCGGATCCTGCAATCCTTTGGGCTCCAGAAACCTCACTATTCTCTGTTTTAGCAGTGTTACCAATAATTTACTCACCACAGAGATTAGACTAACCTGCTTGTAGTTTTCATCCTCATCCTTACTTCTTCTTTTGTGTAAAGGGACCACATGTGCCTTTCTCCATTCCTCTGGGAAAACTCCTGACTTTAAAGAAGCATTAAAAAGGTCAGTCAGTGGAGCCGCTAGACCATCCGCAAGTTCCTTCAATATTCTCAGATGTATCCCATCTGGTCCCATTGTTTTGTCTATATTTAATTTAGCTAGTTCCTCTTGAGAAAAGTTTTCTGAAAATCATTCAAGACCCCCTTCATTTCTCTGTTTGTTGGTGTTTTCTGAAATCCTGCTCCTGGCCCTTGATCTGTGAACACAGAACAAAAATATTTGGTAAGCAATTCTGCTTTATCCTCATCAGCTTCTACATATTCCTCCCCTTCATTCTTGAGTCTGACAATACCACTTTTGCCCTTCTTCCTCTCACTAACATAACTGAAAAATGCCCCCATATTTTATTGCATTGGCTATTTCTTCTTTTTTTGTATCTTTGCTTTCCTGATTACTTTCTTAGCTTCTCTAAGGGGTATGTTTACTAAGCAGTGGTAGCGGCTTCCGAGCAATATCGGAACCTCAGCCCCATTGAATTCAATGGGGCCGTGACTCCGATATCGCATGGAGGCTGCTATCTCTGCTTTGTAAACATACCCCTAAGTTTCTCAAAATATGTTGTTGTTGTTAAGTGCCCGTCGAGTCGGAGTCGACTCATGGCGACCTTCTGGATAGCTATCCTAAATTGTGTTCGGTCTTGAGTCAGGCGGCTCATTGTTGACAGATTGGTACCCGTAGCTGCTGTTATTGTATCGATCCATCTCATTGCTGGCCTTCCTCTTTTGCGTTGACCTTCTATCTTGCCAAGCATGATGTCTTTCTCTAATGATCTCTCTCTTCGCATGATGTGTCCAAAGTATGAAAGTTGAAGTCTTGTCATCTGAGCTTCTAAAGAAAGTTTAGGTTTGATCTCCTCTAGTACCGACTGGTTTGTTCTTCGGGAAGTCCATGGTATACACAGTATTCACCGCCAGCACCATAATTCAAAGGCATTCATTTTCTTCCTGTCTATCTTTTTCACTATCCAGCTTTCACATCCATATGATGTTATTGAGAATACCATGGCTTGAACAAGTTGAATCTTTGTATGGAGAGAGATATCTCTGCTCTTGAGAATCGTATCTAGGTCTTTCATAGCCATTCTGCCAAGAGCAATGCGTCATCTGATTTCTTGACTGCTTGTTGCTTCTTTATTGATCGTTGATCCAAGTAGGTTAAAGTTGTTCACGATTTCAATTTCTTCTCCTTCAATGATGAGCCTGTTGATTATGCCAGTTGTCATGATCTTTGTCTTCTTTGCATTAAGGTGCAGGCCCATTTTGAGACTATGTTCTTTGATTGTGAGAAGCAAATGTTTCAGATCATCTTCACTTTCAGCCAGTAATGCGGTATCATCAGCATAGCGAAGGTTGTTGATGAGTCTCCCACCAATCTTCACACCTCTGTTGTCTTCATAGAATCCTGCTTCTCTAATGATTTGTTCTGCATATAAATTAAACAGGTAGGGGGAAAGTATGCAGCCTTGTCTTACACCTTTGCTTATTTTAAACCATTCTGTTTCTCCTTGATCCGTTTGAACTGTTGCTTCTTGATCAATGTACAGATTGTGCAAAAGTACAATCAGGTGTTCTGATATACCCATGCTTCTTAATGTGGCCCAGAGTTTCTCATGGTTTACACAGTCAAAAGCCTTGCTATAGTCAATAAAGTACAAATAGATATCCTTTTGGTATTCTTTAGTCTTTTCAAGGATCCATCTCACATCCACAATGATGTCTCTCGTTCCTCGTCCTTTCCTGAACCCTGCGTGCATTTCAGGTAGTTCTTGTTCCAGGTATGGTTGTAGTCTCTTTTGAATAATCTTCAGTAGAATCTTGCTGGCATGTGGGATCAGAGCGATTGTGCGATAATTTCCACAGTCAGTTGGATCACCTTTCTTTAGTATTGGTATAAACACAGATCTTTTCCAGTCAGTTGGCCATGATGTTGTCTTCCATATTTCTTGGCAGAGCCTTGTAAGTACGGTAACAGCTACATCAGATTGCTGTAATACCTCTATGGGAATGCTATCAATGCCTGCTGCTTTATTCTTTGATAAGACTTTCAATGCTGCTTTAACTTCTTCTTTCATCACCAATGGTTCGCGATCATAAGGTACAGGTTGAAACGGCTGTTGGTCCACTTGATCTTTATCATATAAAAACTCTGTATATTCCTTCCACCTTTTCTTGATCTTCTCAGCATCATTCAGTATAGAACCTTGAGCATCTTGTAACATTCCAATTTGAGGCTGGAACTTTTTCTTTAACTCTCGTAGCTTTATTTATTTATTTACATTCCTCTTATAGGAAAGCCGATCTTGTTCTTCCTGTAATAGTTTCAGCTTCTTAAAATCCTTCATAAAATCCAAGAGATCACAAAGGGAGGAACACAAGCATCTCCAAATATAGATGCTTGTGTTCCTCCCTTTGTGATCTCTTGGATTTTATGAAGGCCACCCTCTTTTTCTTTGCCTTTTCATCAACTTCTTTTTAGAACCATAGTGACCTCCTTTTCTTTTTACCTTTATTTATCTTTCTAACAAAAGATTTGTTGCCCTTAAAATATCCCCTTTCAGTTTTGCCCATTGCTTTTCTACATCCCCCAGCTGTTCCCATCCTGCTAACAACTTCTTGAGGTATTATCCCATCTTGGCAAAGTTAGTTTTCCTAAAGTTTAAGACTCGCTTTTGAATGGATTTTATCAGCCCTAGTCCTAATACTTAACCACACCACTGGATGTGAGATGATCTCCCGCTATGATATTAGGAACACTTTCCCTATTGATAAGCACCAAGTCCAGTATGACCCCTTCAAGTGTGAGTTCTGTTACCAGTTGCCAGAATAGTTCTCCCTGTAGAGAATTTAGGATCTCCTTACTTCTAGATGATACCACAGCAGGGATGTGCCAATCAATATCCGGCATATTGAAACCACCTGTCAGTAGCACTTCTCCTTTCATGGCTATACTACATATGTCTTTCTAGTTTAACCCACAGTGCCTCCTAGTGTATACATATTTAGATCTTCAAATCTCTTCTCATATGTCTTCTGATGCAGGCTCCAAATCATTTTGAATGCCTTCCTCTGAACCATTTCAAGTCTTTTTATATCCTTTATGAGACATTGTCTCCAAAACTCAACGCAATACTCCAAGTGAGGCTTCACCAATGACTTGTACAGTGGTATTACTACCTCCTCCTTTGTGCTGGTAGTTCCTCTCTGTATGCAACCTAGCATCCTTCTGGTTTGGCCACTGCCTTGTTTCGTCACCTTGAGATCCTCAGAAACAATCACTTCAAGGGCCTTCTCCTGGTCCATGCACACCAACCTCTCACCTCCTATTGCATAAAATTCCCTTGGATTCTGCATCCCAAGTGCATGACACTGCACTTCTTCACATTAAATCTTAACTGCCAAGCATTAGACAATTCTTCCTGCTTTTGCAGATCTTTCCTCATGTTATCCATTCCCTCAGAGGAATCCACTCTGTTGCAAATTTTTGTGTCATCAGCAAAAAGACAGACTTTTCTATTCAGACCTTCAGCAATATCACTTGCAAATACATTGAACAGGACCAGTCCCAGCACGTCCCGGATCACCATCCTTTTATACTAGTGAGTTCCATTTACCATCACCTTCTGTAGTCTGGCAGTCAACCAATTTCTGATCCAGTCACCACCTTGAGAACCATCCCCAAACTGTTGTTTATTTATAAGATTCCTTCATCTAGTTCTCTGGTCACCCAGTCAAAGAACTCAATCAGATTTGTTTGGAATGATCGTCCTTGGATATAACCATGTTGCTTCGGATCATGCAAGCTATTGCTTTTGAGAAAGTCCACTATTTTCTCTTTCAGGGGTGTCTCTGTTACTTTTCCCACCACTGAGGTAAGGCTTACTGGCCTATAGTTTGTCAGTTCTTCACTATTACCACTTTTGTGAAGAGGTATCGCATCAGCCCTTCTGCAGTCCTGTGGAACTTCTCCTGTCTCCAAGGATGCATTAAAAACATCCTTTAAAGCCCCTGTCAAAATCTCTCTAAGCTCTTTCAATATCCTTGGATGTATCCCAACCGGTCCCATGACCTTGTCCACTTTAGGTTTTGCAAGCTGTTTAAACACACCATATTCTATGAATGGTGTAGTATCTACTCCATTCCCATATGTATATTTGTCAGTCACAGGTGGTCTTTCTCCAGAATTTTCTTTAGTAAAAACAGAACTATTTGTTTAGTATATTTACTTTTTCAATGTCACTTTCCACGACTCCGTTCTCGGCACTTTTGATCTTCCTTTTTACCAAATATACCGGCAATTCCACTCCTGATCTTCTTCTTCTACCGAATATACCTGGAAAAGGTTTTGTCTCCACACCTCACATCTTCAGCCATCTTTTCTTCTGCCTTTGCTTTTACTATCCTTATTTCTCTTTTTGTCTCTTTTAGCTATATCCTGTATTCTTTTCTGTGTTTTTCTGTTTGCGAACTCCTGAATTTTGTGAAAGTTATGTGGTTTTACCTTTATTTGTGCAGCCACTTCTTTGGAGAACCATATATGTTTCCTTTTCCTCTTGCTTTTATTTACTTTCATCATATATGTATTGTCATGCTGCCGCCCCAGAGGCCAAGGTTGGTATGGGCAGGTCAGATGGACATGAGAGGTTTTTTATATATTTTGAATTTGGTCCTTCTGTAAGAGGTCTTGGTAATGTTTCCAGGACCTACCGGAGGCCAAAGTTCAAGAGAACACACTAGCCAGAATGTAGGGAAAATAAGGCTTTATTCCCCTTTAAGCACAATGGTTCAAATTATGGGAGACTACTTCAACCAACTGAAAGAAACCTTGCTTCAGGCAACAAAAAGAAAATATATTCACACTTGCTTTGTTTAACTGTTACTTCACAATACTCGGCATAAACAAACTTTACAGGCATTCGCTACTGTTCACTGTTTTATGTTTCATGCACAGACTTTAGGCTACCTGCCTGACAGTAGCTACAGTCCATCGGGGTTTCAGGTGGGTCTTCGTTGAATTCCACCTGCATGGGCTGAGTATCAGACAGCTGTGAATCAGTGTCAGTAAACTCTTGAGGAGCGTACTGAGGTTTCTCATATAACACATTTACTAGCTTCCAATGTTCAGCATTCAAGTCAGGGCCGCGCCCATGTGACTGTTTGTTATGGCAGTTACTTCCCCTTGCAGGCTGCCTTATGTTA
Source organism: Ichthyophis bannanicus (assembly GCA_033557465.1). Taxonomy (NCBI): domain Eukaryota; kingdom Metazoa; phylum Chordata; class Amphibia; order Gymnophiona; family Ichthyophiidae; genus Ichthyophis; species Ichthyophis bannanicus. The sequence continues at coordinate 180,577,437 of CM066038.1, read as the reverse complement.
TACAGTCTTTTTACCAAGGGCTTGTGCCCTGTTTCACCAACAGTTTGATAGGGAGGATATACTCCAGTATCTTGTGTTTCCTGTCTTCTTAACTTATATTGCTTATCAGAATAAAAAGGTATTTTACCTTGTTTAGTTGAGTCCCACGGCCTGGTCCTGCTGTAGTTCAGCCTGTCTTGAGCAGTAGGCTTTTCACACTCCAGCTGGCCTTCATGCAGAGTCACCACTCTCTCACATTCACACCTTTTACCATTTGAATAAGGAATATTACCATTTGCAGCAAAGACTTCATCCTTGCTCAGATAATGCTTACTGTGTCTTGCATTTACTGCTGCCGGTTCTTCACACCAAACTCTGGGGTTTATTTCTCCCCTTGTGCCTTTCTTTCCAGTACCTCTCAACCAAGGACTCCTGGAACTCTGTGGCCTCGGATTCACTATGCCCTCCTGCCAGGAACTCCTTCCTCTCTGGTGCTCTGGACACTCCTTATGGTGCTCTCCTTCTTGGTTCCTTTCCAGAAGCTCTCTATGATGTGACTCTCCGTGGTCTGCTTTTCCTTGATAAGCCTCTTCTTGGTATGCCTCCTTTTGGTAGGCCTTCCTTGGTATGCCTCTCCTTGGTCTCTCTCTCCCTGGTCTCTCTCTAACTTGTCCTAGCTCCTCCTTTTCAAGTTCCCAGCCTTTCTTCAGGGGAACTCCCCCTTTTCTCCATTGGCTGTTAGGTTGCATTACCTCATCAGCTCTGAGGTGCAGTTCTCTGGGCCTTGGAAGGTCACTCCTGCTCCCTCTATTGGGCTCCTCATAATATTGCAGCTGATGATAAAATCTTTTTTCAGGATTTAAAACCCTTTTTTCTTCATGAATAGGCTCTGCGGTACCACAGTATCTTTGCCCCTTTTATTGCCTCCTTTAGTTTACCCACTGCAATTCCACTTCCCTTATCTCCTTGCACCCTGCCAACTCCTCCTTCAGGAGGAGTATTTTACTGAAATCAGCATGTTTGAAATAAAGGACTTTGAGCTTACTGTGATTGTACTCCGCCTTGGCTTTTACTCAAAACACTTTGTGTGATGATTACTGCTGCTCAAATGAGTACCCACCCGGGCATTCAACACTCTATTTCTGTTGGTGAGTACTAAATCCGGCATCAAACTTTCCATGGTAGGTTTCATCACCATTTGTCTAAGCAATGCTTCTTGGAAAGCATCCATAATCTTTTTACTTCTAGATTTGCAGAAGGAATACTCCAGTCTACAATGGGTAGATTAAAGTCACCCAATATGATCACTTCTTCCTTCGTGGCTACCTTTGCTATATCAATATTCAAGTCTCCATCCATTTCTTCTGTTTGAGTTGGAGGCCTGTAGACTACACCAGTATGGATGATAGTGCCATCTCCTCTTTCCAACACAATCCATTGGGCTTCTTCTTTTTCCCATGTCTCCTGCATTTCAACAGCTTTAATATTGCTTTTGACATATAGAGCTCCTCCTCCTCCTTTTCTGCCTTCTCTATGTCTTCTACATAAATTATAGCCAGCTATGACTATATCTCATTCATGTGACTCATTAAACCATGTTTCTGTAATGACCACAATGTCCAAGTCCATTTCCGCCATTAGGGCTTCCAGATCAGGAACTTTGTTGGCTAGGCTTCTAGCATTTGTGCTCATTGCTTTCCAGCATTTGTTGACTGTTTTGCCTGTATTTTGCATGGATTTTGTTCTAAACACCTCTTCCTGCTTGCCATTAATGTGTGGATTAATAGTGTGACTGTTTCTAACGTTATGTTTTTGCTGGGAGTGACATCCTGAACTTGTTCTTTTAAATCCGTCACCCCCTTTCGCTAGTTTAAATGACTGTCCACATATTGCCTGAATTTTTCACTTAGGATCCTTTTCCCTGTGACAGAGAGTTGTAGTCCATCAACACAGTATATGTGGAGGCCAATTCTGTTTTGGGCATCCTCCGCCTATCTGGGCATCCAGAATCTGGATGTGCCCGGTTGTAGCCGATTCTGATCCCGCAGGGGCTAGACATATCCGTGGGATCAAAATCAGGTGCAACTGGCCGGATGCGCAGGCTATGTCCCAATTCTAGGCCCCTGGACATTCAGCCCACTACCTGGCTAGCCCAGCCAGGCTCCTGCTTGGAGCCGCGGCCCCATGACATCCTGTTGCCATGGCACTGCAGCTCCATGCAGGAGCCATGATCCCCGGCAACCCCGAGATGTTCCTTTCCCCACCACCTGACCCCTGATTGGGTCTGCTGTGGCCAGGGTCAGGCCATGGGGAAACCCCTGCACCTTCCTTTCTGGGCTCAGGTCCTCTGTCCTCTGCCGTCCAGGGGTACTTATTCCAACTCCATGGTGGAATAAGTCCCCCATACAAATGGCCAACCTCAGACATTCAAGGCCATCTTTGGAATCGACCTGTATATCCAGGGTCATGGTGCTGCCCACAGCACGCCCTCACTCTGCTTGTAGCCTGCTCCCTCCCATCTAGAAACAGAGATCCCTGCACAGCTCAGATCTGCGTACAGGGAGCACTGTTTCCAGGACACAGGCCAGGCATTTAGCGGGGCTGGATGTCCAGATAGGATGTTCAGACCTGCTAAATGTGGTTCAGAATGACCTCCATAGCCTCTTGTAGTTCCATCTATTTCCCCATTTGCCTATATATCTAAATTCTTCTTGTTTACACCAGGTTTGGAGCTATGTATTAAAGTTGTTTATGTGATGCAGCCTTTCTGCTCCCTTACCACGAACAGGTAGAACTTCTGAGAATGCTATAGTGTTAACAATGGGTTTGAGTTTCTCTCCCAGAATCTGGAAATCCCTTTGAACTGTAGAGGAACTGTTTCTAGCCAAGTCATTTGTACCCAAGTGCATGATAACATCAATTTTGGAGTGCTCACTTTCTGCACTGACTATGCCAACAATTTGGTGCATATTCATGCTGGCTAAAGAGCCAGGGAGGCATTTGACCATCTTCTGTCCTTTGGACTGTGTTCCCAAGTTGGTCCCTCTGATGATGGAATCTCCAATTAGTAATAGTTTCCTGTTTTGTAATTTTCTTTTTCTTCCTGTTTGATGCATTATCAGTAGATTGGGCATTAGCCTTCTCATTTAAGGGCACTTCAGTTTCCACTAATTGTGCACTCTCATTTTCCAAGGCAGAGAAGGCATTATGCAGGGATAACTCTTGATGGCGAGGGTGTCTGCATGTTCCAGGTCACAACCTACCAGAGCCCATTGTGATCCATTTGTTCCTGGGCTGTTTGATTCTTTGTGGGAGTGGTGAATTGTTTTCAATTTGTACCCTAGAAGAGGTGAGTTTAATTACAGCTAATTCTTCCCTTAATAGAATCAATTCTTTATGCATAGCAGATAACTTGAGGAGATGTGGGGATGTGTATCATGGAGGGTATTGGAGGAGGGGTAGAGACTGCTGGCTGTATGTGTGTACAAGTATGTGGCTCTAGGTACGTGTGTTTCTCTCTACCTGTATTTTCCCTGTTTTTTTCCTGCACAAACTCCCTGCCCCTCTCAACCTCTTGCACTGCACCACCTCCCTAACCTTCTCCACTCTTCCTTTCCTCCTTCCCCTGCCACACAAACCTGCACTTTTTTGTCTTTTTCCTGCTACCCTTTTTCATTCTCTTGCCCTCTCCCTTCTTTCACTTTCCCACTTCCCCTCCTCTCCCTAAACTTCCCCTTTCCCTTCTCTTTAACCCCTCACCCTTCCGTATGCTCCATCCCTCAACCTGCCCTTCTCCTCTTCTTTCTTCCTTTCTCCCCACACCTCTTCCCTTCTACTCTGCCCCTTTACCTCTCTTACCCCAACCTTTCCTTAAGCTCTGCCCCTCATTCCGCATCCTCATTTCTAACTCCATCCCTCCCCTTGTGCTTCAGCCCCTCACCCTTCCCCTCTCTCTCTTCCTTGTAATCCCTTCCCTTATGCTCTGCTCCGTTCCCTCATCCTTCCCCCTCTCTATTCCTCTTTTCTAACTCACCCCTTCACCCTTCCTCTTTCCCAGCCCCTTCTCTAGAGTTTAGTTTTTTCCCCAAATATCAAAATGAAAAAGTGACATTTCAATATATTCTTGAAAGAGGTGCCAAATATTTGCTGCTCAGGTGGTGTGGGAGGGAATTCCAAAGTAAAGATCCATAAAAAGAAAAGGCTGTCTCTATAGTTACATCTAGATAATGATTATAGGCTGTTGGTCAGATCAGCTGGTTTATGTGGTCAGATAGTGTTGGCCAAATGGAGCTATGGGGAATCAAGAGATCAGAGAGGCATGAGAGGGGTATTTGTGTGTGCAGGACCTTATAGATTAGAAGACATACTTATGCTCTTTGTGGCCTTGGCGAACTCACTTAACCCTCCATTATCTCAAGTACAAACTTAGATTGTAAGCTTTCTGGGGACTGGGAAATACCTATATTACCTGATTGTAACTCGTCTTGAACTACTACTGGAAAAGGCGTGAGCTAAATACTAATAATAAAACAAATAAATTGAATTCTAAAGGAGATTGGAAACCAGTGAAGAAGCTTTAATGCAGAGGAAATTTCTTGGTATTAGTTAGAACTCGAGTTGTGGAATTTTGAAGTACACAAAGCTGGTGTAAAGTAGATTGATTTGGTCCATGGTAAAGGGAAGTGTAATAGTCTAGGTAGTTGAGAATGAAGGCAAAGGTAATAATTCTAAGATGCGCTAAGTCTAGGAAAGGTCTGATGAAATGTATTTGTCTAAGAAAAAAGAAGGTGGATTTGACAGCTGAAATCTGTGTTTCAAAAGTGAGGGAGGAATCATTTTTACAAACCCGATCTGAACAGAGGAACAGGCTGGTTATGGATGAATGAGGCAAGGGAAAGGCAGGATTGGAGATGTGAGATTCACATGGCCTTTGATTTGGAGGGATTTAATTTCATGCCAAGGTTCTTTAGTCATTGTGCAATAATTGAAAATCCTGAATTTAGTACAGTGGGATCAGGTGAGGAAAGGTCAGTTTACTTAAATATTTTGATGTCAGCAAAGATTTATCTGTGAAAATCGAGACTTTATATGACGGCTGCCAGTGTGGGACAAGTAATAGGTTAAACAAGATCAGTGCAAATATGGTACCTTGGGGAATTCCACAAGGGAGTGATCAAGCCTTGGAGGAGGAATTGAGAACAGAGACTGAAAAGGTACGGTTGCAGAGGTAGGAGGATAACCTGGAAAGAACCATACTAATGATGGCCACATCTGCTAATCTTCGCCAGTGCCTCCCCCTGATTCTTTAGGGCATTAAACCAGCCTTCCATCTGCTGGCAGGACCAGGGGACTCCTGCTGCTTCTTCAGCACAGCATGGCATGGCTTTCCTTCTTACATAGTATATGATGACAGATAAAGACTAGTATGGTCCATCTAGTCTGCCCAGTATGGTGGCTACAGTGGTTGTAACTGCAACTCTGAGCAAGTTTCCTCACTTTATGCCTGTGTTTAGAATTGCACCTGCCGTTCAGTGCAGGTCAGCTCCCCTCTATTTATTAAAATATAAAAGATATTTAAGTTTGCTTTGATTTCATCCTCTTGTGATAAAGGGATCCACTGTGTCTGTCCCATGCCATTTTGAATTCCATCATTGTATTTGCCCCCATCACCTCCATCGGGAGGAAATTCCAAACATCCACCACCCTTTCAGTGAAAAAGTATTTCCTAACATTGCCTTTCAGTTTAGCCCCTTGCAGCTTTATCAACATCTTCCCCTTCTTGAAAAAGTTTGTTTGTTCATTGATACCCTTTAAGTATTTAAAGGATTGTATCATATCTCCCTGTTCCTCCTCTCCTCTAGGGTATACATATTTAGGTCTTGAAGTCTCTTCTCATATATCTTCTGGCTCGGGTTCCAAATCATTTTGGTCTCCTGTCTCTGAACGGTTTAATATCTTTTTATATCCTTTGTGAGATGTAGTCTCCAAAACTGAACACAATACTCCAATTCTTCTAGCAGGACCTGGTAACTCTGCCAGCTCTTCTGTGTATGCACTGCTTTGTACTGATGTTTGAGAAGCCCTATGCATCTGTTTGTGCATGCAGAAACAAATACATTTCTGTAGATGGATGGACAAAAAGAGACAGACAGATGGACCCTCCCCAATAGATGCTATCATGTAAATGAAATGATCCTAATAATAAACATTTTGTATGCTTGTTTCTAAAAAGATACAATTAACAGGTTTCAATACAATTTGGGTGCTTGTTACCGTATATAAATTTATATACATGCTGAGGATGGTATTATATCTGCTGGACTGATTTTAACTGTTCTCTAAGTAAAAAGAGATTTTAAAAAAATCACCATAATCACAATTGTAATTTGAAGTATATGTCATTGATGCCTTAATTTTAAGGATTCATATAATCACAATCTGCAATCACAATTCAATAAGCATTGCCCACAGATAACCAGCCAGATTATAGATGGGTTTCGGAAAGGAGGGTTTTATCAATTCATGGGTTCCTTTCTTCCCCTATATTAGTTCTTGGTGTATAACAAAATCAGAAGAGTTGGATTAAGAAGTACAATTTTATTGCTTTGATCTATTTGGTCCAGTCTTGTCTCTTTTTCTTTGCAAGGGACAGAAGTAGAAGGGGAAGAGGAAAATGGCTTGGAAACAAAGCAACGTTTCTGCTCTGCCAGTCTCAGAGCAATCCCCTTGCATCCTGTTCCCTGTATGCTACTCGGAGGGGATGCACTAGAATAGGAAACAGAGGGCTGTTCTCTGCTTAATCTGATCTGGGGCACTAGCCAACAACATTAAGCCACAAGCTCCAAGTTTACATGCCACACAGCATAGGCACACAGGATTCATACCCTAACTCACTTTATTGACTAGTGTCGTCATTCTCAATCAACCGGGCTCGTGAATTGGGCCGCAGTGCCATGGCCTCCCGTCGCCATTGCACCGCGTCTCTATTCACGAGCCGTGATTGCTGGCTGCCCCAGAGGGAATCCCTTTCCCCGCAACCTGACCCCCGACTTGGCCTTCCAATCCCCTGAGCCCCCGCAGCTGCCTTCCAGTGTCCCGCGCAGTGGTCCCCTACTGTTCTTTGAGGTGGAATAAGTCCCCTGTCTAGCCTGAAGGCCATGGACGTACAGGCTGACTTCTGAATTGGCCCTGTTCATCCAAGGTCAAGGGCTACCTATGTTGTCATGCCCTTGCTCTGCCTCTGGAATGCCCCCACCTGCCCCCGTCTGGGCCTCCCCATACAAACCCACTGTTCATATGGGGAGGTTAGGGGCGGGGACAGCAGGGGGACAAATAGCAGGACATATTCACGGGACAGAATGATCCTTATGTGTATATATTTATGTTTATTAAAACTTGTTTACCTGCCTTTCAAAACACAGCAAATCGAGATTACAATCAAAATGGAGATAGTCATGGTTTAATGGGAGAAAGCCAACATGGATTTAGCCAAAGAAAGTCTTGTCTTTCTAATCTGTTTTATTTTTTTGAAGGTGTGAATAAACAGGTAGACAAAGGTGAGCCAGTCTATATAGTATATCTGGATTTTCGGAAAGCCTTTGACAAGGTCCCTCGTGAGAGACTCTTGGCAAATTTAACAAGTCATAGGATAGGAGGCAGTGTACTATTGTGGATCAGGAACTGGTTAAAAGATAGAAAGCAGAAAGTAGTGCTAAATGGCCAATTTTCTCAACAGAGAAAGGTAAATACTGGAGTACCCCAGGGATCTGTGCTGGACCTGCAGCTTTTTAACCTATTCATAAATTATCTGGAAATGGGAATAATGAGTGAGGTGATCAAATTTGCAGATGACACAAAATTATTCAAAGTTCTTAAAACACAAGATGATTGTGAAAAATTTCAAGAGGACCTTGATAAATTGGAAGACTGGACATCCAAATAGCAGATGAAATTTAATGTGGACAAGTGCAAAGTTATGCACCTAGGAAAGAACAACCCAAACTATGGTTACACAATGCAAGGTTGCACATTAGGAACTAACACCCAGGAATAATGCATTTAAGCCCTCTGCCCAGTGTGCAGTGGTGACCAAGACAGCAAATGGAATGTAGGAATCATAAGGAAAGGAATGGAGAAGAAAACTAAGGATATTATAATGCCTCTGTATTGTTCCATTGTGCTACCACACCTTGAATATTGTGTGCAGTTGTGGTCACTATATCATAAAAAGGATAAAGCAGAATTTGAAAAGGTATAAAGAAGAGCCATCAATTGGTAAAGAGGATGGATGGATGGATACCCGTATGAAAAAAGGCTTTGAAGGTTAGGGCTCTTCAACTTGGAAAAGAGATGGCGGATGGTTGATATGACAGAGGTCTATAAATTAATCAAAGGAATAGAACCGGTAAACGTAGACAGCTGTTTACTCCATCAAAAATTTGAAAGAGTAGAGGGACACGCAATGAAGCTACAATGTAACCCATTTAAGAGTGATAAGAAAAAATATTTTTTCACTCAACGCGTTATCAAACTCTGGAATTTGATACCGAAGGATGTAGTAAAAGCTGTTATTGTAGATGGGTTTAAAAAAGGTTTGGAGACATTTATTTATTTATTTAGCTAGGCTTATATACCACTTGTCTACAAGTCAAAGTGGTGTACATTCAGGCAATGTATATATATTTCTCTTGTCCCCGAAGGGCTCACAATCAATGTTTTTGTACCTGAGGCAATGGAGGTTTAATTGGCTTGCCCAAGGCCATGAGGAACATCTGTGGGACTAGAAACCCCAGTTCCTGGAGGAAAGGTGCATAAGCCAGATACTCCACTGCTTTCCCTGAGATGAGCATGGTGTAACCTGTGTGCATTTTTGGGAACCTGCTAGGTACGTCTGACCTGGATTGGCCACTGTTGGAAACAGATGCAGGGCTTGATGCACCTTGGTCTGATCCAGTATGGCATTTCTTATGTTCTTATGCTCTTAGGTTGAAAGGTGCTGCTAGCTACCCTGCTCCAAGAGTATCTGCAAATGCCAACTCAAAAGAGTAAGCTTTGCAACCTTTCTTAAATCTAATGATAGAAGATTTACATCTTAAAAATTGAAAAAGAGTTTTTTTAGAGAACAAGGGCCAAATAAAAAAAAAGAGCAGAATAATGTATAAGCTCATATATTACTTGAGTGTATGAAGGAACAGCCAAAAGATTATACTGCGAAGACTGCAATGTTCTTGCTGGAGTATATGGAATCAGAGAATTTAAAAGATAATATGGAGTTGCCCTTCAAAGGATTTTGCATGTCAGTAATAGTACTTCATATTTTATCTGATACACAAGAGGAAGACAGTGTTCTTGTATTAAGGGGGATGTTTACTAAAGTGCGGTAAACGTGACTAACGCGCGTTATACGACGTTAATGATCATAAGTGCCGTATAACGCGCGTACCGATGCGCTAACGACCGTTAACGTCATACTACGCGCGTTAACCGTAGTTAACGATCATAAAGCTCCGCGGCGCGTTAAAACAGCGCAGAAGGTGGAGAGTGGGCGGAGAGAAGGGATCAATGGGCGGAGAGTGGGCGGGGAGAGGCTCCCCTCATACTAACGCGCTGAATTTCAGAGCTCAATTCCAACGCGAATGAAAACCTGTCGTTAAAGGCATTTAAAGGGAAGAGAAACCATTTCCGTCAGCAATGTACAGAAAAACCGGGGAAACCCACAAAACTTGAGCAGTGTGATACATGTGCACAGAACAAAATTTCACATAAAACGTTAAAAATGACCACAAGAAACATTTTAAAAAGCATAATTCAGCTGGGCAACAGTGATAGCAATGGGCAACAAGGAACAACACTCCCTGGAAAGCACCAAAATGAAAAGAAATGATGTGTGGAAGGGTCTACGCTCCGCAGACCCTTTCAAAGAGCATTACATTGTAATGGAGCTGTCCTGGGCGTGTGGTGTAATGTTTCCCAATGATATCATTGTTGCCCAGCTTGGTTATGGGTGTGTGCCCCTTTTCTGAGGTCCTTTCTGAGGTTTATGTGCACCTTTGTCTGCATACAAGGTAAATGAGGCCACAGTAAACCTGTTGCAGAGCAGGGTTTCTGACTCGTCAGGCCGGTTTAACTAACTCCAGGGACTGCACTGTCTCTGTGGCCACAATGTGGTGCAACAGACACAGCCAGTCCCTGTAAGACCAGAGGGTCACAGGTTCAAATCCCAGCTGGGTCTCCTGCTAACCCAGTCCCCATAGTTTTACCCACCACTAAACAGTGATAGTAAAGACACTCCTTTATTGCAGAGAACATACGCATGGCCTATATTTTACCACACCAAACACAGACACCAGAAACAGGCACATTACCTAAAGCAGAGTCCCGCAAATTCAGTCCTGGAGGGCCCCACACCATTCCGGTTTCATGCTGCCTCTAATAAAGATGCCTGTGCTGCATAGCTATGCACCACCCCCATGGTATGCAGATGTAGCTCATGCATATTTATGAGGGACAGCATGAAAACCCGAACAGTGTTTGGAACACCAGGACTGGAGTTGGGGAACTCTGCCATAAAGCAGCAGCCAACAAGGACACCCACCCACCCACAGGCCCCATTGGCCAATGCCACCTGGAGAGGCAAGACATTGGGCCCTGCCTGTATCTCCCAACACTAGCAGTTGCATACCTTAGCAATGCCACCCTACACCTGGGTATATGGTACACAGCTATCAAATGTTTCCTATGATAACTGTCAGATAGCAAATCCTATGTTAAGCACATTTTGCTCATTGAGCTCCACCATAACAATCATTCTGATGTCTGCGGTGTGTGCTGCAGGTCTGGTCTCTGACAGTGTTCACCACCCTGGGGAGTGACCCCCCAACAGTCTTGTGTACCATATCCATGCCTGTACTATGCCCAGGACTGGTGTGGTGGGTATGGCTGCTGACCACCTCTATAGTAGCACAATGCTGGCATAGGTGTGGGGGTGGCTGTCTGTCTATCCCATGGGTGTCAAACCTGTCCTGGAGGGCCACAATCCTGCCAGGTTTTGGGATAGCCCTAATGAATATGCATGAGATATATATGCATTAGAGATATCCTGCCAACCTGACTGGTTTGTGGCCCTCCAGGACTGGATTTGGAGACCACTGCTTTACATCTCTGTCATTTAAGATGGTGAGTGGGCAAGGTACAGATGTCCTAGACATCAAAAGGGTAGCTAGAATGTGTCACATTCATCCTCGATTCTCACCACCACCAAAAAGATGTCTAATGGACAATATTTTGGTGGTGGTGAGAAGTGAGGAGGAATGTGACAAATTCTATCTAACCTTTTTGATGTCTTGGACATCTGCACCTTGCCCACTCACAATCTTAAATGACAGAGGTGTAAAGCAGTGGTCTCCAAATCCAGTCCTGGAGGGCCACAAACCAGTCAGGTTGGCAGGATATCTCTAATGCATATATATCTCATGCATATTCATTAGGGCTATCCCAAAACCTGGCAGGATTGTGGCCCTCCAGGACAGGTTTGACACCTATGGTCTATCCAGTGTGTGGTGGCTGCAAACACCTTCCACAGCCCACACTGCCAGCAATGTTGCCAGTATTGGGCTGCCAATGTGCATAATGAGGAGCAAGGTACCATGGGTATAGGCTGGACAGGGTGGCCTGGCCAGGGTGCATCTGCACAGGGCATAGGGCAGTGACAGGCACATTGCAGTGCCCGGCCACCACCTACACAGACAAGGTGACCTCAGTATATCCTGCTGAGAGATCACTCTCACCCTGACTGTGCAGTGACCACAGCATGGCTAGGCACTCCCATAGTGCAATCTACTATTTCTCTCATGTGATAAATATGGGTTTTCTTTTGGGGCCCAGTCACTGATGTATCTGCTTGCTGTGTATGCTGACATCCCAGTTCTGGGTGCAGGCATCTCCACTGGGCACTAGCAGACTGTTTGCAGCTGGTAGGTGTTGTGATGGAGTGGCTGATGGCTTGCACCAGGGGAATATCAGATAGTGGTGGGGTGCAGCCTAATGTCTGTCTGCTATTGTGTTATGGCTGTGTACAGAGCTGCATTGACTGCCCTGTGGGGTGTCTGTTCCTCAGCAGGACTAGGGTTAATGTTCCCCTCTACTGCCACCTTTGCAGGGAGGTAGACTGTGGATCTTTTGATGGGAGACCCTGCTTGCCACCCTCATCCCTGGGGGTGGTGGTGGTGGTGCATGGGGGCTACACCTGACTGAAACAGACAGAGATGTCCAAGGTGGTCCTACAGAACCTACCTATCTCGTACATTAACACTGCTTTGGACGGTGCTGTGGACCTGGTGCTGGGCGCCTCACTGCACCCTCAGGGTAAGCACAGTACCCGCACAATGTGACGGTGTGTAGCTACTCTGTGCCAGTACAACACACGGTCAGTACCCCCTACCAGGCCAAGGTGCTGTGGGGGTGCACATGGTCAGTCCCCCCTACCAGGCCGAGGTGCTGTGGGGGTGCATTCCCCATGGTGTGTATCTGTGGACAGCTGATTTGCATGTGCAGTGCATCATGGGTGTGACTGGCACAATCCAACCCTGTGAAACCCCAGCACCTGCTCACAGACTCTGATAAATCATAGGCCATCACACGTACATCTGCTAGCATAATGCATAGGTGCAAGACACCCTACAGAGTCTGTAAAATAAGATGCCCACACTGGTAAAAACACACATACCCACGCACGTAAAATCACACGTACCCACGCACAATTGTACGCGCGCAGCTACGCACGGGGCTACGCACGTACCAATGCACGCAACCTCGCACGTGGCTAGGCACACTCCGAGGGTGTTTTTCTGACACCAATACTCAGCGTAACGAAAAACATGCCTCCTCTTTCCCTCTGTAATGTACAGGGTGATGCCTGGGACAGCCTTCTGCGTTAGGCACACTGGGGACTCAAACCCATGCTGCCTGTAACAGCGGTCAGTACCGTAACCATTGTGCTACAGCTCTGTTTCAGTGCTTTGTGTCTGTACGTCTTCTTATGATTAACGCGCAGTAACGCGGCACGGCGCCCGGTAACGCTCGTTAATTTTTCTAACGCGCGGTAGTGGTGACGATGTACCGCCCATGTCCTTATTTGGGGTTTCTTTCACTACCGCGGCTCCTAACGCGACTTGCACTAACGCAGTTTAGTAAACATACCCCTAAATCACAATTTCCTTTATTATAAAGCAGCTGGATGGCCGTATTCTGCAACATTTATCACTGTTTCATATAAATGAAATACAAGCCATTATAGATGGTGTTACAATAGTCAATGCGGGAAAATGCAAGTGTATAAATAAGAGTATACAGATAATTGATCTCAACAATGGAATGGACATTACAAATTTGGCATAGGGCCAAAAAACAGGCACGTTAAATAGACAACATTTAAGTGGTGAAACTTACTTTAGCATCAAAGTGCACTCCAAGGATCTTTAAAGTATTTTAAAGATAAATGATATCCTAGCAATGTTGGAGGAACATCTGGGTGCCAAGAATTTACTGTAAGCTAGGAACAATTTGGGCAAGTAATTGAATATCATTGGTACAGAAGTAACCGCCAATGCCAAATGTTTGGATAAGAGTAGCTAAAGGACCAATAAAGATGTTAAATAGTGACAGAGCTAGGATAGACCCTTGGTGTATACCACATTCTGCAAAGTCCACGAGGCCATCCAATACCACAAACAATACAGAAATAAAAGTAGTGGTGATAATAGCACAGATAAAAACTACAAAACAAATTTATTCTACAAAAACACAAAATCATAAAGCTAATAGAGACATAAAAATCACTAGATCATAAACAACCCAACATGTTTCTGCTGAAGCTTGCATCAGGGGCATCAACTGAATACACCATTGTCTGATGAACAAAATTTTCAATAGTGTAAGGTAGAATGTGTAATGGACAGAGAAAGAACATAGGCAGGGCATTACTAACACATACAAAATAAACAAAATAAAATACTTAAAAATATGAAACTAAAAAATAAAAACAAAATAAAAAATAAATCAAATCAAATATAAATCTCCAACCTTCCTTGGAGATGTCACAGAAAACAATTAATACAGTGTGTGAACTTCACCTACAAGGCATCATCAAACAGTAAGGACAGTACCTAATAAAGGGCAACATAAAAGAAAAAAAAACTTGTTATGTATAACATACCAGACAGGCGATTTTTAAACCTCTCTCTCTATATATATAAGAACTTGCTAAAATATCCACATTTGTGCAGATCATTTCATATAAAGGTCTTTTTCATACCAAAAAGCACAGTTCCTCTGTTCTGAGCAATTGAACTTAAAAACATCAAAGTGAACAGTCATGTCATCCACAAGGAGAACATAGTGACCAATGAACCACACACTTTACCTTCTTCGGTCTTTTAATTCTATGCCAGTCGATGGGATAGTGCAGTCATACAAGCTGATACTGCACCCCCCTACTGGCTCTAATATGATCCTAAATGGAGCAAGACCACAAAAATATAATAGCAAGTGACAAAAAAAACATCCATCATGAATTCCTTGGTTCAGAAAACCAAGTCACCAAACATAAGCAGTCCCGATGCAGCAAGGCTAAGTGAAGGCAGACAAACCTAATCTTAGTTAAAAACTAAACAAATAACAACACTATCCAAAAGAGGTGAAAACGATTCCCAGAAAACTTACTGGGATGACTAATACTGCACAGAGGACTCGACCGGGCAGAAGACTGCCTTTTAACATGGCTTTCCTACCAAAGTACCTTGATGGACAGAATCACTTGAACAAGGCTGCATAACCATAGAAAATCAAACACCATAAAACCCTTTCTAAAAACAAATACTTATTAAAATAATTGATGCCCCTGAAGCAGGCTTCAGTTGAAACATATTGGGCTTTTTATGATCTATTGATTTTTATGTCTGTATGTGTTTTATGATTTTAATTGTGTTTTTGTAGAATAAATTTGTTTTGTACCTTTTATCTATGTAATATCACCCTACTTTTATTTCTGTACAATGCATTTTAACATGTGGGAGGATAAAGAGGAATTATCTTAATAACTCTGATGGTATGATTATTAAGATATGAAATTAATTACTTAAGAGCTAGCTTCCAGACACCTATGGATGATAAATGCAGGAGAAGATGGTGGCCCACTATGTCAGAAGCAGCTGTGAAATCAAGGGAGACCACAATTGCATATTTACCATGGTCTAGGATATTATTTATTTATTTAGAGACATTTGCTATACACAAATAGGACAGGATCTGCTGAATATCATTAAGAAAGGATGTTAAAATGTCTCTGTGCTATGGCCTTTCTGAAATCTGACCTGCTTTGGGGGGAGGATCAGTGCTTTTTCCATGATAAATTAGATAAAGACTTTAACTGACTGTAGTGGTGTTTATTAATGTTTTTTTTTACCTTACAACATTCCCTTACTTCTGCTTTCTGTTCTTTGTAACTGCATCTTGTGTTTTTCCAGACTGCTGTCACACCAGTTCAGCACATACTTGTCACAACCATTCTTCTATATGGGATGAATTGCAGAGCACAGCAGAATATTTTCTAAGTCCTGGCCTTATTCCACATTTCAGCAGGACTAACACAGATGTTTCTGGGAAATACTTAATATGTACACAGGCCTTTCCTAAGTATTTATTTATATTCTCTTATATACCATGCTATTCTGCATCAGTGTGGTTTACATTGAACAAAATGAAATTACATTGAACAGGGCATTATAACTTGGCAATAACTATTTTACAGGGAACATGGGCTATGGAGGGCTAAGTGGCTTGCCCAAGACCACAAGGAGCACCTGTGGGACTAGAAACCCCAGTCCTTCCGGCCCAAGGTTGCTGTCCTACTAGTGGGATTTGAACCCCCAACCTTCCAGCCTGAAGTACTTTTCCCCCAACCACTAGGCCACTCCTCCACTCCACTCCACTTTATTCTGACATCTAAAATATGCTTTATATGTCTCTGTGGCTGACCGTGCCCTCATTCTGTTCCCCTTCTAGGCACATTCTGAGATCCCCATGTTAGTACCATGTACATGCACAATAGCAGTGTTTCAGAATATGGTTGGGAACATTTTCACCACATAAAAGTCCCCGCCGCACATACATACCCTTTATTTGTATTCTGGAATGACCCTCTTAGTGCATATTAAAACACAATAATACTGTCTAGAAAAAAAATCACTATTAAAATGAATATTTATTTATTTAAAAGGATTTATATACCGCTTTATCCTGAAATCAAAGCGGTTTACACATCAAACAAATCTAAAAGTGCATGAGTGTGGGCATGCAGTTAGAATTGACAGTGTAAAAGATGATTAGGAGGTGAGCTATATACAATGAGATCTATGTACAGGAACTATATACATATTGCAGGGAGGGGGAGGTGGGAGGCAGCGTGGATAGGGGGCGAGCTAGGGCGAAGAGAGGGCCGTTAGTCAGGTCAGGTGATGTCCTTATAGTGTTCTGAGAAGAGAGAATATGTGAGGCTAAATGAAAAACACACCCAAAAATCTATAAAAAATGAAAACTAACCAAGTTTTTTGCCTGCACATATCCCTACTCTCGTAGTTTTGGTTAGTGCTGTCTCTGCTGGCATATTCCAAACATCTATAAATATCTCAATTAAAAATTTTCCTCATATTCCTTTTTCCCCAGCTGCATACCATAACCTTTGTTCTGGTATCTAAAATAGTTGAAGCTGCATGAATTCAAATTATATTGCATCATAAATCATTAGCCTGCCTGATATTTCCCGCACCTCTGTAAGATAGACAACTGGAGTCAACCTTCATTTCTTCCTTCCACTCTGGCGCTGCTTCTAGGATACTTGAATTCTTAAGACCAACTAACATTTCCCTGATGGACCAAAATAGAACAAAGCAGAAAACTTCATTAGAGGCATTAGCTTCAAAATCACTGCACATCATTACATTAGACATGATAGTTAAATTCTGATAACATTATCTCTGATAGGCAAATAACTACTAACAATTGCAAAGTAAAATAGCTCTTAAATGATTCTACTCTAGTCACATATATTCTGAAAAATGTCTATTTAACTATAAGACATTTTTGTTGCAGTGAAAAACAAAACTAAAATAAGATGGCTATCCTGGAGACCAAAATTAAAACTTCAAAAAGTTATAGAGATATCAATATGGCAGGTTTACTAAACTGCACTAATGTTTTGCTGGTAGTGCATGTTGAAAGTAGAAATTAATGCACAGTGAGGCCAATTCCAACCTGTGCGTCCCTGGGCTGTCTGGATGTCCAGACATCTGGATGGCTGGGGGATGCACCAGATTCTGCTTTCATGGGGTCTAGACGTCCCCGCGGAAGCAGAATTGCAGCATAGTGGCTGGATGTCTAGGATGTGCCCCGATTCAGGCACCCTGGACGTCCAGCCAACTACCCAGCTAGCACAGCCAGGCTCCTGCAAGGAGCCGCAGTGCCGTGACATCATGTTGCCATGGCACCACAGCTCCATGCAGGAGCCGTGATCCACGGCGGTCCCCAAAACATGCATTTTTCATAGCCTGACCCCCAATCGGGCCCACCGTGACCAGGGTCAGACTGCAGGGTATCCCCTCCACTCTCATCACCTTTTTGGTGGGTCCAGGCTCCATCATCCCCTGATATCCAGGGGGATTTATTCCACCTCCATTGCAGACCCTGGACGTACAGGGCCGACCTCAGAATTGGCCCTGTACATTCAGGATTGCATTCCCACCCACCACCCGCCCTCACTCCTCCCCCAGCCCACACCCTCTTGCCCACAAACAGAGCTCCTTGCACAAGTCAGCTATATGTGCGAGGATCTCTCTAGCTGCCAGTGCGATCCAGATGTTTAGTGGGTCTGGACATCTGGATCGGACATTCAGACAGGGTAAACGAGGATCGTAATGACCCCAGTACATGCAACAGTATGTTCAACAGTAGTGCAACAGAGTGCAGGAGTAGCCTAGTGGTTAGAGCAACAGCCTAGTACCCAAGAGATTAGGTTTTGATTCCCACTGGCACTTCACCCTCCATTGCCTCAGAAGAAAAGGCCTGGCAAGCTACTTCCAGTCATACCTTACCAAGAAAACCCAGGGGCTGCTAAGTTGCCAGGAGTCAGCATTGACTTGATGACACTTAAAAAAAAAAAAAAGTGCAACAATAGGGCACCAACTGTCGGGAGCATGCACAGCATAGCTCCAGCAGATTCTGCACTGATGTAGACCTTAATCCATGCCAGCAGCAATCAAGCTTAACATGGATACACATAACAACATCCATCTGTGCTACCTGCAACATTTAGGACAAATGCATGCTGTCAACCCCTACACTAATGATACTGTGAAGACACATCTACACCACTCCAACCATAACCTGCCTGTTTCTCTCCCAGTTGCATGCTAAGCAGATTGCACAAATTAGTCTTGCACTGTCCGTTTAGTGCACACACTGTTAGCATTACCCATTAGCACATGCACTCAAGTGCATGATAATAGCTAGCACAGCTTAGTAAACATGCCCCAATGTCTGTTTACTGGTAGAGTTCAAAACCTAGTCTTACTTCTCTTAGCAAAAATCCCTCTTTTGTTTCATATTCACATGGGTGTCTAGTCATCCTGCCTGCTTCCTTTCAAGCTCAAAGCATATTTCACATTGAAAATGTAGACTGTATCCATCTATTTTAAGAAATGAAGTACATGACCATATGTCCATGCAATGCCAACCCAAGATAAAGACCATGCTTTGTCAAGTCATTCATCTGTCTTGTCAAATTTCCCTATGTTTACTTCAATCTGCTATTTTAACACATTAACCATCTCCCTTACTACCAGGTAAAGAACTAAAATATACTCCTCCCACATATGTTATGTTTCTGTGTGAAAAATGTATTGACTTTGTCTCCTTTGGCACTAGCTCAGCATTTGACAGCAGCTCAAATCTCCTATACTTTCTGGTCATGTCAAAACAAATATGGAAAGACGATTAACATCAGACTCTCATATTTATTCTAATGATAAAAAGGATATTCTACTGATGGGCTAAGCAAAATCATTTACTGATTTTTATTCAAATGCTCCGAGAAAATTCTTCTGTTTTCCCTAACTTTTCTCATTTTATTTGAAAATCAAGTTTTAAGGATAAGAAGGCCTAAAATATACAGAAGAAATTAAGAAAGAACATAAGGTGGAGGTAGTTAATAAAGTGTGTTAATGGCAATAATACATGTTGTTTGGCCCTTAATGCATACTAAAGGGCATTAATGTGTGAATTTATTTTAATGCACAATTTGTTATTGTAGCACAAGTTGAATAGTAATGACACGTAAAGCATGCAAATTCATGCAAAACATCTCATCGTTAATAAAGAAGATCTTCAGTATAGTGTGGCCATGAACCAATGTGCCCCAAAGAGTGAACTGTATAACCTGCATAACCTCACTTGTTATTCTTCAGGCTGTTCGAGCTTACGCTAAGTAGCACACTATTTTTATTATCTGTATGAAATTGTTTGGAAGTGGTTTTGATGAAGATAAAACTCCTATTTTGTGAATGAAGAACTTGGATAGTTTTGTGCATACTTATGAATATTTTTGTGAAGCGCTTTTACATGGATAGTGCACATTGGTGTCACATATTGGTATTGCCATGAATATACATATATAATAAAAAAGTAGTTAGGAGTATATGATGATGCAGCACCTCAAGGTTTTTCAAGACCAATAGGCACTTTGTGCACCAAAATAGTTTTTGAATGGTGCCTACAAATATCGATTTGATAATCCACTGCATCATAATTATTATTATACTGTAGGATTTGATGTAATTTTGTGTGAAGAGGGGAGTAACAAATAGGTTCTGCTTATATGTTTTTGGATTTGAACTTTCTAGTGCAGAACCTTTTTTGTCCTTTATTGTCTTGTTTCATGATGGCTTTTAAATAAAGAGCAGGAAGAATTGAAAGATTGCAAATTACCCCTGTCAACTGCTATGAAAGTTGTAAATTCAAACAAACATACCTTGAAAGGTCGCTATAAAAATTCTAGAAGTCTAAAAAATAAGATGGGAGAGTTAGAATATATTGCACTAAATAAAAAGAGAGATATAATAGGCATCTTGGAGACACTGTAATACCAGGCTACAAATTATAGTATATTGCTATGATAGAATGGATCAAATTGGTAGAGGGCTGTTGTTATATGTTAAAGAGAACATTGAGTCAAATAGAATAAAGGTTCTGCAGGAAACAAAATGCATTATTGAATCTTTATAGATAGAAATTCCATGTGTGAAGGGGAAGAAAATTGTGATGGGGCAAAGTATATGCCATCTAACACTGCATGTGCTTTTACTCTGGTTGGAATTTTTTAAAGAGAGAGTACATGTATATGACCATGCACACTTATTAATGACCAAAATAACTCCCAGTTAGGCACATACTTGATGCCTAAAAGTATGCTCTCCCAACAAAAAGACCCATAAAATGGCCAAAATGCTTCATTTAAAGTTAGGGTGGGATTTGAGGTGGGCCAGGAGAAATGTATTAGATAATCTTTTCAGCAGGGTTATTTATCTGCACACCAGGCCTGGATTTAGACATAGGCAACAGAGGCAACTGCCTTCAGTGCAGGGCTGGTGTTAAACATGCAGGGTCCCAAGGTAGAAACTATTGAGAAGCCCCAATACCCAGGCTGTGCCTCCTTTAGCTTGAAGCAGGGTCTGGAACCCTGTGGCATGGAGGCCAAGGGCAAGTGCCCTGTTTCCAACCCCTTAATGCCAGCTATGCTCCAGTGGCAAATTTTTATAGGCGTTAGAACATTGCCACTGCTTCTATGCCTCAGTTCGGGCTTGAGGCCATGAACTCCTATCTAACACATCGGTGGTCAATATGAACAGAAGCAACAATGCCTGAAACTGAATTCAGCGCAGGGCATACAAGCCTTCTCCCTGCACTGACAAGTCCTGCAGTGTCCTGTCTTCTCTGGTCTCTCAGGTTGCCGTAGAAACAAGAAGCCTACATGCGTGGAGGGGGCTGAGTGTCACAGGTTCCTATCACCACAGGAAGGCTTTTATTCCCCACACTGAATTCAACTTTTGGCACTGTTGCTTCTGTTTGCATCTGCCACTACTGTAAAGGCCAAGATGAGGGCAAAATCTGGGTTGGTCAATTGGGGAAAGAAAGGGGAGCATGCCCCTTCCCTAACCCATGGGTGCCCCTCCTTAAAATCTACTGTATCTCTGCTGCAAACAAACAAATAATGTATTTATTTTAAGTTAGGCCTATTATCTTTTTAAAGTTACAGTATTCATATGTATTAAGTGGTGGGACTTATTTACCTACACAATATATACTATGGGACTGATATTCAGAGATGTGGATATTAAAATGCCACGGCAGTTAGTGGTAACACTTATCAGTGATCTTATAAAAGCCCATTTCTGTTGGTAAAACATTGCTGTATCCATAGAAACAGAGTTGGTGCAAGGGCATTAGGGACCCTCCTCAAGTCTTCAGCCTTCCTCCCACCCCCAATTCACTTTCAGGCCTCTAGGCTCCCTGCTGAGATATGGATAATTAAACAGAACAAGTATGATCACCTATTAGCACCCTTTACAGAACAATCTTATAAAAACACAAAATTTGAATCATACTTTTTAGATATTAAACCTTGTTTTATAGAAAAATACATAGTCAATTTCCAAAAGACATTTACCCTGTATGAAAATTGATCACCCTCCCTGCAGTTAAAAGTAATTTCTTTGATTTTATGGGACTGTCAGGACTTAGTGTTTTGCCTTAACTGCAATTGTTCTTTGTCACCACCTCCCTGTCCCCAAGCTGACACTCTAGGAAACTATCTGCCAGACTATGTAGGCTCTGTGTGGAAATAAGTTTGAAAATCACCTTCCTATATCTGATCACTTGATAAGCAGATGCTTCTTTGCAGCAAGCAGTACAATACCCACGAATCTCTTTGTTTCCTTGTGGTTTAAGTATACCCTTAAAGTGACATTTTAGAAAAGACATCCAGATGAAATCTGGGGGGTCCAGGGAAAAACATCTAAAAGAATGCCAGGGACATTAATGTTTCAACCTGATTTTAGCGACTTGGATATTGCCAAAATGGACAGCTGCACAGGTGACCTCATAGACATCCCTGCTACAAACACTATGGGGGTCATTCCATCCTAGACCTGCAGGCCCTCTGTGCATCTGCTCAGAACCGGACGCACAGAGGGAGTCGCAATTCTGACCCTGCGGGGCATGTCTAGCCCCGCGGGATCAGAATCGTGAACAGGCCTGTACATGCAGGCTGGGACCACGATTCAGCCCGGCCTGCATTTACGGGAGGCCTTTCTTGGATAACTCGATCAGGGCTTTTAAATGGACTCGCGGTACCGTGGCTCCATTTAAAAGCCGCAATCCCCAGCTGCCAGCACCCAAAGTGCTTTCCCTGAAGCCCAACCCCCGATCTGGCTTCCCAGGACTAGGGTTGGGCTGCAGGGAATACCCTCTGCCCCCTGCCACCCCTTACCAGCCCCGGTCCTGCAGTTTCCTCCGCATCGGGGAAGTTATTCTACCTCGGAGGTGGAATAACTTCCCCCTTCAAGTCGCCGGCCTCGGACGTACAGGGCTGACATTAGAATTGGCCTTGTATGTCCGGGGCCAAGAACTGCCCACTGCCCACCCTAAAACTGCCCCCGATTCGCCCCTTTCCCGCCCCTCTAACTTCCATGTACAATGCAACGTCTATCCCCACTATTCATGGCTCAGAATGACCCGCTTGAGGTGGGGAAGTCTATCCCATGCTATTTTGCATGCAAGAACATAGATCAGCATGCCAAATAAAAAACAAGTGTCCTTGTTTCCCTACAGCTTTTGTTATCATCATGGAAAGTATGGGCATATCAGAGTACCTTCCTTGCTATGCCCTCCAGGTGTCTAGATGGCAGAATGAGAGCTTTTATGATGACTATTTGTGCCCTGGAGCAGGAATAGACATGGACAGTCCCCCCAATGGGTGGGGACATACTTGCCATTTCTCAAATTGGGAGCACAGGTCCAGTTTGCCCAGAATGCCTCCGGTCAGACTTCCATCATGACTCTTTTCATCTTGGTCATCCTTACTCTGGGGATGTCTATAAAACCGTGTCGATGTTCAGATGTACAAAGCACGAACAGGGCTTCTAAAATAACCCCCTTAGTGTTTCCATTTTGATTTCATGTCCTTGAAGTCAAAGACAAGCATAAGCATGACAAGACTGATTCCTGTAGAATTCCACTATGTCATATGTTTTACCCTTTTCTGTTTAAATTAATTTCTTTTCATCTTGTATTCAGAACTATATCAATAAACACAAAGACGATTCCACATATCCTGGCTTAGAAATGAGGTCATGGTATGTGCACAGCATGGGGAAACGGAACCAAGTGAAAATATTATCAATTGGGATATTCCCCATTCCAGCTGATAAGAAGCTTCATGCAGGGGCATAATCATGGTAGGCCTGGAGTGACCTAGACCGCTCTGCTTTCACCTCAGGACCTTCCATTCCCCTTTGCCCAACCACAAATTTGCATAGGTGGTGGGGATCCCGAAGACCCCCCCTCCAGCAGAAGAGATCCAGAAGTTGTAGCCTTCCCTGATGTTCAGCCACAATAGAATGCATGCTAAAACTTCATGGGAGGCATCTCCCATTCATGCTCTCAGACATGAATGGGAGATGCCACCCGTGAGGTTTCAGTGAGTATGCAGTGCCAGCTGTACATCAGGGAAGGAAGGCAGAGTGTGTGAGTGGCGTATACAACTGGAGGAGGGGACGCTGTATGCTTATTGCCCACCCACATTAACACTTCCCCCCCCCCCCCGAATATTGAGTTCTGGCTATACTACTTACTTGACGTAAGAAAGCTGTAGTAAAGGAGAAAACCATGAGAACGGAATTAATACTAGAAGTGTAAGTGCCAAGTGATTATTCTGTGCATCAATTGGAGACAGAGAAGATTCTCAAGTAGCAAGCAATGCAGAGACCAAGAAAATGGAGCAGAAAGATACAGAAATATTTCCCATCAAATTTGGTACTATAAACTTGATGAAAAGCAAATTTCAAGCACTCCTTGATAGGTTGCCAATACCAGGACCGTACCCAGCCCTGTGCGAGCGGTGTGGCTGCACAGGGTGCAAAAGCTTAAGGGGCGCATTTCAGCTATCTGCCATTGTCTGCCGCTGCCACTTTTTCTTCTCTCAGCGGCAGCAGGCAATGGCAGACAGCTGAAATGCGCCCCTTAAGCCTTCTCGCAGCACACTAAGCAGGTCTGGTCCCTCCCTCCTCTAACACCGGCGACTTGAACATCGGGCGCGCCTCTTCTCTCCCACTGCCATCCAGAAAATGGCTAGATGGAGGTGCGTGGGGAGGGGGGGCACACCAAATGTTCAAGTCACACAGGGTGTGATTCACGCTTGGTACAGCCCTGGCCTATACATGTTACATCTTATGAATTCCAGAAAGAAACTCTCTCTTTGTCACAATGAAAATATTATGGTGACTGTTAGTAAATTTAAAGAGACTGAGATCATACCCTATATACCCTGACTCCCCCACCCCCATCTGCCTGGACAGAATGAGCAGACAGGTGATGAAATGTTATCAGAAATCAAGGAAACCAACAAAATTGGCAACGTAATAATAATTGATTTTGATTACTCCGATATGGTATATGGTTTATTAAAATTTAATATACCGTTATTCGTATCAACAGAGCAGTGTACATAAAATCTTTCAAAGGAGGAAAGGAACACCAAAAAATATAGGAAAGAGGAAGGAGTATTATAAAACTTGGTTACATGGAGGAGTAAGGAGGGGATAGTTTAAAAAGTGGATGTTATAAGAGGGAGAGATGGGAAGCACAGTCCTGAGTAGCTGAGGGTGTCAGGTCAAAAGCTCGCTGAAATAGATGGATCTTAAGACATGTTTTGAATTTTGTGCAGGACATTTCCAAACAAAATTCAGAAGATAGTGCATTCAATAGGCTGAGCCCAAGAAAATAAAAAGCTGAGTGATGGTTTGATTAATTTTTTTTAATTCAAAGTTTATGCTTAACAATGCAAGCAAAAAAAAGTACAAAACGTCACAGGAAAATAACATAATACACATAAGAGTCAAGCAATTAAATATTATGCTTTATAACCCACTTTACGAGGAGTAAAGGGAGACCAAGCAGAATGGAGAAAAACAAAAAGTGGATGCTAATCAAAAACTATCACCATATAGTAATATCAAAGAAACTTAATTAATAAAGGAATCAAGGTGCTTAGACACAAGCCCTCATTTACCATCCAAGAAATTCACAAGCTGCAAGGGGGTCTGCAAATACATAACGTACACCTACATAGGTAATCAAACACTTACATGGAACTCGGAGGAAGAAAGTCCCCCCTAAAGCCAAAACACAAGGTTTAAGCTGAAGGAAGGACTTCCTCTGTGCCTGAGTAAAATGTGCAGAACAGTTGGTCTTTTTTCATGAAGTAAGCTTTCAAAATATTAATCTTGTCTACTTCTGCAGTCAGGGAGCAATTAAGGTAGCTCCGAATCGGATATCATCGTTTGAAGATTATAGAAAATTGTTGTTGTTAAATGCCATCAAGTGAGTGTCAACTCATGGCAATCCTCAAGATAGTTGTTCTAAACTGTGTTCAGTCTTCAGTCAGGCGGCTTATAGTTGACAGAGTGGCACCCATAGCTGCTGCTATCGTATTGATCCATCTCAGTGCTGGCCTTCCTTTTTTGTGTTGACCTTCTACCTTGCCAAGCATAATGTCTTTCTCTAATGATATCTCTCTTCACATGATGTGTCCAAAGTATGAAAGTCGAAGTCTTGTCATCTGAGCTTCTAAAGAAAGCTTAGGTTTGATCTCCTCTACTACTGACTGGTTTGTTCTTCGGGCAGTCCATGGTATACACAGTATTCATCACCAGCACCCTAATTCAAAGTCATCCATTTTCTTCCTGTCTATCTTTTTCACTGCCCAACTTTCACATCCATATGATGTTATTGAAAACACCATGGCTTGAACAAGTTGAATTTTTGTAGGGAGCGAGATCTCTGCTCTGGAGAATCTTGTCTAGGTCTTTCATAGCTATTCTGCCAAGAGCAATGTGTCATCGGATTTCCTGACTGCTTGTTGTTTCTTTATTGATAGTTGATTCAAGTAAATTAAAGTTGTCCACTATTTCAATTTCTTCTCCGTCAATGATGACCTTATTGATTTTGCCAGTTGTCAGGAACTTTAAGACTATATTCCTTGATCTTGAGAAGCAAATGTTTCAGATCATATACATTTTCAGCCAGTAATGTGGTATCATCAGCATAGCGAAGGTTGTTGATGAGTCTTCCACCAACCTTCACACCTCATTTCTCTTCATACAGTCCTGCTTCTCTGATGATTTGTTCTGCATATAAATTAAAGAGATAGTGGGAACATATGCAGCCTTGTCGTAACCTTTGCTGATCTTAAACCATTCTATTTCTCCTTATTCTGTTCAAACTGCTGCTTTTTGTTCAATGTAAAGGTGTGCAAGAGAACGATCAGCTGTTCTGGTATACCAATGCTTCTTAAAGTGGCTCAGAGTTCTCATGGTTTACACATTCAAAAGCCTTGCTGTAGTCAATAAAATACATATAGATATCCTTTTATTTATTTATTTATTTATTTAGATTTGTATACCACCTTATCCTACAATCAAAGTGATTACATCACAATTGGAGGATTACATTTAACATGGGGGTATTTTACATTTAACATGAGAGTATTTAACAAACTTTAGACAACACGATTGGAGAGTTACATTTAGTATGAGGGTACTTAACAAAATTATACAATGAACACTTATGTCTAGATGGGATGATTGGGTATTGAGTTGGCAGAGGTAGCTGCATTACCGTTCGGGTGGGGACTGTTGTTTGTCTGCTCATAGGTCGGGTGGGAACTGTTGTCTGTCTGCTCATAGGTTTCTGTAAAGAGCAGGTTTTAAGGGCCTTGCGGAAGTCTATGATGTCATTTAATGCCCTCAGGCTCATTGGGAGGGAGTTCCACAGTGTGGACGCCAGTAGTGATGGAGCTCTTCTTGAAGTAGTTTGTTTAGTCTTGTGGTATCCTGCAGGCATACCGATCATGTTGTCATTATTGGTCCTTCTTGGTCTATTACTGATATCCCTTATTATGATATCTTGGAGTACATCTGCTGAGAGATGGTGGATGATTTTAAAGATGATCAGGATTGTTTTGAATTTTGCTCTGGCCACCATTGGGAGCCAGTGCAGTTGCTGTAAGACAGGGGTGATGTGCTCAGATCTTGGCGTGTCTGTTATGATGTGTGCCACAGTGTTTTTCACCATTTGGAGTGGGTGTAAGGTCTGCTGAGGGAGGCCTTGATATAACGAGTTTGTTATTCTTTTGTCTTTTCAAGGATCCATCTCACATCCACCATGATGTCTTTTGTTCCTTGCCCTATCCTGAACCCTGTTTGCACTTCAGGCAGTTCTCGTTCCAGGTATGGTTGTAGTCTCTGCTGAATAATCTTGAGAAAAATCTTGCTGGTATGTGGGATCAGAGCGATTATGCCATAATTTCCACAGTCAGTTGCATCACCTTTCTTTAGTATTCATATAAACACAGATCTTTCCCAGTCAGTTGGCCATGATGATGTCTTCCAAATTTCCTGGCAGAACTTTGTAAGTATGGTAACAGCTGCATCAGATTGCTGTAATACTTCAATGGGAATGCAATCAATGCCTGTGTTCTTTCAATACTGCTTTGACTTCTTCTTTGATCACCAATCGTTCCTGATCATAAGGAACCTGAATTATAGTTGTGTTGATGAGCATTCCTCGTAGACGAATATAAATTAAGTGCTCACTGATTGCATTGTATTCATTACAATTCTTGCAAATTTCTTCTTGATTATAAATGCCTTTCATTTCCAGCATAGTAGACCATGCGATCATCAGATGCAAAGTGCCCAATGCCAGTCCATTTCAGTTCGATGACACCCAGCACAGAGTTGCACACATTTCATTTCATTCTTGACCATCTCCATCTTCTCTTCATTCATGCTTCTTAAGTTCCATGTCCCAATATGTAAGACATCTTTCTTTCTTCTGACTCTCACTTCATGTGCAACTACAACAGCAGTCAAACGTCCCAAGAGCTTTGATCCAACCACATCAGTAATACTGGCTTTACTCTGAAAAGGCTTCAGCTCCTCCCCAGTAGCCAGTTGAGTAACGTCCGACCAGGGGGTCTCATCTTCTAGCACTATAGTGCAATTTTTTTTGTTGTGATTATCCACTGGATTTTCATGGCAAGATACAAAAGTATATTGCCAGGCCTTTCTTCCACACAGGTAATTCTAGTGTTGTTTCCGTTGTCACAGAAATGTGATCCTCTGCCGCCAACATAGTCCCATTCTGCTACTGCCCAGATGTGTGGTTTGTCTTGATCTGGATCCTCAGCTGAGACCTGTCCATCTTGGGAGACTCTGCCAGTAGTTAAGCTACCAATAGCTTAGCTCTCAGCATCACTGATGCACATAAGCCCTCACTGCATGAGAAGCTGCAAACCAAATGGGCTAGGAAATTAGTCAAACCTAAATTAGTATCATCCTCCACCTGAGCAACCTCCTCACCCTGAATTTTCCAAAGACTCAATTTGTCTATGTAAGGAAAGATTGTCTTTAACATCAAGAGATGCTGCAGATTATAATGATACCACATGGTGATCCATACTGTCAAGTCTCTGGTTTAAGGCAATAACTTTCAAATGTTGCAGATGAAATTAACCACTTGAACTGAGAATTTTGAAGTTTGACCCATGAAACCATGAAGCAAAGAATTGGTCTTAGAGACTACCTTCCAGACATCTGTAAACGGGAGCGCTGGTCGTGAATGGCCACAGTCTTAGCAAAGGCAAAAATATTATTATGACTTGCAAAGGATTGTGGGGAATGTAGTTCACTTATACCAGAATCAGCCGTTCACAAAATAATGAGTTGTGATGCACGAATGTAAGCAAAGAAAAATGATTTTATTCATGGGGTTAATTCTCCCACACAGATTTACTTGGTAACACAAAAAGGACACTTGCTTTCAGTATTGCATTCAGGAAAACAAAACATGAAATAAGGTAACTGAACTTCTTAAGCAAAAATCAAATAAGACCTTGATGGGAAACAGAAAAGGTCTTTTTGATGGCTTATGCTAATAACTTTCTTAGCATTGCTCCAAAAGCAAAAACAAAACCCAAAAGTAACAAAACTGTTCTTTATCAAGGATAACTTTCTTCTAATTACACACACAAAAAGAAATGTTTCCTTTCAGAGCTCACGTGCACTTGTGACTGGCTCAATTATCACCAATTAGCCAGCTGCAAACCCCTTTGCTGGTTCACTTTCTCTACGTGGCTCAATCCTACCCAAAAGCTTTCTTGCAGACTTTTCTGGGTAGATAAAAGAACAAATTATAGTTCCTTTTGGTGGTTTTTGTATTATTGAGAAAGTATTTTACCACAGCAGCCTAGACAGAGAGCAATCCATGTATTCATTCTGATCATTTAATATATCTCCTTCTTCCTCAAATATCATGGAATCAATATCCTGGTCTGGCTCAGAGGAATTCCTCAATTGTTCACTCTCAGAATAATATTTGTTTCCCTGCTGTCTTCCTGGAGAAAAGCTAGGGCATAGATCAAAGTTCATATCTGAGCTTCCTTTGCTGTTAGGCTTCCTCTCCAGGTATCCTGGCCAGTAAGTAGTCCAGCTTTTATGTCCAGCCTTCCAATCAAGATCCCTGGACACTGGGTCTCTCTTCACATACCTTCTTGCAACGGTCTTAGGGCCCCTTCTACCTCCAGCCGTCTCCTTCAAAGGTGCCGTCTGGGAATTCCTGGCTCTATAACCCCACTCCTCTGGCTTCCTCCAGTCCAATGGAGTATGCTTGCCTCTGAAATGACTCCCAACACACGTACTGCTGTGGGCTCCTTCTTTAGACCTCCAAGGTGTCTTTCTCTTCTTCTTTCCACGTTGCTGCTGCTTCTGTCTCTCCTTGCTCTTTCTGTCCTTCCGATTCCAGTTCTGTCTGTGTGTAGAAAATCTATTACTTTTAATGTGCTTAGAGGGACACTCCACCCTAGCACAGCCCAGCTGTGCTGAATCAAGCCCTGCCCTTGGAGATGAGTGATTGGGGATTACCTCATAGCTCTCCTGATTGAACACATGTTTCCCCACTTCAGCCCTTCTAGAGGCTGTTTGAAACCTGGTGCATTCTGGGACTGGTAGTCTTTTATGAAAACATTCTGTTTTAGTATTTCTACCAGCAAAGACAGGTTGCTTGTTCAAAGCCAATTCACCTCTTTTATAGCTCCCTCCTGAACTATGATAAGCTTCCTTATCACACATCTAACAATGTTACCTCAGAAGCCGATCCACCCGAGGTAGGAAAAGGAAAGCTTGACCCAGAAACTTGTATAGGTTCTAATACAAAATCCTTTAGAAGGACTTGTGGCGAGTTCAAGACAGAAGCTAATTCTTGTGTCTCACCCAAGCTCACTAGGGGAATAGAAACTCCCCCCTCCATTATGCCCCAACCCCGGAGAGGGGTTGGGGTCTTAACAGACTAAGCGATGCCCCCGAGAGAGAAGAGGACAAATACAGAGATGGAACCAACTCCCCTTTTATCTCAGTCTTTACCAACACATGCTGATCCATAGATCCAATGTCTACCTTGGAAGTAGAAGAGGCAGCCATCACATCATTTTTATCCTTGATTTTCCTCTTCCTGGCTCCCTTAAGCATCTCAAATGGCTAGAAATATAGGGCCCTGAAGAGTCCCCGAAGAGTTCCTTTGGTAATGCGCCCCTTCAAACACAGAACCGTGAGCCATGGCCACAACAGCAGCAAAGAGAGTTTTAAACAGTCCCGGGTCACCTTTCAATGACATGGAAGAGAGGAGCAATGCTTCCTCCCATTCAGTCTAGCACTCACTGTGAAACACAGGGCATAGCTTGAAGGCACAGACACCAGACACCCACATTCCAATTACCCAGAGTTCTCTTGCTCCCAACTCAGGTAGACGGCAAAGAGTTTTTAAACAGTTCCGGGTCGATGATGTGGAAGGGAGAAGCAGCACTTCCTCCTGTTCAGGCTAGCACTCACCATGAAACACAGGGGATAGCTTGAAGGCCCAGACACTGGACAGCCAACATTCCAATTCCTCAGAATTCTACTGCTCCATGATGGGTTGATTCATAATGAGTGCATGAGGGGGAGAGAAGATAGAGGCTGTTAGCATAAATAGCACGTGGAAGACATGATGGTGTGTGAAGGATAATATATGATGACAGATAAGAGGGTACACCAGTGTATAGGGTTTTATGAACTATGGTAAGGAGTTTGTATTGAATCCAATATTGAAGATGCAGCCAGTAAGAGTCAATGAGCAAAGGGGTAACGCGGTCAAATTTGGAAGCATGGTGCAGTATTCTTATAGCTGTGTTTTGAACTGTTTGAAGACATTTGAGCTGTTAGGAAGACCAGCATATATGACATTGCAGTAATCTAGGTGAGATATGGCCAGAGATAAGAGCAAGGTAGTTATGGCGGGATCAGAAAGAAATGGATGAATAGAATGAATTTGGCAGAGGGCAAAGAAGGATTGTTTCAACACAACACTAATCTATTCATGGAAAGTAAGAGCATTGTCAAGGATAACTTCCAGGTATTTGAATGAAGGTACCAATGAGATAGGAGTGCTGTCAAATGAGGGGGCCAATATTGATTAGGTAAACATCATGTTAGGACGAACTGGGAGATAAAGTCCTAGATGAAATAAATGATTGCCTCATGGAGCTGCTAGTTTGGGAACTAGCTAGAATAGGAGCTATGATAGACTTTGTCCTTTCTGGAACACTGGATTTGCTGCAAGAGCTATCCATGTGGGATGAAATTGCAGAACTAGTAATAGTAATTTCAGACATCATTAAAATCATCAAAGATTGGAATGTGGTCAACATAATGTCTATTTTTAAAAAGAGCTTCAGGGATGATCCAGGAAGCTAGAGGCCAGTGATCCTAACATTAATGCCAGTCAAAATGATAGCGGCTATTTTTAAGAACAAAATTACTGAACACACGGACATACATGGTTTAATGGAAGAAAGTCAACATGGCTTTAGCCAAGTCTTGACTCACCAATCTGCTCCATTTCTTTGAAGGCATGAATAAACATGTGGATAAAGGTGAGCCAGTTCATGTGGAGCCTGATCATAGAAGGGGCACATCAAGGCAGTAGCAGGATCAGGCAATGGGACAGCCCGGTGTGCCCCTTCAGCAGCAGTGGAGGATGTACAGCTGGCAGGATGGCCAGGCTTTCCCCCACTCCCACTGCTGTGCTGTGTCAGACACTCCCCCCATACTGGCGTTCCCATCATCTGACCCTCGATGGCTGTACCGTGGCCAGGTCTGGGAATGGGCGGTGGAGACTTACCAGCACCTGATCCTGGCCTTGGGGATGGTTCCTGGTCCTGATCGGCGACCTTGCCACTACTTATTCCACCTCCATGGTGGTATAAGCAGCACACCTGACTCCACTCACAGGACTTACAGAGCCATGACCTGAATCAGCCCTGTATATCCTGCTGTCTTAGCCCGCCCCCACTCCACCCACACTCTAACCCATAAGATATGCCATACTGGGTCAGACCAAGGTCCATCAAGCCCAGTATCCTGTTTCCAACAGTGGCCAATCCAGGTCACAAGTACCTAGCAGTTTCCCCAAAAGACACAGGTTCCACAATGCTTGTACTGGGTCAAGCATTGATATCCTGGGTACCTTCTTAATAATGGTTTATGGACCTTTCCTCCAGGAATTTTTCCAAACCTTTTTTAAACCCAGCTACACTAACAGCCTTTACTAAATCCTCCGGTAACAAATTCCAGAGTTTGATTACACGTTGAGTGAAAAAATATTTTCTTTTATTAGTCTTAAATAGTTTACCCTGTAGCTTCATTGCATGTCCCCTAGTCTTTCTATATTCTGATAAGGTAAAAAATTGATCTACGTTTACCTGTTTATTTATTTATTTATTTATTTAGCTGTATTTATATCCCGCTTTTCACCGGGTCAAAGCGGCGTTACATAAAGGGGGGGGGGGAATTTACGTATAAGGGTGGGGCCATCACCGGGGAGGATACATTGATGATTTCAACATTAGACATAGGACAGACTTTGGACTTGGACAGATTTTGGACATGGTCGGGTTAGTATAGTTTGAGTTAGGTTGAGTTAGGTTCCACTCCGTTCATTAATTTATAGACTTCTATCATATCTCCCCTCAGCCGTCTCTTTTCCAGGTTAAAGAGCCCTAACCTTTTAAGCCTTTCTTCATAGGAATATCCTTCCATCCCCTTTACCATTTTGGAGGCTCTTCTCTGAACCTTTTCTAAAATTGCTATATCCTTTTTAAGATACGGTGACCAGAATTGCACACAATATTCAAGGTGCGGTCTCACCATGGAACAATATAGAGGCATTATAATATCTTTTGTTTTATTTTCCATTCCATTCCTTATCATACCTAGCATTCTATTTGCTCTCTTGGCCGCCGCTGCACACTGGGCCGAGGGTTTTAACATGGTATCCACAATGACGCCTAAATCTTTTTCCTGAGTGGTGGTTCCTAATGTGGAACCTTGCATCGTGTAACCATAGTTTGGGTTGTTCTTCCCTAGGTGCATAACCTTGCACTTGTCCACATTAAATTTCATCTGCCATTTTGATGCCCAGTCTTCTAATTTATCAAGATCCTCTTGCAATTTTCTGCAATCCTCTTGGGTTTTAACAACTTTAAATAGTTTTGTGTCATCTGCAAATTTGATAACCTCACTCGTTATTCCACTTTCCAGGTCATTTATGAATATGACAAAAAGCAGCGGACCCAGCACAGATCCCTGGGGTACACCACTATTCACCCTTCTCCATTGGGAAAATTGGCCATTTAGCCCTACCCTCTGCTTTCTATCTTTTAACCAGTTCCTGATCCACAATAGTACACTGCCTCCTATCCCATGACTCTTTAGTTTTGCCAAAAGTCTCTGATGAGGGACCTTGTCAAAAGCTTTCTGAAAGTCCAGATACACTATATCAACCGACTCACCTTTGTCCACCTGTTTATTCACTCCTTCAAAAAAACATAACAGATTAGTAAGACAAGATCTTCCTTGTCTAAAGCCATGTTGGCTGTCTCCCATTAGGTCATGACTATCTACATGCTGAGTAATTTTATTCTTTATAATGGTTTCTACCATTTTTCCCGGTACTGATGTCAGGCTCACCAGTCTGTAGTTTCCCGGATCACCCCTGGAACCCTTTTTAAAAATTGGTGTTACATTGGCGATCCTCCAATCTTCAGGTATTAGAGATGATTTTAATGATAGTTCACAGATTACTAATAGCAGGTCTGCAATCTCATATTTCAGTTCTTTCAACAACCTTGGATGTATACCATCCGGCCCAGGTGATTTGCTACTCTTCAGATTAACTAATAGTTGTAATACATCTTCCCGATGTATCGATATTTCCTTAAATTCTTCCACACCTTTAAATATCACGTCAGTCATGTGTAACATCCCTACATCTTATTAACACTTATTAAAAGAGGGCTGCTACACAGTACCCTGTCTTGTGCTGCTGAGGTAAGCTATATTCTGATTTGATTTAAATTATAGCTCTTAGCTGCTGCTAGGCTCTAACTTCTTATGAAATTTAAACTTAAATTGCTGCTACTAGGCCCTGACTGATTTAACAAAAAATAGTGGGTTCACAGATTAATTAGCTTTAATAAAAGAATTCCTTTTAGAAAATTACCAGAAGTATATACTCACAGTTGCAGATCTCTCTCCAGAAGTAACAGTCCCTTTTTCTAGTCCTTCAAGACAGAGGATCACAGAGCTCTGGTTGAGCTATTTATGTCTGTGCTGCTGATGTAAGCTGTGACCAACTTCCTGGGTAATTAACAGTCCTTGCTTAGATAGAAAGGGTCTTTCAAAATGGCCTTTTGATCTGCTACCTGGTGTTAACACCTATTGAAAAGGTTTCACAGGTCTCTTGCCCCCTAGGTAGAAGGCCTCTTTGTAAAGGTCTCTAGAAGACTTTATTTGTTGCTCAAAGAGTACAGACCCTGTTTTGCCTTTTGTGCTAAGCTATATTCTCATTTGAGTTAAATTATAGCTCTTAGCTGCTGCTAGGCTCTAACTTCTTATGAAATTTAAACTACAAGCTCTTTGCTGGGTTCTAACTTTAACCAGAAAGCTCTCTTCTGTGTTTTAAATGTAAGCTAAAAGTACTTTGCTGATGCTAGGCCCTGAGTGACTATTAAATTTAGACTACAAGCTCTCTGCTGGGTTCCAAATGTAACCGGAAAGCTCTCTTCTGTGTTTTAAAACTAAAAGTATTTTTCTGATGCTAGGCCCTGAGTGACTATTAAATGTAAACTACAAGCTCTCTGCTGGGTTCCAAATTTAACCAGAAAACTCTCTCCTGTGTTTTAAATTTAAACTAAAAGTACTTTGCTGTTACTAGGCCCTGAGTGACTATTAAATTTAAACTACAAGCTCTCTGCTGGGTATGAAATGTAACCAGAAAGTTCTCCTATGTGTTTTAAATTTAAACTTAAACTGCTGCTACTAGGCCCTGACTGATTTAACAAAACATAGTGGGTTCACAGATTAATTAGCTTTAATACAAAGAATTCGTTTTAGAAAATTACCAGAAGTATATACTCACAGTTGCAGATCTCTCTCCAGAAGTAACAGTCCCTTTTTCTAGTCCTTAAACCCCTCCCGCTCCCCTCCAGTTCTCCCCACACTGCGGGTCTGGGCATGTAGGGAGAGTGTGTGGCAGAATATGACTGGGATAGTTAGCGAGGCTGCACATCCCACTGGAACTAGCAGCCCCATTAGTTGCCTTGCAGAATCGGGCCCGTGGAGGCATATTCCAATGTGGCCATCCAGGCTCCTATGCGGCCAATTGGAATAGAGACGCCCAGAGGTAGACCTGATTCTGATCCTGCAGGGGCTAGACATGCCAGCGGGATCAGAATCGGGTCTACTGCCAGGACATGCAGGCCGGGCTCTGATTCTGATTGGCCTGCATGCACAACCACATGCCCAGCTACCTCAGTCAGGCTCCTGAATGGAGTTGCAGTGCCATGGCGTCCTGGCAGCAGGATACCCCGATGTCCAGGGGAACATATTCCATCATTGCAGTGGAATAAGTCCCCCATCTATGTTCACAGCCCCGGACTACAGGGCCAAACTTAGAATTGCCCTGTATGTCCTGGTCATGGACCGCTCATGCCCCACCCTTGCTCTGCCTCAGCAATGCCCCCTCCCGCTCCTCCATCTATGCCTCCCCATACAAATGTGCTGTTCATATGGCAAGGCAGTATCTGGGGCCAGCAGGAGAGCGAATAGCGGGGATGGACGTCCAAACAGGACATTCATCCCCGCTATTTGCAGGACAGAATGATCCATATAGTGTATTTCAAATTTCAGAAAGCATTGACAAATTCCCACATTAGACTCCTGAGGAAATTAAAACTTCATGCCATGTGAGGCACTGTCCTATTGTAGATTGGAAACTGGTTGAGAAATAAAAAACAGAGTGTAGGGATAAATGATCCTCAATGGAAGAAGGTAAATAACGAATACCTAGGAATCTACTTCCGGTGATACATTGCCAAGAAAACCCAGAGGTAGCTGGGTCGCTATGAGTCAACACTGACTCGATGGCACTAAAAAAACAAAAAGGAATCTGTACTAGGACTGGTGCTTTTTAACATATCTATAAATGATCTGAAATTGAGAACAACAAGTGAGGTGATTAAATCTGCAGATGACACCAAATTATTCAAAGTTGTTAAATGTGGTGTCTTTACACAAAAGCGGAAGTAAGGATGTGGTTGAAAACTACAGGCCAGTTAGTTTAACTTCGGTGGTGAGTAAATTATTGGAAACACTGCTGAAAGAGAAAATAGTGAGGTTTCTGGAGTCCAGCAGATTACAGGATCCAAGGCAGAATGGATTCACCAGAGGCAGGTCTTGTCAGACAAATCTGATTGATTTCTTAGACTGGGTGACCAGGGAGTTGGACCGAGGGAGAGCCCTAGATGTGATGTATTTAGATTTCAGTAAAGCCTTTGACACTGTTCCTCACAGGCGATTTATAAACAAACTGAGCACCCTAAGGATGGATCTTAAAGTTACTGCTTGGGTTAGAAATTGGTTGGGTGGGAGGCGACAAAGAGTACAGGTAAATGGAGCTCACTCTGAGGAGAAGGATGTTACCAGTGGTGTGCCCCAGGGATGTGTCCTTGGTCCCATTCTTTTTAACATCTTTGTTAGTGATATAGCAGAAGGGCTGTCGGGTAAGTGTTGCCTCTTTACGGATGATACCAAAATCTGCAATAGAGTAGACACCCAGGAAGGTGTAGATAACATGAAGAGAGATCTTGCTAAGCTTGAAGAATGGTCTAGAATTTGGCAGCTGGGATTTAATGTTAAAAAATGTAAGGTCATGCATTTCGGCTGCAGCAATCCAAGGAAGCAATATAGTATAGGGGGTGAAGTACTTTTGTCCACTAAAGAAGAGCGGGACCTAGGTGTGGTTGTGTCTGATGATCTTAAAGTAGCTAAACAGGTAGAAAAAGCGACGGCAAAAGCTAGAAGGATGCTTGGGTGCATACGGAGAAGAATGACTAGCAGAAAAAAGGAGGTGATAGTGCCTCTGTATAAGTCTTTGGTGCGACCTCATTTGGAGTATAGTGTGCAATTCTGGAGACCACACCTTCAAAAGGATATAAACAGGATGGAGTCAGTACAGAGGGTGGCTACTAAAATGGTTAGTGGTCTTCATTATAAAGCATATGAGGACAGACTTAAGGATCTTAATATGTACACCTTAGAGGAAAGGCGGGATAGAGGTGATATAGTTCTCTGTTTGTCTGTATGTTTATTGTCTTACCACCCAGTTTGATTATTGTTTGACTTTGTTGTCCTTATTGGTCTTTTGACATTGGATTTGTCTGGTTATTGTTTGAATTTACTGTTATTTATTGAATTTACTGTTGGGTTATTGTTTGATTTTACTGTTTTGTCCGGTGGCCCCTTTGGTCCTTCTTTCTCTTTATTTTAATGGAGTTCCTTTCTTTTAATGCCAGCATTTACATTTATTTTATTGTAAACCGCCCTCATGTTTCGACAATGGGCGGTATATAAAATGTGCAATAAAGATAAAAGATAAAAGATAAAGATATGATTGAGATGTTTAAATACCTCCATGGCATAAATGTACAGAGGGAAAGCCTCTTTAAATTGAAAGCAAGTTCTGCTATGAGGGGACATGGGATGAGGGTGAAGGGGGATAGATTCAGGAGTGATATGCGGAAATATTTCTTTATGGAAAAAGTGGTAGATCCGTGGAATAGTCTCCCAGTGGAGGTGGTAGAGATGAGGACAGTATCTGAATTCAGAAAAGCATGGGATAAACACAGAGGGTCTCTAAAGCAAAAAAAGGGGACTGTTGTAGTTGTTGATATGGAAGGACAGACTAGATAGGCCATGTGGTCTTTTTCTGTCATCATATTTCTATGTTTCTATGTAAATGACATGTGGAGTGCAGGAGGACCTTGGACGACAGAACATCCAAATGGCAGATGAAATTTAATCTGGACAAGTACAAAGTGATACATATAGGGAAGAATAATCCAAGTTATAGATACACAATGCTAGGTTCCACATTAGGAGTCATCGCCCAAGAAAAGGATCTGGATGTGATCATAGACAATGCATTCTTCTTCTATATTATTACTTTACATTAGTAAATGTTGATATTACATGTCTGAAGAATACAGATCAATGTGTTCCCTTTGTAAAATTACCCAATCAAAGCACCGTGAAGAATGGCAAACTATATATCAAGCTAATTGGGTAGTTTCCCTAGAAATCTCACATGGGGTAGGAACGGTTCTAACTCCTGATGAGGTGTCAGTGACTTTAAGGAGCTGGGAAAGAGAAACTAAAAGCAGAGTTTTAAACCAACACCACAAAAAATATTTTCCCCTTTAGGAGCTCTGAGGCAGAAAGTTAGTAAATTAAAAGCCACATTGTATGTCATCATAATATGTTAACACTTAGTTCAAAGGCATGCAACAAAAAAAAGATGTCTGTGCAACTTAGACTTAGTAATTTCTTAAAAAGAAAAAATATGGCATGGGCAGAATTAATGGCATCTTTCACTAATATTTGGTTGCATAATCCTAGGAAGTGATGACAGCCTCCAAACATTTCTTGTAGCCATCTATAGGTTTTATACATCTGTTTGCTGGTATTTCTCCCACTCTTCAACTACAATTTGTTCCAGCTCATGAATGTTTCCAAGATTCCTTTTACCAATGGCAGATTTCAGTTCTTTCCAAAAGTTCTCAATTGGATTGAGAACAGGACTCATTAAAGGCCAGTTTAAAACAGTCCATTTTTTCCTTTTTAACCATTCTTTTGTGCTTTTGGCTATATGTTTTGGGTCATTGTCCTGCTGGAGGACCCATGACCTTCAACCCAGACCTAGCTTTCTGACACTAGGTAGCACTTTTCGCTCCAAAATACCTTGATAGTCCTCTGACTTCGTGATTCCTTTAATACATTCCAGGCCTCCAGTTATTGAGGAAGCAAAACAGCTCCACAACATTATGGATCCTCCACCATACTTAACTGTAGGAAAGATCTTTTTTTCCTTATAAGCCTAATTTCTTCACCTGTAAATGTATCGTTGGTCTGCATTGCCAAAGAGCTCAAGTTTGGTTTCATCTGTGCACAGAACATTTTCCCAGAAGGATTGTAGCTACTCAAGTTGGATTTGGGCAGATGATCAGGCGTGCCTTTTTATGTCCGTCTTTGAGCAGTGGGATCCTCCTTGGCCTTTGCCCATGATGTCCATCTTTGTTTAGTGCATGGCATATGGTGTAGATTGACAAAAACACTTCAGAATGCTGTAGGTCAGCTTTAAGCTCTTTGAATGTTGTACGTTGTGTTTTTCCAACAGTTCGCAGTAATCTTCAAAGACTTCTTGGATTAATTTTCACCTTCCCACCATGTCCTGGGATCATCTTGACAATTCCATGAGCCGAAAACTTCTTAATAACATTGCGAACTATAGACACAGGAATCCTTAGGTCTTTGGAGATGGCCATGTACCACCTTAAGTTTGATGTTTGGTGATAATGGCTTTTCTGATAGTCTCAGGCAGCTCTCTTGTCTTCACCATTGTGAAAATGGAACGGAGAGTGAATGTGGCCACTTTAAACATTAGAGCCATCATTCATTGGTTGATTCAAGTCATGTGAGTACTGACAATAGATTACAGGTGTATCTAATTTTACTGCAATGGGAATATGATTATTTTATCTTTTTCTTTATTGAGGTTTTTGATATACCGCCCTGGACTAGATATACTGCCCTGCTACTGGAAAAGGAAAGGAAAATGAATGCCATGGCTTGACAGGAAAGGAAAAAGTAAAAAAAAGAAGGGAGGTAGATAGACTGGCTGGTGAGGGAAAGGGGAGACAGGGTAGGGTCAAGGATAGGATAAACATGGGGTTAGGCAATGGAGAGTGGGAGGTCAAAGGTGATGGAGAAGAGATGGGTTGTCAGTAGTGTTTTGAAACGTGGAAAGGAAAGTTCCAGCAGAGGTCAGATGGGAGGGAGTTCCAGAGAAGGTGGGCAAGGAAAAACAAAGCAGAGGCGCAGGTGGATTCCAAGTGGGCACATGTGGGGGGTGCTAGGAATAGGCGATTAGAGTGGATCTACTGGAGGGAGTGGTGAGAAGAATGGAGGTGAATCAAATTGGAGAGATACTTGGGAGTGTTGGTGTGGATGGTACAGTGAACCAAGGGAAGTAGCTTGTAATACACATGGAATTTTATGGGAAACCAATGTAAATGAATGAGTAGAGGGGTGATGTGGTCTGAGCAAGAAGTGTAGGTCAGTAAGCGGCAATCAGTGTTCTGGAGGAGTTGTAATCTGCAAAGTTAATATTGGGGGAGGATATTTCCGTATATCACTCCTGAATCTATCCCCTTTTACCCTCATTCCATGTACCCTCGTAGTAGAACTTGCCTTCAATTGAAAGAGGCTCTCTCCCTGTGCATTTATGCCACGGAGGTATTTAAACATCTCAATCATATCACCTCTATCCCGCCTTTCCTCTAAGGTGCACATATTAAGATCCTTAAGTCTGTCGTCATATGCTTTATAATGAAGACCACTAACCATTTTAGTAGCCACCCTCTGTACTGACTCCATCCTGTTTATATACTTTTGAAGGTGCGGTCTCCAGAATTGCACACTATATTCCAAATGAGGTCGCACCAAAGACTTATACAGAGGCACTATCACCTCCTTTTTTCTGCTAGCCATTCCTCTCCGTATGCACCCAAGCATCCTTCTAGCTTTTGCTATTGCCTTTTCTACCTGTTTAGCCACTTTAAGATCATCAGACACAACCACACCTAGGTCCCGCTCTTCTTTAGTGGACAAAAGTACTTCACCCCCTATACTATATTGCTCCCTTGGATTGCTGCAGCCCAAATGCATGACCTTACATTTTTTAACATTAAATCCCAGCTGCCAAATTCTAGACCATTCTTCAAGCTTAGCTAGATCCCTCCTCATGTTATCTACACCTTCCTGGGCGTCTACTCTATTGCAGGTTTTGGTATCATCCGTAAAGAGGCAAACCTTACCCGACAGCCCTTCCACTATATCACTAACTCAGAACCATTGCTAACACTACAGCATTCTCAGAAGTTATACCTGATCTTAGTAAGGGGGCAGAAAGGCTGCATCACATAATCAATTTTAATACATGGCTCCAAACCTGGTGCAAGCAAGAATGATTTAGATCTATAGGCGACTGGGAAAATCAATGGAACAACAAGAGGCTATACTGTGTTGATGGACTACATCTCTCTGTTGCAGGGAAAAGGATGCTAAGTGAAAAATTCAGGCATTATTTGGACAGGCATTTAAACTAGGAAAGGGGGTGACGGATGGAAAAGAACAAGTTCAGGATGTCAATCCCAGCAAAAACATAACTTTGGAAATAGCCACAGTATTAACCCACCCATCAATGCCAAGTGAGAAGAGACGTGTAAAACAAAATCAATGCAAAAAACAGGCAAGCCAATCAACAAATGATGGAAAGCAATGAGTACAAAATCTCGAAGCCAAGCCAACAAATTTCCTGACCTGGAAGCCCTAATGGTGGAAATGGGACATTGTGGCCATTACAGAAACATGGTTAAATGAGTCACATGAATGGGCTGTAGCCATAGCCATAGCTATGCTATACTCTATTTAGAAGAGATAGAGAGGGTAGAAAAGGAGGAGGAGGAGGAGCCGTATATATCAAAAGCAATATTAAAGCTGCTGAAATGCAGGGGATTTGGGGAAAAGAAGAAGCACTGTGGATTGTGTTGGAAAGAGGAGATGGCACAGTCATCCATACTGGTGTAGTGTACAGGCCTCAAACTCAAACCGAAGAAATGGATAGCGAATTTATTATTGATATTGCAAAGGTAGCAATGAAGGGGGAAGTGATCATATGGGATTACTTTAATGTACCCAATGTGGATTGTAATATTACTTCTGCAAATCTGGAAAGAAGTAAAAAAATTGTGGATGCCTTCCAAGATGCATTACTTAGACAAATGGTGATGGAACCGATACATATGTAAGGGAAGTAAATAAAAACAAGAGGAAAAGGAAACCTATTTGATTCTCCAAAGAAGTGGCTGCACAAATAAAGGCAAAAACCACAGCTTTCACAAAATTCAGAAGTTCACAAAGAGAGGTACACAGAAAAGAATACAGGATAAAACTAAAAGAGACAAAAGAGAAATAAGTATAGCAAAATAAAAGGCAGAAGAAAAGATGGCTAAAGATGTGAAGTGTGGTGACCTTTTTCAGTTATATTCAGGAGAGGAGGAAAATCAGAGGTGGAACTGCAGGACTCAAAAGTGCCAGGAACAGATTTGTGGAAAGTGACATTGAAAAAGCAAAGATGCTAAACAAATACTTCTGTTCTGTTTTCACTAAAGAAAATCCGGGAGAAGGACCACTTGTGAATGACAAATATACAAATGAGAAGATGATGTGTTAGAACGGCTTGCAAAACTTAAAGTGGACAATGCCATGGGACCGGATGGGATACATCTCAGGATACTGAAAGAGCTCAGAGAGGATCTTGCAGGGCCGTTAAAGGATGTTTTTAATAGATCCTTAGAGATAGGAGAAGCTCCACAGGACTGGAGAAGGGCTGATGTGGTACCTCTTCACAAAAGTGGTAATAGGTAAGAAGTGACAAACTATAGGCCAATAAGCCTTACCTCGATGGTGGGAGAAGTAATGGAGACGCTCCTGAAAGAGAGAATAGTGGACTTTCTTGAAACCAACATGTTCCATGATCCAAGGTTTTACCAACAGGTTGCATGATCCGAGATTGCATGAACATGGTTTTACCAAAGGACGATCTTGCCAAATAAATCTGATTGAGTTCTTTGACTGGGTGACCAGAGAACTAGGTTAAGGGCATGCCAATGATGTGATCTACATAGATTTCAGCAAAGCCTTTGATACTGTTCCTCATAGGAGGCTTATCAATAAACTCAACAGCTTGGGGATGGGTTCCAAGGTGGTGAACTGGATCAGAAATTGGTTGACTGACAGACGACAGAAGGTGTGGTAAATGGAACTCACTCAGATGAAAGGAAGATGATTA
This sequence comes from Ichthyophis bannanicus, assembly GCA_033557465.1. Classification (NCBI taxonomy): domain Eukaryota; kingdom Metazoa; phylum Chordata; class Amphibia; order Gymnophiona; family Ichthyophiidae; genus Ichthyophis; species Ichthyophis bannanicus. The sequence goes on along the minus strand of CM066038.1, from coordinate 180,533,514 downwards.
TCGGTGTGCCCAGGGATCAGTCCTGGGACCAGTACTGTTCAATGTATATGTGAGTGATATTGCTGAAGGACTGAATGGAAAAGTCTGTCTTTTTGCAGATGACACAAACATTTGCAACAGAGTGGACTCCCCTGAGGGAGTGAATAACATGAAGAAAGATCTACAAAAGCCAGAAGAATGGTCTAATGATTGGCAGTTAAGATTTAATGTGAAGACGTGCAGTGTCATGCACTTTGGAAGCAGAAATCCAAGGGAATTGTATGCGATAGGGGGCGAGAAGAAGTTGTGCATGGACCAGGAGAAGGATCTCAGAGTGATTGTTTCTGAGGATCTCAAGGTGGCAAAACAGTGTGACAAGGCAGTGGCAAAAGCCAGAAGGATGCTGGGTTACATGCAGAAAGGAATTACCAGCAGAAAGGAAGAAGTACTAATGCCACTGTACAAGTTGCTGGTGAGGCCTCATTTGGAATATTGTGTTCAGTTTTTGAGGCCATATCATGCAAAAGATATAAAAAGACTGGAAACAATTCAGAGGAGGGCGACCAAAATGATTTGGAGCCTGCTTCAGAAGACATATGAGAAGAGACTTGAAGATCTAAATATGTACACTCTGGAAGAGAGGAGGGACAGGGAAAATATGATTCAGACCTTTAAATACTTAAAGAGTATTAATGAACAAACAAACATCTTCCAAAGAAGGGAACGCTGTAAAACTGGAGGGAATAACATGAAGCTGCAAGGGGGTAAACTGAAAGGCAATGTTAGGAAATACTTTTTCACTGAAAAGGTGGTAGATGCTTGGAATGCACTCCTGATGGAAGTGTGGGGGCATATATAGTGACAGAATTCAAAATGCCATGGGGCAGCCACAGTGGATCCCTTTACAGCAACAGGATAAAATCAAAACAAACATAACTATCTCTTATATCTGAACAAATAGGGGTGACGTACATGGAGTGGTGGCAGGTGCACCTAAACAAAGGCATGGGGAGGGGTGACCTGCACAGGGCGGCAGGTGCACCTACTCTTGCCACCTTGTTGGGCAGACGAGATGGATCATACCGGTCTTTATCTGCTGTCATATACTTTGTTACTATATGACAGAGGTTTTAGAAGGATTGATGTGAAGAAAGTTGGATATCATCCAGGCAACTACAGAAGAGAGGCATGCATTCAGCAGGGTCAAGTCGGGGGCAGGGGGACTACTATGGTAGAAAAGAAGAATATCACCCGCGTAATAGTCGGCAGAAAGACCGTGCTGTTGGACAAAGACAGTGAGAGGGACCAGAAAGATGGTGAAGAAAAGGGGAGCAAGAACAGAGCCCTGGGGGATGTCACAGGGCAGGAGGGTAGTATAAGAAGTGGAGGGACCAGTAAGGACAGAAAAAATCCAAGATGATAGTAAAGAATGGAACCAGTAAAGGACAGAACCAGCAATCCTGAAATCACGCAGATGGGAGAGAAGGGTGTGATGATCAACGAGGTCAAAGGCAGAAGAAAGATCTAAGAATACAGCCAAGGAAATGTCACCCCGATCGTGGGAAGTGTGAAGCTCATTGAGAAGGGAGAGAATGATAGTATCTGTGCTGTGTCTGTTGACGGAACCCAGATTGGTGAGGGTGAAGTGCAAGGGTGGCATCAAGATGAGAGGAAAGTTGGGCAAAGACCAGTTTCTCAAGGACTTGGTGAAAAAGGGGAGGGTCAAAATAAGGCACCAATAGGCCAAGGTAGTGGGGTCCAGAGAAGGCTTCTTAAGGATAAGTTGAATGTCAGCGTGCTTCCAGGGGAGAGGAAAGGAACTGATTTGAATTCCTTATAAGGGTGTCAATGATCACATCCTGGCAATGTCCCACTTTTTATACTATTTCTATTTTTTTTTAAAGTGCCATCAAGTCAGTTCTGATTCCTGGCAACCCAGCAGCCTCTAGATTTTCTTGGCATTCTATAACCAGAAGTAGATGGCCAGGTCTTTTCCTCTGAGGAAACAGAGGGTTAAGTGACTTGCCCAAGGTCACAAGGAGCACCAATTTCTTTTTTTTAAATTGGTCTTGTTTTATTTGATTATTTTATCCACCAAATATATGTGTATTTATAGTCCAAAACCATTTCACTGCCCACTTTTTTAAAGAGATATTAGACATTGATGGATTTTACTTCAAGGGTGCCAATAATGTTGACCAGAACTGTAATAATGCCTCTGTATCACTTCCTGGTGTGACTGCAGAATATTGTGTGGAATTCAAGTCTCCGCATCTCAAAAATGATATAACGACATTAGAAAAGATACAGAGAAGGGCAACCAAAATGATAAAGGGGATGAAACACCTCTCCTATGAGGAAAGGTTAGGTTTCTTCAGTATGGAGGAGAAATGACTGAGGGGAGATATGATAGAGATTTTTAATCCTTGAAAAAAATACAAGGAACAGGGGAAATACCATGAAGCTACAAAGTAGTATTTTTGAAACAGGAAAAAATAATTTCTCTCAACATATAATTAAGCTTTGGAAGTAATTGCTGGAGGATACGGTAAAAGCAAGTAGCAGCTGGGTTTAGAAAAGGTTTCGAGAAATTCCTGGAGGAAAAGTCCACAAGCCACTATTAAGGCAGATTGAGAGAAAACCATTGCTTATTTCTGGGGATAAATAACATGACTTATTTTTGGGGTATATCTGGTACTTGTGACCCGGATTGGCCAGTATTGGAAACAGGATGCTGGCTTATTGGATCTTTGGTCTGACCCAATATGGCACTACTTATGTTCTTAACCCGCCACAATCCATCCCTCCACCCATCCAACGTACCCCTCAAACTTAGCTGGGGAATTCCTTGGTATCTAGTGGAGCTGGGGCAGAAGCAGTCCTTCTTGGCTCCTGTCACTCTCAAATCATAGTCCTACAGCACTACCACTAAGGGTCATTAACTAGAGGTAGTACCACAAGACTACCACTAGGGATGAAAGCTTCCATTTTGGAACCCCAAGCAACCGAAGCAAGAGTGAAAGGGGACTACTCTTGCCCCAGTCCCACTAGATCCTAGAAAATCCCCTGAGGGTAGGTCAGGTGGATGGATGGATGGCGTGGGGGGGGGGCCATCTTCAGAGGTCTGGTGGAGATATTTTTGAGGGATCATCTGTTGCAGGTAGTTCTTAATCAACAATGAGAGGGTCTGCACACTGAGGTATTACTGTCCTGGGGAGTGCTGAAAGGGGGTATAGGAGCTGTGTGGGGGTCCTTGAGTGGTGGGGAATCTGATAAGTGGTTCATTTTGTGATAAGGGAGTTATTGGATTGTGGGAAGGTATTTATTGTTTAAATGTATATAGTTTTCCCCTGTTCATACCCAGTTTATATTCCCTGTTATTTGTAAACCTATGTCAGTTTTATCCTGTCTAGGTAATATGTTGTTTAATGTAAACCGCACTGATGATGAATAGTGCGGTATATAAAAACTGTTAAATAAATAAATAAATATTGGGGGAGAATGTAATCAGAGGTGTTTGAGGTGCAAGGTAGTCATTGCTACGGCATTTCTTCTCATCACTTGCATTGGGGCTGCATATTTTGTTTATTTCAAAGGGCCTGCCAGCTACCCTGCTACTGGATTATTAGTAGAATGGCTGTACTGAACATGACAGCTTGAGGTGCCATTAAGTGTAGTTGCACTATCAGAAGTCATCACAGTTAACATACAGCAACATTCCACATGCAAGCTGTCACCAGTCGGCATGCTCATTCTTCACCCCGAACCCATCCCAATCAAGTAGCACAGGATCTTACCATGCTCTTGGCATGCAGTAGCAGTTACCACAAGCTACAATATTAGCACATGCTGAAAAACTGCCACACTTTAGTAAAAGGGCCCCCATGTGCTCATGCTTACAAAGCTTTTCCTTGTCAATTATTTGCCCCAATCATCTTTTCTCACTTTCACCCACCTCAGTTTCAGGTTCTCATATTGGCTCTTTTAAGAAAGCAAGGCAGGCTTTCTACAACTTTTTCTCAAAAGTATTCTTTGTGTTATATTCTAGCATTTAAACAATTAGGTTTCTAAAGAGGTGTCACGGGACTGTCAGAAAGGTTTTGAAAAGCCTTATTAATTTACATTTGAAACTAATCACTGCTTACTGCTTCCTGCATCCCAAAGGAGGTCTGGAGTCTTTGCAATGTATATTTGGCTATATTAAAGCATCTTTTGATATTCTAAACTGCTAAGAATTTAATATAGTTTGTATTCCCAAACTCATTTCCAGTTTCTCTTTTATACAGTATGTTACCCTTGATGTGCAAGTCTATAATGCAGAGAGAATAAGATGAACCCACGAAATATGAAGACTGTATTAGGTTAGGTTGCCAGTAGTGGAGTATAACATATACTTTGATTCTATTTATTTCAATAATTTTATGGTCTCTTAATCCAAAAACTAAATTTCTTCAAAGCAGGTAATAATTGACAAAACAAAATATAATAAAACAAAGAATATAATAAAAGCAAAACAAAACAAATAAAATCATAAAACATCTATAACCGTAGCAGGTCGGACTTGATGCTTCACCATTACCCACTAATCCCCCCGCCCCTGACTTCCACAAACACTCTGACTCAATACTTTTTGGCAAAACTTCTGGTTGCAGCTTTATTAACCATTAAACCAATTAACAATCAACATCAATAACAATCCTTTGCATACCCCAGCGGAATGATGCCTCACCAGCCATGGCACTAGCAAGGTGCACACGCCTCCGCTTTTCCAAATTCCCTCCTCCTCTTGGCCCCGACTTCGCCATATAATTAGCAAAAGCCAGCCCAGAGGTTGTCCGTGTCGGAGGTATTCCACTCGCATCCCAAGCTTATCCAAAGGCTCCGGACCCCGGAAACCTCTGGGATCCCGCCTACCCCCCCCCCACACACACACACACTGCGACACCCCTAGTCAAGTTACCACCGTTAAAGAGCGGGCGGGCCGGCCACCATCCACCGGACCTCTCTTCCGACTAACCCCGTCCCATAAGTCTTCCTGCTGGGCCCGCCTCCTCTGCTCTTCTCATTGGCTCTCCCCTTGCGCTAAGTGACAGGGGGAGCCAATGCATTCAAATGATGCCACTGTATCACCGCTTTTCCTCCCTCCTCCCCCCTCTGTCCTGCGGACCCGATACCGGGTTACGCATCTGTCTTGCTACAACAAAGGCTAACACCTTGTAATGAAGACGTGCACTTTATTTACAAACAAAGCAAGGATACTTATTCAGAAAGGCAAGTAATTCTCTTAGTTACACATGAGTAGTTAGAAAAGATAACTAGAAAGCAATTAGAATAATGATAACTAAAAGCACTTATCTGCAGAAAAAAAAGATAGCTAGAAAGTTAATTACAGAAGAATAATACTTCATTGAAAGAGTTCTGAACTTCATCTCCTGTCACACTTCGACTGAATGGATCCCTGATTCAACCAGACAAGAGAGACTTTTCAATCAGGAGTTTCTTTAGGCGATGCATCCATCCTTAGATGAGATCCATCTGTTTCTCTGTCTAGCTGAAAACAGGTACCCATTTTATCCAGTTGCAAGGACAACCAGTTATTTCCCATCATGTGACATACACGTAGTATAGGGTCAGTTATCCATTAAGCACATTCAAGACACTGGCCAGGTGTTTGACAATGCTCAAGGGACCCCCCCCCCCATGGTTTTAGAAGCTCAAAACCTCTACATTATAATTGATGAATTCTTATCCTGTCTACATTGGCTAGGTAAATGTTTCTATATTGGCTAAGAGAATTGTTTCCAAGGCTAGGTGAATTGTCCTTTTTGTCCCCTTTAATGGGTCTCCATTTGTTTGCTAGGAGAAGGACTCCTAGGTGAATTGTCCTTTTGTTCTCTCTAATGGACCTCCATTCATTTACTAGAAGAAGAACTTCTCCCTGATCTCCCAGTATCTTTCTGTAGTTATGTAAACAGTTTCAACAGTTTCTCCCCAGTATCTTTCTGTAGTTATGCAAATTGTTTCAACAGTTTCAACTACCCCTATTTCAATAGTTTCTTTACCCCTTACTTACTGATGAGGCATATTCACTGCTGAGGCATAATCAATAGTGGCATAATCAATAGTCAAAATTCATCTGTACCACTTTCGGTCCTTTGAATATTGATTGTGCCTATAAGATACTGGTAACATTGTGGGGACTTGGGTGGATGAAACATAGTAATGAGACTGGTTATGCTTTGAATAAAGCAGCATATCATAATCAATAAACAAATGCAGATAATAATTCCCTCAATGATTTGTCTGAGGCTACCCATACTGGGCAGCCATCCAAATACCCAATCCCACCAATTAACATTAATGTCTTGTTTAATATCTTTGACTAGTTCTTGTAAAGCTTGAATATGAGACTGAATGGAAGTAGCATGGTCAGTTAAATTAAAGCAACACATGCCTTCAAAATGTTCACATCCATAATTGTGTTTTAAAAGTAAATAATCTATTGCTACTCGATTTTGCAAGACTGCCTTCCTAGTACTTCTTAAATCAATAAATAATTCTTGTAAAGCAGCTGAAGTATGATTAAGACTTTTTACCATGATGCAAGCTAAAGCATTAATTGTGCGAGTGTTATATAGGGCTAAACCAGGCACTCCCAGAAGGGAAACGGCTGCACTGGTATATTCTGCTTTAGAAAGTAAAGTAACCTTTGAATCACAATCTGTAGTTATCATAGCTGTTATTGTTCTCCTATTTCTAATTTTCCTGGAATATATGTATAGGTGATATAACCATTTAACATTTCTACCATAACTAGCTTATAATATATATATTTTTTTGTGTAGCTTTAAAATAGTACAGCAAAACTTGAGCTGGTGTGGTTATTGCAATTGCTGAAGCCCAAATGGCTTGTAGATTTCAGTTACTTTCTAAGAAAACAATAATAAAAGATAACAATACATAAACATCATTCACAAAAGCCCCCTCCCTCCAATCAGTCCTTTTCCTATTTCTAGATAATTTGGTCCTGCTTCTCAGCAGTTCTTCAGGACTTCTTAGTGTGCTTCACCTTTCCCTGAAGTTTAAGTTTGGTTTCTCTCAATATTTGAACCTCTCATTCTCATAGGCGGACATCTTGGCCCCTTTTTCAATGTGACGCATGGATCCAGGTAGGGATTCCTTTACACATTTCTGCGGTGTGTAGTTAGGAATTCTTGGGATGGTCTGTTCCATCTGGATTCTGGCCAATTTCCTCTGCTGGAATCTCTGGATTGCGATGGGTGAAATGGCTCCAGGCCTCATTCAGAAGAGCAGCAACCAATATTAAATGAAAAGACTAAATATTCTAGATTAGATTTCTCAATGAGACAATGCAATGCGACAAACTTAATTTCATCCATATTTACTTAAGATCATAACTATCTCGTATGGTGTCAACTATGTCTCTCAGTTTGATAAACTCTGTCTCTTTATCACTGGAGATTCATTTGCTGGTAGGAAATACTCTATTGTGCTTCACATTATTAAATTACCTTCATCGTTTACCGTTCATCAGAGTCCTTTCCTTTTACCCACTTCATCCCTCATAACCTTTTCTCATCACTTGCATCATTTCACCAACTACATACTGTGATGGCGAAAGTGTTTCTGAGCCTATGGAAATAGGAGAAAAACACCATTTACCTTTAGGGAGAGAGACAAGCAGGAAGGTTGTAGCTCTCATGCTGAACCTAAACAGAAAAAAACACATGTAGCTCCTGGTTACAAGCCACGCCCAAGCTCTGAAGCAAGTAGTAAAGTTAATGAGAGCCACCTGGGGGAGGAGCACGGGACCCTAGTTCAGGCACACTCATATAAACGCAGGGGAATAGAAGGAAATGGAACCACCAGGGAAATAGAAGGAAGCAGAAACTCGAGGGAGTCTGAAGGAAGGAAGTCCTTCAGAGCAGCTGAAGAGAAGAGTATTTCCAAGGACAACACTAGAGAAGGTTCCAGAGGGAAGGAAGCTGTGAGACCGAGTCACAGGAAAAGTTTAACCACAGAGAACGCTGAGGAATGTAGTGGAGCTCTCAGTGGTAGAAGCCATAATCCAGAGAGGAGCCAGCACTGCAGAGAAACTGCTTTGGGCTCTAGAGGGAGGAGATTTATAACTGAGAGAAGTCCTGACGAGGAGCAACGTACTTTGGCAGTAATCCAGGAAGTTATAGGAAATCTGCCAGCTCAAAAAGGGAACATGAGTAAATCTGTGACTAAAAGTAATTTAAGTCAGTTAGAGGCACTGTGCCACTTAATGAGAGAGAAGAGGCTTCACGTGCCTGCTGAAAAGCCTGTGTGCAAAGAGAAGTCTTATTGGAAGAAAGTACTAGAGCTGCTAGAAGAGGTAAAACCTGAGTTTGTACAGGGAGAATTAAAGCAGGATACAGAAAGCACTGATGTTGAAGAAATGCAAACTGAATGTTATGAATCTGACCAGGAGTCCGAGTCTTCTATAATGGACTGTTCTTTATGTCATAAGACTTTGTAATGATCTTAACTGAAAGGAGAGAGGCCTAGAATCTTACTGTCTGGTAAAGCAGAAAACAAAACAGGATGGACGTTGTTTAAGTCAGTATTGCTCAAGAATCCTGTTTGCCTTTAGAAGAAGGAAACAGCTACACGTGCTTTTTGCTGAGTGAAACAGCTAAAACCTTTTGCTGAAGGCTGGAACTTTAAAAGAAAACAGCTACATGTCTTTAATGCTGAAGGAAGCGATTAAAGCTTTGTTCTGAATGTTGGAAGTTGTAAGAGAAGTAACTACAAACGTTTGTAACCTGACCGAAACAGTTACTGTGTGGTGCTGTATGTAAAAGTCTTCTTTTGTGGGAAACATGGTTTTGGGAGAAAGAATCCTATATTAATTTGTGTACCATGCGTTGATCTTTTAAAGGCTCTTTTCTGGAAGGTGGAAAACAAAAAAAATAAATATTCCTGTGTTTGCCTTAAACTCTCGGGCCTCAATATTATTTGAACCCACAACTACAATCCCCAGAAGCCCCGGCTCTGGACTATATTAAGGCACGTCCCCTCCTCTAGGCAGCCGCCTGGACAGAAGGGGGCGCGACAATACATAGGTCCTTTTTATGTTTTTTATACCATACTAATGTATCCTTATTTGGCAAGGCTGTTAAGAATATCAAACAATTGTTAAACACTTAGCATTGTTGTCAACAAATGGTAGGTAGGAGATATAAATTTAGATTCTTCTCAATAAGCATAACAGTATGAGTAAACAGTGTCCCTTTCCAATTAACTTAATTGGTCCAATACTAAGTGGACATGTGCTCATTCTAAATAGGAACAATTTGGGTAAAGTCCTTACAATATAAAACTATTATTTCACAACATTTTATAACATCAATCCCAATAGAAAGAAGTATGGCTGAGACACATATCTCAGGTGTGACTAGACTCTATCATATACACTGTTCCCAGTGAGAGTGCTGTAGGAAACTTAAAAATATTTGGACTGGTCTTGAAACTGCAGTATCCACAAGGATTTGTGTAAACTACTCATTAATTATGGTATCAAAAGAGATCCTTTTGAGGTGAGAGACCTAAGAGGGTACAGGGCAGGCATTGGTGGTTGGGCCTCATGGTGATACTTCTTCAGGTTCTTCTTGGCCTGCAAGGCATTTGTGGCTGTGCCTCATGGCGATACTTCCTCGGGTTCTTCTTGGCCTACTTTCCCCTGCCTATTCCTGTCTCTTCAGAGGCATAAATATACAAGGTTCATGTTCTTCAGGCCTTGTGGGTCCTCGAGGAATCTTAGAGCAGTCAGAATTCTGGTAGCCCAGATCATCACACTGGAAGCAGCACATTTATTGCCTTTTCCTAGGCTGTGGCCTCACCTTTCTGCCTCTCTCTCTCTCTTTCATTCTTTTTCTCAAACCTCTCCTGGATCGTTGCTGACAAGCAAGATTTTGGTTTGTCAAATCAACTCAAGTTAATGTTGTTGTTTTATTTGTAAATAATTTTACAAATATTCTCATATTTTCTGGGAACTCAGTTCCATCTTTACTCTATATGCTTGGGAACAAAGCAATTTCAGATCAGCCTCTGTCCAAAATTTCAGCAAACTTATTAATATTTACTCATCTTGTAATTGCTGAGTGTGTACTGGACCTCTGCATAATATACTACTACAACAAGTGTATTTGATAACATACAAGTGCAAGTGTATAAACTAAACTCCTGAAACTGAAATTTAAAAAAAAAACTTTCAAAACAAAATATACTTTTTCTCTGGACACCAACACATAAAATTCAAATAAAGAAAAATGGGTGAATTTATCCTAAAATCCAATATTGTAATATATTAAACTTGAAAGATCAGTATAGTTAGCACCTATGGTGTTACTCTCCTGTTCATCAGTCATCCGCACTGAGCTTAACAATGCAAAGTAATAACTAAAATCTTACAGTTCAGGAAACAGACATTCAAATGATGAAACTGATACTTTTGCATGAAAAGGTTGGTGGATATCTGGAATACAAACACTCCCCTTTTATATATATATTTTTTTAACCAAAATGTACTTTTCAGATTTAATTTAAAACCTAATAATACCTGAGACTGGCATCAAACTGATCTGAAAACCCTCTATGAGGTGCTTGCCACAGTATATAAAATCCCTTTTAACTTTTAATTTTGTATATGCAGTCAAAACCAAATATAAGTACCAGAGATAAAATTCAAGCTGGATTTCCTTTTTTTAATTCACTCAGGATTTAAATCATTTTCAAGTTGCAATCTGGTAACTACTGGCTCAGAATTCCCCATTGTCCTGTCAGAGCTCTTAACCTCTACTTTGAAGGTCAAAGGAAAACAGAAACAGTTTCCTTTGTTTCATGCCTTGTTTGTTTGATCTAGCATACACAGTCAAAGACAAAGAATAGATGCATAACATACAAAAGATAAAGCTTAACCAGGATTACCTTCTTATTCACCCAGGATTTAAATCATTTTCAAGTTTCAATCTGGTAACTACTGGCTCAGGATGCCCCATTGTCCTGTCAGGGCTCTTAAACTCTACTTTGAAAGTCAAAGGAAAACAAAAACAGTTTCCTTAGTTTCATGTCTTGTTTGTTTGATCTAGTCACTTCAGCATCCAGGGACCATAAAATCTACTGGAGTAGCCAGTAATGAAAGAAAAACAGTATTTTCTGCAAACTAAAACATTTAAACACAAAACAAATCAAAGCTTACAAGTGCTTTATGCCTAACAGCCTATCTGATCAGAATAAGGTGTTTCTCTTAAGAAATTTCACTAAACTCTCCCCCCTGGGTAGTTCTGAAAAGCAACATGCTTTAACAACAGCTTGGGAAAACCAGGGACCTTAAAAAAAAAGTAAAAAGTCTTCACTTCTTCATAATCTTATGAGGATTTTCCATAACAATTAATACTAGCTCTACAGGATAGGCATTTTGTTCAAAGCACTGAATTAAACATCTTTGTATCGCAAGGTTAAATATTTTCCTAAACAGTTTTTTTTTTTTTTTTTTTTGTTTTTTGCTCGGCTGCAGAATCCAGCTGCAGTCAATTTCCCTTATCAATTTAATCTTGAATGTGTAAAGTCATAATAACATGACAAAACTGATCTTGTATCACAAGGTCAGAACTAATCAAACAGAATTTCTTAGCATCACCATGATCTATCATTAATCTCTTGTTGATTAAAATCCTCCACAGTATCTTCTAGATTAACTCCTCCAGGATTTTGGGGAGTACTCTGCACTTTCCTCCTATAAATTGGTTAGCAATAGACATGTGCATTTTCTTTTTCTTTCTTTTTCCCTGTCTCTTACGGTATTTATAATGAGCCACCCTCTCAGCAACTTGCTGATAAATGTCTATTTTATCTGTCCACAAATGGGGTTGGCATTGTTTATGTTTATGTTTATGTTTATTTAAATTTGATATACCGCTCAGGCCAAAAAGGCATTAAAGCAGTTTACAATACTATATCATTCAAGGAAATAAGAAAAGAATGCCATTTATTTGATAGGACAGAATAGGGGACAGAGATAGTCAAACAGATAAGAGAGAGAAGAACACAGAACAGCAAGTTACCATGATATATAGACACGACAACCCAGACCATGCCATCAGCGAAACTCCAGAAACAGATGCCACGGACCAACGCCTAAGGGCCACGCCAAAGTTATAGTTTTATATTTTTTTTTAAATTTTTCATTCTTTTTATATTACTTCAACTAATGGCAATCTGTTCACTGATCATTCAACTGCTGCTTTGATGTTCCAATCAATATTTACAACTCATTCAACAGTCCCATAAAATTTGCACAGAAAACCAGATGATCCGCTGTCAAACTGATTACTTCCTAAACCAGCATTAAAGCAAAATAATTCTTTAAAAGGCAGCTCTTATCTGGTAATGAATGGTGTGTCCACAGTGCTGTTGTTTTTTCACTGTTGATGATATTTTTTCACTGTTGATGTTCCCAGTCTCATAGCTGGTAATCCCACGTAGCAAATGTAACATTGATACCATATTTTGTAAATCACAATTCTGCTTTTCAAGTTGCTCAATCAAATCTAATTTGCTGGATTTTGTCTGATGCATCTTACGATATGCAGACAGCAAAAGACAACCTCTCCTCCCTAACACACTCAATTCTGTCCGTTTTTCAACAGGTATCTTTTACAAGCATGTAAAAACATTCACAGGTTCAGCATCTTTTAAAACAGAATCCCAATTCTCACTTAGTCTTGACCCGCAGGACCATTCTCTAGCTAGCATTTCATAAGGTGCCTGATCCCAGCCGGGAATATTTACAATATTCACATCTTTACTCCCATTTACAGTATTTACACTATTTGCATTCTTTCCTCATCTTTTCAACATTGTCCAAGCCTTTTTTTTGTACCCCACTTCTGGTACCCAAATGTCTTGCTACAACAAAGGCTAACACCTTGTAATGAAGACGTGCAGTTTATTTACAAACAAAGCAAGGATACTTATTCAGAAAGGCAAGTAATTCTCTTAGTTACACATGAGTAGTTAGAAAAGATAACTAGAAAGCAATTAGAATAATGATAACTAAAAACACTTAATTGCAGAAGAAAAAGTTAACTAGAAAGCTAATTACAGAAGAATAATACTTCACTGAAAGAGTTCTGAACTTCATCTCCTGTTACACTTCGATTGAATGGATCCCTGATTCAACCAAACAAGAGAGACTTCTCAATCAGGAGTTTCTCTAGGCGATGCATCCATCCCTAGATGAGATCCGTCTGTTTCTCTGTCTAGCTGAAAACAGGTAACCCATTTTATCCAGTTGCAAGGACAACCATTTATTTCCTATCATGTGACATGCACGTAGTATAGAGTCAGTTATCCATTAAGCACATTCAAGACACTGGCCAGGTGTTTGACAATGCTCAAGGGACACCCCCCCCCCCATGGTTTTAGAAGCTCAAAACGTCTACATTATAATTGATGAATTCTTATCCTGTCTACATTGGCTAGGTAAATGTTTCTATATTGGCTAAGAGAATTGTTTCCAAGGCTAGGTGAATTGTCCTTTTTGTCCTCTTTAATGGATCTCCATTTGTTTGCTAGGAGAAGGACTCCTAGGTGAATTGTCCTTTTGTCCTCTCTAATGGATCTCCATTCATTTACTAGAAGAAGAACTCCTCCCTGATCTCCCAGTATCTTTCTGTAGTTATGTAAACAGTTTCAACAGTTTCTCCCCCAGTATCTTTTTGTAGTTATGTAAATTGTTTCAACAGTTTCAACTACCCCTATTTCAATAGTTTCTTTTACCCCTTACTTACTGTTGAGGCATATTCACTGCTGAGGCATAATCAATAGTCAAAATTCATCTGTACCACAGCATCTCGCCGAGCCACCCAGTTACGGGCGGCCGGCTTGGACTGTTCACCACGTGGCCTACATTAACCATAGCAGGTCGGACTCGATGCTTCTCCATTATCAACTCATCTCTCCGCCCCCGACTTCCACAAACACTCTGACACAATACCTTTTGGTAAAACCTCTGGTCACAGCTTTATTAACCATTAAACCGATTAACAATCAACATCAATAACAATCCATTGCATACCCCAGCGGAATGATGCCTCACCAGCCATGTCACTAGCAAGGTGCGCATGCCTCCGCTTTTACAAATTCCCTCCCCCTCTTGGCCCTGACTTCGCCATATAATTAGCAAAAGCCAGCCTAGAGGTTGTCCGGGTCAGGGGTACCCCACTCCCATCCCAAGCTTATCCAAAGGCTCCGGACCCCGGAAACCTCCAGGATCCTGCCACCAGTCTGGTGACCATACTGTCCCTGTGCCACCCCCCCCCCCCCAAAAAAGCTGCGACCAGCGAGGATCCCTCAGCACTATCCACTCCAACGCCTCCTGCAGTCGTTCAATAGCAAATCCCACCCCACCGGGGATAAGTGTACCCCGTCCCGCCCGTACAATCCCGCACAGCCTACCTCCACCCATGAATGCATTACCTGGTACCCCCCATGGGCACAAACCCAACAGATAATCTGTCGATTGATTTTCATCAGCCCTTTCGACCAGCGCCGCTGGTCCCGACAGACTGGCCGTGGTATAATATCTGACCATATTAATATTACGCCTGGAAACAACTGCAGAACCATCTCCAAATCTTTCTGCACCGCTCTGATCAGTTGCTTGCAGGTCCAGGCTGCCAGATCGTTGCCCCCCCCGAATGTATCAACATCAAGTCCAGTGCACTCCGCAGCCGCCCGTGGTGCCGCAGCAAAGGAAGCAACTGTGTCATTCGGAGACCTCGCTCACCCAGCCATAATACGGACACCACCTCCAGATCCAAGCCAAGATTAGCCCCTACCGGCCTCACAGCTGCTCTCTGACTTGCCCAATGCACAAACGAATGGCCGATCAGCCAACAGCTATGTGGACCTTGCCCTCTATCTGCAAAAAAAAAAACAGCATTAGCCCCACCCTCCTCCTGCCCGACCACATCTACAGTCAGACATATCCTAGGAAAGCCCTACAGCGCCATCGACCAATGCGCTGAACCTCCTGGTTGGACAAACCCGCCGCTACCACACTAGTTGCCGCTCCAATATGGAAGGAGTGTGCCGCAAACTGATGCGGCACTTCCCCTATCCGCTGTAGGGCCATTCTTAATACCGCTGTAACCTGGAATCATGTCAGAAGACGTGCATCTGCATGAATAAAGAACAAACCCCCGACCGCAGGCTGCCGGCACAAGTACTCCCGTAATACCGCGACTGCACAGGTTACCACACCCACCATCTCCTTTAGGACCACCCACCAACCACACCCCTGCTGGTCTGTCTTAGAGCGCGCCAACAGCACCCGCAGAGAACCTCTCTCCACCTGCACCTGCTGAAGCAGCAAGCCACCGACACTACTTGACCTCCCCGAGTCCGCTACCAATTCCCCGATACGGAAGGCCCCAAAAAATGCTAAACGAAAACTGCCTTCAATAATGCCACTTCATATGCAGATGATGCCACCAAAGGGAGAGCCACACATAGCCTCAACAGCAAGTCATGCGTAATCGGCCGTCTGCTATCCCTAGGCATTGGCCCCATTCTTCCCCACCCTTGCAGCAACCGCCAGGTTAAAAACCCACCCCCCGCCGGAACCCATCCAACCGCCTTCGCGAAAAAGGCAAAGCCTGCTAAATGTGAATGGACCGCTGCCTTGGACATCCCCTTTTCCTTGGCATCAACAACATATTTTGCTAACATCCAATTGGACACTGCGTCCGACCGCCATCCCTGCCCCCGCAAGAACTCCTCCACCTTGTCACAGCCCTGCTGCCTCTTAGCAATCTCAGCATCTCTTCAGGCCAACCTGCTACAAGTGCTCTGGGAACATCAATCCAGTCTGCTCCGCTCCTGGTGCCAGTTTCCGGAACCTGTCCCACTGAAAACTAGAAAGAGCATCCGCAATCTCGTTACTACACCCCGGAATATGTCGCACTATGATCACAACATTCAGCCTTAAACAAGCTAGCACCACCTCCCGCATTAAGTCAGCTACGGGAACACATCTCAGGGTGTAGTGACTGATTACACTCACCACTGCCTCATTATCACACCACCACAATATATGTCTGTTATGCAGGCTGTCCGGCCACAACTCCAATGCCACCAGCATGGGGAAAAGCTCTAGGAAGGCTATGTTAGCAACTAAACCCGCTTCCTGCCATATCTGGGGGCATCTGTCAAAACACCATGCCCCCGCAAAATAGATGCCCAAACTTGCCTCCCCAGCACTGTCCGAGAATAGCTGCAAGTCCTCTGATGAAAGCTCTCCCTCCATCATTACCAACATACCGTTGAATTCCTGCAAAAAGATGTCCCAAATCCGCAAATCTTCCTTCATCACCCTCGACACCCTAATCCGGTGATGCGGTTTACGCACCCCCGCTGTTGCCCTCTCAAGTTCAACTTGCTGGAAACTAAAGCCACTAACACCCGCAGCTTCATCACCTTTTCTTTCGGAAGCCTAGCAACCATTGCCCTTGAATCCAATTCCACTTCCAGAAATGTTAGTTGTGTCATAGGACCCTCCGTCTTTTCTTCCGCTAATGTCACCCCCAATTCCCTGGCTAATGCCATGAAACCGCCCAATAGGTGCCGGCACTCCCTGGACTGCTCTGCTCCCACAAATTAAAAATCGTCCAAATAATGCACTACATTCATACAACCCACTTCCTGCACCAATGCCCAATGCAGGAAGGTACTGAATTTTTCAAAATAGGCACATGACACCGAGCATCCCATCGGCATACCTTTGTCGAAATAAAACCGATCCTCAAACCAAAAACCCAGCAACGGAAAACTAGACGGATGAACTGGCAACAGACGAAACGCCGACTCAATATCGACCTTCGCCATCCATGCCCTAACCCCTGCGTGTCTCACCAACTCCACTGCCTGGTCGAACGACGCATAACTAACTGTA
Organism: Ichthyophis bannanicus; assembly: GCA_033557465.1. Taxonomy (NCBI): domain Eukaryota; kingdom Metazoa; phylum Chordata; class Amphibia; order Gymnophiona; family Ichthyophiidae; genus Ichthyophis; species Ichthyophis bannanicus. Next base: position 180,516,533 of record CM066038.1, on the reverse strand, counting down.
CAGCTATCCCTAGGTATATGATCATTGACCGATGTGCACTCCGGAAATAACAAATTACACAGGTACACTACCAAAAAACTGCCTCCAGTTTTGCAACTGATTCCTATAGATTTTGGGGTGCTGAATCCAGGAAAAATAGCCAAAATGTTCCATCACGTCACGTTTTCTTGCAAAATTAGATTTCTTACCCATATAAGGAATGTTCACATAATTTCTTTTTAGCCGACTGCAGTTTATTTTCTTGGCCCAAAATAGAGGTTGTAATGGTTAACTAACTAGAAACACTCCCTCATGATATTTTAGAGTGTTTTGTATTCATTTTATACATTAACAGGACAATTGGGAGGCGGGGGGCTAAATCCAGTACTCGCGCTGGCGCATGTTCTTTCCTGTTCGCCTCGCCTCGTTCGCTCGCTCAAACACGGTGGTTGCTACATGAACGTTCCTGTCAAATTTCAGTTTCTTGCAAGTTCATTATTACCTTTTGTTTGCTCAGTCGTAATCCAGCTTTATTCTGAAGTGGTTCACTACAGTTGTAGTTTGCAGTGCTGTGTATTTGTGATGGCTCACAGAGCCAGAGGTTGCGTCAACTCTCCGGACAGTTTTTGTTTTATTTGTGGGGAATATACCGTGAAAAAGCGGCAGAGGAACATTTCTGCATTTATTAAAAAAGTATATTTCGCCTATTTCGGTTTGAAGTTAGGCGATCAAGACAAACCGTGGGCTCCTCACAAAGTGTGCAAGACATGTGAGGAAGATCTACGCTTATGGATGAAAGGTAAAAAACAAGCATTTCGTTTCAGAATACCTATGATGTGGCGTGAACAAAGAGACCACAGCAGTGACTGCTATTTTTGCTCTTGCATTGTGAAGGGATACAACTTAAAAAATAAGAACGTAATAAGTTACCCCAACCTTCCCTCAGCAATTAGGCCTATGCCTCATAGCAACGAAGTACCTGTGCCTGAACCACCAAAATCTTTGGATCATATTTGTGTGGACGGTTCTGATCATGATGAGACTCATCAGATGGCTTTTCCCGATGAGTCCAGTACTTCCGAGTTTGAAACTGAACCAGATCCGAAACTTGAACTTTTCTCTCAAGCTGAATTGAATGATTTAGTCCGGGATTTAGGACTCCCAAAAGATGCTGCCCAACTGCTAGGTTCTCGGCTTAAACAGAAAAATCTATTGTCACCAGGAATAACTTTTTATTGGTACCGCAACCGCGAGACACAATTTTTGAAGTATTTCAGCAAAGAGGAAGATTTGGTATTTTGCAACGATATATACGGAGTGATGGAAAAGTTTAAACTCAAGTATGATCCTGCTGAATGGCGGCTGTTCATTGATTCGTCAAAAGACAGCATAAAAGGTGTTCTTCTTCATAATGGCAACACATTCACTTCAGTTCCTATTGCTCACTCTGTTATTCTCCAAGAAAAATACGAGAATTTGGCCCTGATTCTTCAGAAGATTCGTTATGATGAGCATAAGTGGATGATTTGTGGAGACTTTAAAATTCTATCCATGCTATTAGGGCAGCAATCTGGTTTCACCAAATATACCTGCTTCCTTTGCTTGTGGGATAGCCGGGCCCGCGACCTACACTGGGGGAAAAAAGACTGGCCAATTCGGGAGTATTTGAGACCCGGTGAGAAAAATGTTCTTCATGAGAGCTTGGTACCTCGTGATAAAATTCTATTACCACCTCTCCACATTAAGTTGGGTCTCATTAAGCAATTCATCAAGTCCCTTCCAAAAGATGGTGAGTGCTTTCGGTACCTTTGCTCAAAGTTCCCCCGACTTTCTGAAGCAAAGCTAAAGGAAGGAGTGTTTGTTGGCCCTGATATAAGGAAACTCATTTCAGATGGAGCATTTGCTGAAACGATGCCTGAGAAGGAAAAAGAAGCCTGGGATTCCTTCAAGGATGTTGTTCTCAAATTCTTGGGGAACAGGCGGAATGAGAACTATAAGGATATTGTTGCCAGGATGCTCAATGCCTTCAAAGAACAAGGCTGTAACATGAGCCTGAAAGTCCATTTCTTGCACTCCCATGTGAACTACTTTCCCGAAAACTTGGGGGCGTACAGTGAAGAACAAGGTGAAAGGTTTCACCAGGACATCAAGGATGCAGAGAGAAGGTACCAAGGAAGATGGAACACCACTATGATGGCTGATTTCTGCTGGTTGCTGCTGCGGGAAACCCCAGATGAAAAATACGCCAAGCAGCGCACCAAGAGAAGCATTCAGGGGAAGAAGAAACGGGCCCACCAGGAGATTGATTGACCCAAGAATGACTTTAAAATCTAAACTGTGTTGACAAATATCGTGTTTTTACTAAACTTTGAAATAAAAATTTGCTAGTTATTACCACAGTGTCGGATCTCATTTATTAGAATTTTATTTTCACACCATCGGGTGTTTGTCTTCATGTATTGCAATGGTGCGGTTTGCATTTTCTATTCTTACATACATACCTGTACAACATTTTTTGCACATTTCTTTGCTTTGCTTTGTGTCTAACCTCGCTCTTATATGCTCAATGTTTGTGCACATGTATGTGGCTGTTTTAAGTGCAGACAATTTTGCTACCATCACAGTGTGTTTTGTTGACATTACTCTATTCTTATGTGCTGCCTTGTTACAATTTTCTTTATTCTTATTTGAATAACTACTAAACAATTCGTATAAAGAATTCATCCAAGAAACTTTTATCTCGATCGCACTCAATCTGAAACGTTCACCTCAAACTGCTAACCCAATGTAGCAAAAAATCTGTACGTGATGGAGCAAATTGGTTACCAGATTTGGATTCAGCGCACCAAAAAACGTAAAAATCAATCGAAACATTAGAGGCAGTTTAAAAAAAATTTTTTTTAGTGTACCTGTGTTATGAATTAATCTAAATTTCCCCGCTTCCTTTTTGGATATAATACCCAACGGGGACACTACCAAATTCGAGAACGGCTTCTCCTCAAATGGGCCAGCAATCCTCCCTAACTCTAATTCCTTTAACAATTTATCCCGCACTACTGGTGCAAAGCGCCGCACTGAAGGCGAATTGCGTGATGTGTATGCAACTACCATGCCGGCAACTGGGATGACAAAGCCCTTTTAAAACCCTCTACCCAACACCTTCCTATCTCCCCATCTCGGGTATCGTTGCAGCCTGGCCATTAACACCTCCACCCGTATCGGGTTCTCGGCCAGACTGCTAGCATCCAAATTACTTACTGGCCAACCCACTAGAAGGGGCGGTCCCTTTTTTAAGACATTTTGCTGCCGAATGCCCCCCTCCACAACTTGAACATGCATGACGGAACTTGTAATCGGGAAAGGGACATGAGACCTTGTTAAATCTCCAACACACGTCCCCTGCTCCTTTCTACTGCAGAGGGTGGGGCCTATCGGCCGAAAGAAACATCCCATCCCCCCTGCTATCCCACCCCCCGGTTTTCCTCCACTACCTCCCGCCCCTGATTTGGCGGACATTTGTGTGAGCCAAAGATTAATATCTTGTGAGCCCCACAACAAAAACTGGTTCTCCTCCATTTTATCGCGGAACTTCTCATCGTAATTCAACCACGACCATCCTTCATGCATCTGTGCGGCCTCCAGAATGGAATCCGTGTAAGCTAACAACATCCCGTACTGTTCCGTATAGTTATGGCCCCATACGCTGGCCAAATGCAAAAATGCTCTTGTCCAGTTCACCACATTCCTAGACACCTTCTTGATTCGACCGGCCTTTTCATCCTCCTTCCTCTTCTTCTTACTATCCCCCGACCGCCTCCGTCCCTCGGTCCACTACCACCCCAAGTTCTTCTCATGACTCACCTGCTGCCCTCGGCTCCTCCGCCTGCTTGGTCGCTGTCACCGTCTCCACTGAGCTGTCCACCACACTATGCTGCTGCCGTTCCGCTCCACCAGGGCCTCCGCCTTCAGGTGTTGCCAGATAGGGGACCATTGCAGGTACCTGGGGAGACATAAAATAGAATACCGGGGAGGGACCAATGACGGCCATGCTGGTTGCCACACCCCAAGCCAATCTGCCCCTGACGAACCTTGCCCGCCCCCCAGCCAATGCTGCCAGGACACCGCACCCCCTCCCAGGCTGCTCACCCCCTTGTCCAGCTATCCCTTCCACCACTGGGTGACTACCCTGCCACCTGAACTGCATAGTGGCTGGACCCAGCGCACTCATGCCCCCTCTGTACCTGACACCCCCCCACCAATGGCCCAAGCCCCTGCTTCCCCATGGCCACCACTCCTTCCCCCACATTATGCATCCCCGGAGATCGCCCCGGCCCTCCACTCCTTCCCCTCCCAGACTCAGCACCCTGAAGCCCCACTTGCTGAAGCTCCAACCCGCCACCTCAAGTCCCTCCTCACTTCTGAGCCCTCACCCTGGCCCCCCATGCTCTCTACCCACCCCCTCATACCCGAAGTCAACCCCGACCCCCTCACTCTTCTGCCAGACCTAGCAGCTCCCCTGCCCTGCGGGAGAGCGACTGCCTCCCTAGATTGCTCAGCCTCCCCCACTCCCCCTGCCATAACCCGACCTCCCGCCTGTCTCCCTCGCTGCCCAATAGCCCCCAAGCCCTCCCCGGCCTTCTCCCCCCATCCCACTGGCCACCCCTTGTCGGCATGCCTGCTACGTGTGCACTCCCTGATCCCCCCCCCCCTTGTGACCGCTTGCATGCCGTCTTGCTTTGCCGGTTCTTTGCTTTCTTTTTTGTTTTGTTTTTTTGTTTTTTAATTCTGTCTTCTTTCCTTCCAACCCTACCCACACTTGCCTGGGGGCCTCCCTCCGGTCCCACCGCACATTGCCGAATCGCTGTAAGAAGAAGCATGCCGGCCGCAATCTTGCATGCTGTGCTGCACAAGGCCACGTGCTCCTCCTCTGCTCGCCCAACTGCTGACTGCAAGGATGCCGCGCTGACTGCCTCACCGCTAGCGAGGTAAGAAGCGTGCCGGCTGCACTTAAACACACTGCTGCACGAGGCCCCGTGCTCCCGCTCTTCTGCTCGCCTCGACTACCCCCGCCGTCCACCGGACCTCTCTTCCAACTGACCCCGTCCCGTAAGTCTTCCTGCTGGGCCCGCCTCCTCTGCTCTTCTCATTGTCTCTCCCCTTGCGCTAAGCGACGTGGGGAGCCAATGCATTCAAATGATGCTGCAGCATCACCGCTTCTCCTCCCTCCTCCCCCCTCCATCTTGCGGACCTGAAACCGGGTTACGCATCTCGCCGAGCCACCCGGTTACGGGCGGCCGGCTTGGACTATTCGTCACACGGCCTACATTTCTGGGAATGATAAAATTAACTAAAACTGACTAAACTTTTTTTAACATATAGAAAATTTTAAAAAATTCTAACGCCAAAGTGTACTTGCAACCTTTGATTGGAAAGTTGTGAATTCAGTGACAAATTAACTCAAAAGCTTCTATGGTATATGGTTCCTATTTATAAGTTTCTTCTTGCATTTACATTTTTGACAATTTTATTGTATGATAGAGCAAATATAATTAAGTGCAGTTAAGAACATAGGCTTTCGAATAAGTGTGTTTTTGAATGTGTTTGATGGAAATGTAAACACCCTTTTGTCCTTCTCAAATGAAAGGTGTCCTAGACTGGAACCTAATTTCAACCATTTACAAATACAGTGTAACTACATTAACTGCTTGGTACACATATTTCCCATTTGCTGTCTCTGTAAGAGTCTTGTTTTATAAAATAAATAATGATGAGCCAAGCTTTCATTGCATATTTGCATTTCTTATCATACCCAGGAAACTTTGTTTTAGCCAGCTTTTAACTTTTCACAGTTTGAAGCTGTTTTCCTTTTTGAATAAAAAAAGAGAAACGCCAGAAGTTTTCCCCCACAGTGGATTGATTTTGGCTGTGAACTGAGTTCAGGAGCGATTCTGCTCTCTCTCTCAGTATTGCTCCTAGCAGAATCTAAACAATCCTCCGTGATTTAGCAGAGTAAGGAAATGTTCTGACAGAAACACTTGCCCTAATGAACAGATCACTAAAACACAGTGATAAGGGCTACAGCTAAATATTCTGTCTTTGGGTTTATAATACAAAATTCTATTTGCCACTGCACCAGCGGTACCATAAGCCATATAACAGGCTGAGTACCACTTCACAGTTACCAAATTTCTCCAATAGATAATCTACTTTTTCAATGTATCATCACTGAGGGAAATGTGCTAAGCCATACAAAATTTTCTTCTGGGAGATATGCAAATAAGCTCCCTAGAAAAATAATGCACAAAGAGGTCCTTTTAATAAAATGCAGTGAGTTTTGCACTTACTGTGTGTTAGGAGCAAATCCCAAGTGCAAAGGCCCTGTGCTGTCAGTATGTCCCCCATAGTTAACAAACAGAAAGGTTCCTTACTGCATGTTAACTTCATTCACAGTTAGCATGGGTGTACTTAACACCTCCTCTTAAAATAGTAATAAATACCAACATAACTGAAAACTTGACAGCACACGATGAATATCGCATACTAACTGCAAAGTCCACAACCAATTTCTGCCTATAATCTACCCAGTCCCTACCCCATTAAGCATTAAACAATTAACACAGGCTTTAACTTTGCTGTGCTGTTTTTAACACACGGTACACCAAACAGCCCTCACTTGGTTTGCAGCTTGTCATGCTGTGAGGGCTTGTGTGCATCAGTGATGCTGAAGGCTAAGCTATTGGTAGTTTAACTACTGGCAGGGTCTCCCAAGATGGGCAGGTCTCAGTTGAGGTGCCAGAACAAGACAAACCACCCATCTGGGCAGCAGTAGAATGGGACAGTGTTGGCGGCGGAGGATCACATTTCTGTGACAATGGCAACAACACTAAACTTAAACAAAGCGGAGGAGTGGCCTAGTGGTTGGGGCAAGGTACTTCAGGTCAGGGGTTCAAATCCCACTAGAGGACAGCAACCTTGGGCCAGAAGGACTGGGGTTTCTAGTCCCACAGGTGCTCCTTGTAGTCTTGGGCAAGCCACTTAACCCTCTATAGCCCATGTTCCCTGTAAAATAGTTATCTCCAATTGTTTAATGTAAACCGCACTGATGCAGAATAGCACGGTATATAAGAGAATGTAAATAAATAAAATAAACTGCACAGAGGAAAGGCCTGGTAATTTACTTCTATATCTTGCCATGAAAACCCAAAGGATAGTCACAACAAAACAAATTGTACTATAGTGCTGGAAGATGAGACCCCCATGTCAGAAGGCACTCAACTAGCTACTGGGGAGGAGCTGAAGACTTTTCAGAGTAAAGCCAGCATTTATGATGTGGTTGGATCAAAGCCCTCGGGATGTCTGACTGCTGATGTAGCTGCGCATGAAATGAGAGTCAGAAGCTGTAAAGATGCCTTACATAGAACATAGAACGTACGAAGCATGAACCAAGACACGTTGGAGGTGGTCAAGAATGAAATGGAACGTGTACAACTCGATCTGTTGGGTGGCAGTGAACTGATATGGACTGGCATCGGGCACTTTGCATCAGATGGTCTACATGGTCTACTATGCTGGAAATGAAAGACAAAGAAGAAATGGTGTCACATTTATAACACTGGCCAGCAAAGTTTTACAAAGGTCATGTTACTGAAATAAAAATAGTCATTTCTTATCAATCTTTATATGCTGAACAAGAATATGATAGTGAAATTGCAAAGTTGGCTCTAGTTTTTTTGTAATCTACAAGAATTAATGTTTGCATCACGAAATGCATGTCAATAGTAAATATAATAGACCTTCGGTTAATACCTGTAAAAAACCAAGTCATAGACTACTTCTTAGATTTTTTTCACCTGTCTCTTGTACAGCTGTTCGGGAGTAGTCAGCCAGCATTGTAGTGGACTATTTTCCCTGGTACCTTTGCTCCATCATTGCGATATCCTGGTGAAAACGTTCACCCTGTTCATCACTAACCATACCACAGTTGTCAGGAAAGAAATTGAGATGGGAATCAAGGAAATGGATATTTAGAGACATATTGCAGTCAAGTTTCTGATACTGCATCAGCATGTCTTCTACTAGTTCCTTGTAGTTTTCTGCCCTAACATTCCCGAGAAAGTTTGTTGACACTAGGCGAAAAGCATTCCATGCTTGTTTCGCATCACCCTGCAGCAAGTTGTTGAACCGGTCATCTTTGAAGAGCTCTCGAATCTGAGGACCCCAAAAACTCCCTCTTTAATCTTTGCTTCGCTGAGTCGAGGGAATTATTCATGCAGGTATCGGAAAGCTGGCGAAGTGTGGTCCATGGCTTTCACGAAGTTTTCATCAAACCTAGTTTGATGTGAAGGGGTGGTAGCAGGATTTTGTGAGCCTCAAGAAGAGCTGGGTGCTGGATATTCTTCTCTCCAACTGTTACATTTTGTCTGCAATTCCATTCCTTTTGCAAGTAGTGCCAATCCCTTGCTCAGCTATCCCACTCAAATAAGAAACACATGTATTTTATATATTCCTGCTGCAGTCCCATTAAAAGGGCAACTACCTTCAAGTCACCACAGAGGTACCAGCTGTACTTGTTATAGTTAATGGAAGTTAGTATATGCTTTAAGTTATCTATATCTCTTTCATGTGGACAGCATGCGCTAAAGGAATAGATGGAAGACGGTTTCCATTGTTCAAAAGCACAGCCTTCAGACTCAGTTTCAAAGAGTCTATAAATAGTCTCCAGTCTTGTGAGTCATGAGTGATTTTTAAGGCATTCATGAGGCTTTCAATATCGGAACAGAATACCAGATTACTTTCCTTTCTGAAGAAAGACTCCAACTGCTGGTGGCGCTTTCGATATGAAGCAGTGTTGGCATCTTCTTCTAGAAGATTCCATTGTTGGAGTCTTGATCCTAGCAATTCTGCCTTGTTCTTGGATAAGTCCAAATCACGAACCAGGTCATTTAGTTCTACCTGTGTTATTCTGTGTGGAGTTGATAATGCGTCCCAGTGAAAATCTGGGTCACTGCATGCTGACAGACCAGGAGAAGAATAGGTCGGCTCACCCTTGTCCTCATCAGATGAATCAAGAGAATATTCTGATGGAGGTTCTGGAATAGGAAGTCCCTCACCATGTGGAACTGGTCTCAATGCAGACGGAATGTTTGGGTAGACTATGCGCGACTTCTTTTGCTTCGTTATTCCGCTGGAAAGAGGAGGAACCAAGCAGAAGTAACAGTCTTTTATGTGGTTGCTTGGCTCTCTCCACACCATGGGGACTGCAAATGGCATTGATGGTCTTTTGCAATTCAACCACTGTGAAAGGTGTGTTGTACATGTCGCGCAGCATATATGCGGGGCCCAAGGCTTGTCTTGGTCACCAATCTTGCATCCAAAGTAAAGATGATATGCCTTCTTCAGTTGAGAAGTGATACTTTTCTTCTGGTTGGCAAATGTCACGTCCCTACAAATGTAGCAGAAATTGTCAACGGTATTAACACACTTTTGCGGCATTACTATTCTGTATTGTACCTAAATGGCCAAAATTATATGATTAATAAAAGTTACATGTAACAGTAGCTTAAACTGTCTCGCACACAGTCTGAAATATTTTAAGTGCTCAACCTTTCCAACTGCATATAGTACACTGCTGATGTCAGATGGCTTCAGCAGCCGTCTGGCAGTAGTATTGCATTGCATCAGAAAATGATGCAATCAACTCTGGATGATGTGTGCATGCTGGTATTATTCAATGTGATGCAATATTACATCATTCAAGGCTTATTTGGGATGTTGTTGATGTCCTACTGGATAAATTTACACGGTGAAACGTCAAAAATGAACTACATGCAATATCTTCAAAACGAGAGCCAATAAAATTTTTTTAATGTTATATTTGTGTTCAGCTCACCAAGATACTACAGATTAGGGCCTTTTAAAGTCAGTAATGATTTCAATGTTGACCAAAAGAAGAAACTTGCAAGAACTGTAATGAAATACACTGCAGTCAATGAATGTTTAATCTCTATTCATCTACGAGGAATCCCTATCAACACAACTATAATTCAAGTATATGCCCTAACAACAGCTGCAGAAGAGGATGAAATTGATGAGTTCAATGAACAAGTACAAGCTGGAATTGACAGAACACGCAAATAGGATATCCTGGTAGTTATGGATGACCGGAACACAAAAGTTGGCAACAAAGAAGAAGGCAAAGTGGTTGAAAAATATGGACTTGACAACAGAAATGAAGCTGGAGAAAGACTGATAGAATTCTACATGACCAATGATCTATTTATCTCAAACACCCTCTTCCAACAACACAAGCATGTGACTGTACACATGCCCCTCACCCAATGGATTGTACAAAAATCAATTTGACTACATCTGTGGAAGTCAACAATGGAAAAGCTCTATAACATCAACAAAGACAAAACCTGGAGCTGACTGTGGTACAGATCACCAACTACTAGTTTGCAAACTCAAGCTAAAGTTGAAAAAGAGCAAGCCACCCTTGAATGTAGCAAAATATGACCTTGAGAATATACCACTGGAATTTAAATACTGCCAGCAAAATCAATTTGCTGCTTTAGATACAAATGATAGAGCTCCAGAAGAGTTATGGAATGACATCAAGAAGGTTGTGTTGGAAGAAAGCAAGAAATCTCTACAAAAGGTGAAAAAGCAAAAGCAGCCAAAATAGATGACGGAAGAAAACGCGTGTTAACTGCTTAGGACTCTTTGGTAAAAGGGTCTCTTTGACTTTAATTTTGCTATGTGCTAGCAATTGAGTAGCTGTTTTCCATAATTGTTTTAATTTCAATGACATTTTGGGGGTAATTGCATTAAAAACTATTCATGCTCAAACCTTATTTTCTGCCTGATAAAGGCCTCTTATACCATTATTCTACAGTATATGCACATAAAAGTGTGCTCAGGGGCAAGACGCTATGGGACCAATATTCAGTGGTGGCAGCCAAGTGCGTTTAAAGAATTTTGCCATCCATGGCTTTAAGTAAGTCAAATATTCAGTGCCAGAATTTATCTGGCATCTGGCACTGACTATTTATCTGGCATCCGGCACTGACTATTTAGTTTTCACCAGACAGCGCAGTCATTATCTAGTCAGCAGCAAGTTTTAGCTGCTAACCAAATAACGAAAACTGGGTAAAGTTAGGAAAACCATTGGCCTGTCCTAACTTTATCTAGTTTAGCTATCTGGCTGATTGAATATTGCACTGACCGGATAGTGACTGTGTCTGTCCCCAGTTGGCCTATAGACCTGGTTTTAACTGGGTGTCTTTCCTGTGGTCTGTGGCAACCCCATACCTTTCCCAATGTAAGGGTGTTACATGTAACCGTTACACCTTGTTCATTGTATAAAAGTTGAGTTCAATGTAAATTGCTTTGATATCACAAAAAGTGGTATAGAAGAAACGTTATATAAATAAATATTCAGCAGCATTATCTGGATAGTACTGCTGAACATCAGTCGTCATGGTTGAGTCAGCCAGCAGGTCTACTAACTAGCTAAACCACTTTGAATATGCTCCATATATACTTTTATGCCATCTGTCTGTAAGCGTGTTTGGGAGCATAATTTGGGCAGTATGCAGATAGGATCATGAAGTCTGTGCTTATTTCATAAAACATGCATATTTGACAGGCATACATTTATACCTATTCCCAAAAAGGTATAAATAAGCACTGGTGCATTTTATCTATGGTTTTTGCAAGTTTAGCGAGGCTATTTTATGATACATGAATATCCTACTTTGATTTTCCACCTAGCACGTGTTGCAAAGTTACACTCATAAGAATCACTTTAACCATAATTTTGCAAGCATAAAACTATAACGTTTTATTATTTGTAAAGGCTGAAAATTTTGCAGTCTGCTTTGGATTCTAAAATGGAAAATAGTTCTAATGCAAACTACTTGCCATTTTTGCACATGGCGTTTCTGTGCAGAATTTTGATCCCTTTAGAACATCAGCCTTTATGATTTTAATGTATAATGATGGAGTTAAGATACTAACAAGTGAAAATATTTGCTGGTTAGGATTGTTTTTTGAGATATTTAGCTAAAGGATGTAAATAAACTCTGAGACAGGAAATGCCCCGTTTAAACTCTAGACACTCAGCACACCGGCGGTCTCAACTTTAACAGAACCATGAGAAAGAAGGAAAATGCTATTCTTTCCTGCAGCTCTGCAGAGGTGAGCCAGGACACCGGGTTTTGGGCCTCTCTGGCTCCCTCTGAAGCCGGTAAGGCAGGCACAGAGCTCTTCTGGGGGAGGGGCTAGGACTGGAAATGGGCTGATACGGGAGAGCTAGCACAGGTAATGGGCTGAAGGGGGGGCTGGGACTGGAAATGGGCTGATTGGGGGGGTCTAGGACTAGGACTGGAAATGGCCTGAATGGGGGGGGGGGATAAGAATGGAAATAGGCTGATGGGGGGGCTTGGACTGGAATGGGCTGATGGTGGGGGATAGGACTAAAAATAGGCTAGGACTGGAAATGGGCTGATGGCTATGGCTGAAAATGGGCTGATGGGGAGAGAAGAGAGCAGATGGCCCTAGAAGAAGACTGGGGGCTAGAACAGGAAATGAGCTGATGGGGGGAGGGGAGGAGAGATCTGTTGGCCCTGGAAGAAAATTGAGGGCTAGGGCTACAAATGAGCTGATGGGGGAGGGGAGGAGAGAGCTGCTGGCCCTGGAAGGAAACTTGGGGTTAGGACTGCAAATGGGCAGATGTTGGGGGATGGGAGAATGGGATTTGAAAGGAGTGGATGTTGAGAGGTTCTAGAACTAGAAGGGAGCTGATGTTGGAGGAGAACTAGAAGGGGATGAGGCAACTTTTTTATACCGCTGTATCTACAAGTCACAGCGGTGTACGTGGAACACATCAAACAAGATGCTACATACCACCAAAGATAATAATAAATGAAACTAAATAGTGTACATAGAACTATTTACATGGTAGAGTGGGGTTCAGTATACTAGGTCCACGTATAGTGAGCAGGTAGTTAAGGATTTGGTCCAAAGTGCTCCAGGAAAAAGAGGGTTTTCAGTTTGTGGCGGAACTGTCCGACGCTGTTGCTTGCTGCCTACCCTGCCTGCTGCTTGCTGTGTTGCTTGTCTTGCTGCCCTGCTGTGTTAATTCCCCTGCTGTGCCAAACGCCTAAAACACATTCCGCTGTCTCCTGTCTCCCCAGGTATTGTTGCTCCACCCCCCGGAAGTGACGCTGGCTCCCGTGCCCTATAACAGCTCTTCTGGCGCGGCGCCCCGCCGCTGATCTGTCCGACGCTGTTGCTTGCTGCCTACCCTGCCTGCTGCTTGCTGTGTTGCTTGTCTTGCTGCCCTGCTGTGTTAATTCCCCTGCTGTGCCAAACGCCTAAAACACATTCCGCTGTCTCCTGTCTCCCCAGGTATTGTTGCTCCACCCCCCGGAAGTGACGCTGGCTCCCGTGCCCTATAACAGCTCTTCTGGCGCGGCGCCCCGCGCCATGTGCGCGCGCCAAAGGAGCGCGCACAAGGAGCAAGACTTGCTCCTTGTGCGAGCTCCTTGGGGCGAGGTCCGGGGCGGTAGTTCTGAGTCCTTTGCTTCTACCACGTCCTTTTCTGTTGTTTCTCAGCTTCCAACTCTGCTCTCCAAGTTCATTGCCTCTCCCCACCTGTCTTCATACGTCCCCTCTCCCAGCGTTTTGTTCCCTGTGCTTTTTGGTTCCTTACTATTGTTTTTATCTTTGGTCATGGCTGCCATCCCTGTCCACTGGGGCTGGCGCCCAGCGCCCATGGTTGCTGCCCCCTCTGGTCCTTCCTTTCGTCAGCTTTCACACCTTGCCTTTTGTCCCTGTGTTCCATCTTCCCCCCCCCCCTCTTCTCCTCCTCTTTTGCCCCCCATGGTGTTTTTACAATTTGCGCTTCTGAACTGCCGCTCTGTTCGCTCTAAATCTCTTCTGGTTCATGACTTGATCACAGCACATAATTTGGACATCCTTTTCTTGACCGAAACCTGGTTAAAGGAAGGTGATGAGCCCTTCCTTAACCGTTGCCTCCCGCCCGGCTACTCCTTCTTCTCCACATCCCTCCGGGGCAGAAGCGGTGGGGGTGTGGCCATTCTTTATCGTTCCTCCCTCTGTCTTTCTGAGCTTGTCTCCTCCCCCTCCCTGCTCTACCCAGAGACCCTGCTTGTACAATTGGCCTCCTCTATTACTCCGTATTACTTTCTCCTTATCTACGCCCCACCCTCCCTCCCTACCTCCTCCTGGGATTCTCTGCTGGCCACCATAGCCGAGGTCTCGTTGCTTTATCCCTACCTCCTCATTTTAGGGGACTTTAACGTGCATGTTGACTCCCCCTCTTCGGCAAGGGATTCCTCTTTTCTTACCTTTCTATCTGATCTTTCTCTCCACCAATCTGTCTCTTTCCCCACTCACGTCGCTGGCCACTCTCTCGATCTTCTCATTACTTCTGCTTCCTTCTCCTCCCTCCTTCCTTACTGTCCTCCTTCCCCCTCCCCTGGTCTGATCATTATTGCCTTTTGTTTTCTGTCCCTGCTCCACCCCTGGTCTCGCCTGCCCCTCAAACCTCCATTCTGTATCATTACCCACTCGTAAAATTACCATGGACACCCTTCTACAATTTCCATCTCCTGCCACTCTGTTTCCCTCGAACTTCGAGTCTCTCCCTGTTGACGACCAGGCTCACTGCTGGAACTCCATGCTCCAATCCGCCCTGAACTCGGTTGCCCCTGTCCGCTCCTGTCCCCGCCCCCGTCACCGCCCACATCATCTCTGGTTTCATCCCAGTCTTTTTCTGCACCGCAGACACCTCCGCCGGGCAGAACGGCTTTGGCAAAGGCATCCTTCCCCCATCACGCTGTCAGGTTTCCGCCTCTGTCATCGGCATTACCGGTCCCTTCTCCATACTGCAAAGCGCGATTACTATTCCAACCTTATTTCCTCCTCCTCCAATTCTTCTCGCCATTTGTATTCTATTCTGCATTCTCTCACTGCATCACACTCTGCTTCTTCTCCTTCTTCTCCTCTTGCATCTTCCCTTCCCGATCCCTCCTCCCTCGCTACTTTCTTTGCCGCTAAGGTCGACACTCTCCGTCAGTCCTTCCCTTTGTGTCCCCCTCCCCTTTCTCCCCCTGCCCCGCCCTCCCCTCCCTCCCTTCCATCCCCATCCCGGTCCACCCCTATGTTATCTCATCTCTGGTCCTCTTTTGAGATGATCACTCCCCCCGTTCTTCAAAAAACATTCCTTTCCCTTCGTAAAACCACCTGCTCAGCCGATCCCATCCCATCTTCCTGGCTTCTTGAACCCTCACTAGCTCTCTCTCCCTATATCCTCTCCCTGTTCAATTCTAGTTTGTCTTCTGGCACTTTTCCTTCTGGTTGGAAACACGCTATTGTCCATCCCATCCTAAAATCCCATTCCTCTGACCCTTCTGTACTCTCAAACTGGCGTCCTGTTTCCAACCTCTCTTTTCTCTCTAAACTTCTTGAGAAATTGGTCTTCACACAACTCTCCTCTCACCTTGAAGCCTCCCTCACTCTTCACCCCCGCCAATCTGGCTTTCGTCCTGCCCATAGCACTGAAACGGTTCTTCTTTCCCTCCTTAACGAACTTCACGCTGCTCACAATCGTGGTCTCTATACACTGGCTGTTTCTCTCGATCTCTCTGCTGCTTTCGACCTAGTGGATCACCGCACCCTCCTCACTCGTCTTCAGGAAGCAGGTCTCTCCGGAATGGTTCTCCAATGGTTTCACTCTTTTCTCTCTTGCCGTTCTTTTTCTGTAGTTTCTGGGTCCTCTTCTTCTGCTTCCACCCCCTCACTTGTGGGGTTCCTCAAGGGTCTGTTCTTGCTCCGCTCCTCTTTAATGTTTTCCTAGCCCCCCTTGCTCTTCTAATTCAACAGTTTGGTATCTCCGCGTACTATTACGCGGATGACATTTTTCTCTTGCTTCACGCTAACTCCCTCTCTCCAGATATCACCCCTCTCAATCTCTGTCTTGCCGCTATTGCTTCCTGGTTTTCCTCCAATTTTCTACCGGTGAATCCCTCTAAGTCCCACGCCATCTGGTTCACATTTGGGGGTCCCTCCCCTGCTTGTGCCCCTTCCTTCTCCTCACAGCCTATCCCTCTTGTTTCCTCACTTCGCTATCTGGGTGTTATACTTGATTCTTCTCTTTCCTTTAAGGATCATATTTCTTCCATTATTCAGCGCTCCTTTTTCTCCCTCAGACAACTTCACTCTATCCGTCCTTTCCTTTCCTCCTCCACTCTGGCTACCCTTCTCCTTTCCCTTGTGATGTCCCGTCTCGATTATTGTAATGTCGCCCTTGTTGGTCTGCCCAAATCCCAATTGTCTCGTCTTCAACGTGTTCAAAACTCAGCTGTTCGTCTTCTTGCTCATGCCTCTCGTTTCGACCATGTCACCCCGCTTCTCCTTCACTATCACTGGCTGCCTATTCCTTTTCGCGCTCAATATAAAATTCTCATTCTCACACACAAGGCTGTCCGCACTGGTACTCCCTTCTATCTTGCCGACCAGATACACTTCCGCCCCCCCCCCCCCACCGCCTACTTCGTGCCATTCACACCAATCGTCTATCTCTCCCCTCACCTTCTCAGGCTCATCTTGTTTCCACCCGCTCCTCTGCCTTTTATTTTCTAGCCCCTAGCCTCTGGAACTCGCTCCCCCCCTCACTCCGTGCAGAGGAATCTTACCAATCTTTTAAGTCACAACTCAAAACCCATCTCTTCAGTCTAGCGTTTAACCTACCGTCCCCGGCTCCCCCTTCCCCCTCCGTCATTCCCTCCCCCTCTCCCCCCCCCCCCCGTTCCTTGATGTTTAAGCACTACTTATTTATACAATACTACCAGATCAATCTTAATCCACCATAGACACACCCCTCCTCTAGTCCTAACGCATACCCATAGATTTATCATAAGATACTCACAAAGCTTATTGTTCTATATGTAAATAATTGTTGTGCATGTCTCCCTAAGTTATCCAAGTTTTTCTTCCCTGTTCTATGTAAAACTGATATTTGTTAATTATGGTTTCATGTAAACCGCGCTGATGCTAAAAAGTGCGGTATATAAGAAAAAATAAATAAAATAAATAAATAAATAAATAAATAAATAATATTGTAGTCTGTTGTTCTTCTTGTCATTTCTTTCCTCTTCTATCCTATCAGTTTTATTGGCGTCCCTTTTCTTTTCTCAGCCATTTTTAAGATGTTTTAACTATATTGTAAACCGCTCAGGTGCCACCGGTGTTGGGCGGTATAAAAAGTTTTAATAAACATAAACATAAACAAACTTTCCTAGGTCTGTGAATTGGCGTAGATCTGGTGTGAGGGTTTCCAGTTGGTAGGAGCATAGAAGGAGAAGGCTCTATTGGTTGTGGTGGAGTGGGAGTGGGTGAATGCACTTGGAAAAGATAAGTTGTGATTGGTTGATCTCCTCACTCTTTTGTTGGGAGGATTTTGCAGGAGAGTGTAAAGGATGTTCACCGAGAGGTGGTGAATGGTCTTAAAAATGGTCAGGGAGACTTTGGGGTATGTTTACTAAACAGCGATAACGTTGCAGCGGTGATGTTATCGCATGATAATGGCGCATTACCGTGCAATAATGTCACATATTGCGCGATAATGTCTCTGGCAGCATTAAGGTGCACAGAGGGTGGAGTAAGGCTCCCCAGTGGGCGTAGATGAGGGGACAATGGGCGGAGAGTGGGTGGGGAGAGGCCCCAGGCACACTAACGCCGTGAAATCAGGAACTGAAAATTAACGCCACCGAAAACCTTGCGTTAGAGGCACATTTGCAGGAGAGAGAAACCAGTTCAGTCAGCAATGTACAGCAAAGGCAGGGAGACCCAGATAAGTGATAGTATTGATACATGTGCAATAACAAAACATGCAAAAACCAAAGAGATAATGATCAGAACCAAAATAGAAATGCAAAACACCAAGCTGGCCAATAGAAAAAAACAATGATAAACGGTAATCAACACTACCCATAAAGAATAAAAAGAAAGATGTCACTGTTGGAAGGGTCAAATCTGATTCCCCCCATAAAGTGAATGTTCCAACATTGATAGTGTTGATGAGGGTTTGCTGTGGTGTAGATTGGGTAGCTTGCTTATGTGGCTTTCACATGGGCAGCAACAGCAGAGTGGCCACGTAGGAAAGCGCATTATGGTGATGGTGCAAATGGAGTACAGGGAGCTGTAGGTGGCACATGCAGTGGGCCATCTGGGGCACAGGGTGGACTAGGCAGATGCCTAGGTGACACATAGGAATGTAGAAATGGAAACCCAGCAAGCCAGCAACTGACCAAGGGCAAACATGTCCATGAGTGTGTGTCCCACAGTGTCCCAGGGGACAGTACCCAGAAAGTACCCCAAAGGGCACATAACATTGGCAGGCATTGCCAGGGGGAAGCGTGGATGTCTAGGCAGGCAACCCTACCAGATATCATTCACCATAGACAGTCACCTACCGGCACACTGGATAGCCTGGGACTGCACACCACCAGCACCACCGGCACAAGGGCATGTCAGCATGGTGGTGGAGGGGTGCTGGTGGTGGAGGGGGTAATGGCATCTGCCCACAGCAGACCAAGGCCAAGCCCTGTTTAGGTGGGTGTCGTGCAGTGCAACAGATAAAGTCTATCTGAAGAACAGTCATGTTATCTCCAGGGAACAATCTGCCTCTGTGACAACAGTTTGGTGCAGTACACACAGCCAGTATATTCAGGGGAAGAAGGTCACAGGTTCAAGTCCCAGCTGTGGCTCCTGCAGACTATGTCCCTATATTTTACCCAGTACTAAACCGTGGTAACAAAGACGGAACCTTTATTGCAGATAAAAAAAAACATGCCATAAACACCTATATTTTACCCTACAGAGCACATACACCATAAACATGTGCAATCCCTAGAGCAGAGTTTCCCAACTGCAGTCCTGGAGGGCCAAACACCATTCAGGTCTCATGCCTGTGATGCAGTTGTATGCACCGCCCCCATTGTATGCAAATGTATCTCATGCATATTCATTAGGGACAGCATGAAAACCCGAACCGTGTTTGGCCCACCAGGACCGGAGTTGGGAACCTCTGCCGTAGAGCAACGGCCAACAGGGGCACAAAAATCCACACCCACAGGCTCCACTATCCAACGGCTCATGGAGAGTCAGGCTGTTGGGCCCTGCCCGGAGCAGCATCTACTAATACTAACACCTGAATACCTTAGCAACGCCATCTTAAACTTGGAAACACATTCCACATATATCAAAAGGTTGCTATGATTAATGTCAGATAACAAATCCTAAGTTAAACACAATTTGTTGACAGAGATTCATCATAGCAACCTTTCTGATATTTCTGGAGTGGGTTTCAGTTTTTGTTTGGGCAGTGTTTACCACCCGGGGGACTGACCCTAACAGTACTGAGTACCATAGCAATGCCTGCACTGTGCCCAGGACTGGTGTGGCGGCCAGGGCTGCCAACCACCTCTATATTTGCACAGCGCTGAAATAGGTGTGGGAGTGTGTGTATGTCTATCCAGTGTTTTGTGGCTGCCTACACCTTACTGAGCCCACAATGCTTGCACTGTGTCCAGTTTTAGCCTGCCAATGTGCATAATGAGGAGCAAGATACTATGGGTATGGCCCGGACAGGGCGGCCTGGGCAGGATGCATATGCACAGGGCATAGGTCAATGGCTGGGACATTGTAGTGCCTGACCACCACCTGCACGGACAGGTTGGCCACAGCATGTCATGCTGGGGGGGGGGGTCACTCTCACCCTGAATGAGCAGTGAACATGTCATGGCTAGGTTCCCCCATAGTGCAATACAGTATTTCTCTCAAGTGATATCTATGAGTTTCCTTTTCTGGGGCCCAATCACTGACATATCTCCTTGGTGTGTGTGTTCACATCCCATTTTTGGGTGCACACAGTTCCTCCAGGAACATGCACTATGTACTAGACTCTCTGCAGTTAGCATGTGTATGGCTGGAACACCTTGCAGGGTGCAGCGGGTGGAGGCTGACTGTGCCCTCTGCTGGTGAATGTCAGATAGTCGGGTGGGAGGGGGGGAGCTGAGCTTTTCCAGGCCTACTGCCTGTCTGCTACCGCCCTATATGATATGTATATATCTGCATTGACTGCCCTGTAGGGTGCCTATTCTCTAGCAGGACTGGGGTTGATGGTCCCCTGTACTGCCACCATTGCAGAGATGTAGAATGTGGATCTGTTGGTGGGAGATCCTGTACCCCACGCTGACCCACAGAGGGCGGGTTGGGTGGTGCTACATAATCCACTTTTGGGTCCAAACACCACCCTTCTCTTATAATATGTGACCATGGCAACCACACAGGATATGCACTATTCTGGCTGAATCATAGTCCACAAGGGCTAGAGGTGACTGGGAAATACAGATGGACACAGGTGTATCCTAGGTGTGTCTGCAAGGACTACCTATCACACACTGGCACTGATGAGGACCTGTAGCACAGCCTGTCTAAGCCAAGCCAGGTGCTGCAGACCTGGTGCTGGGCACCCCACCTCACCCTCAGGGTGAGCACAGGAACTGCACAATGTCACAGTCTGTGCCAGTAACACACACGGTCAGTTCCTCCTACCAGGCCGTGGTGCTATAGAGGCATATACCCCATCTTGTGAGCAAATGTAGGCTGCTGATGTGCATATGCAGTGCATCGTGGGTATGGGTAGGTTTACCCTATCCTGGTAACCACAGCAGACAGTTTGTGTGGTGACCTGCAGTATTTCTGTAGCCAGCCAGTGGTGTGTTAGATGCTATAGAGATGTAGCCCACTGGTTACTTCAATGACGGCAAAGGCAGTGATCATGGGTTTGATCCCACAGTGGTGTTATTTAATAAGGCTGTCTGAGGCTTTTCCTTTTAATTTAAATCAGTGCTGCTAGCAAAAACACCCTCACAGTGCCGTAGCCTAAGGTGCCTCATAAGGCGCCCTATAGGGCATATTATAAGGTGCCTTGGCGGACAGGGCACTTTATAATGTGCCCTATGGAGTGCCTTATAGGGCGCCTTATGCGGCACCTTAGGTTACAGCACTGTGAGGGTGTTTTTGCTGGCAACACTGATTTAAATTAAAAGGACGTGCTTCAGACAGTCTTCTTACATAACACCACTGCAGGATCGAACCCATGACTTCTGTCTCCACAGTCATTGCAGTAACCAGTGGACTACATCTGTATAGCTTCTAATACTGCGCTAATGTGCCACGGCGCCCACTATCGCACGATACCGATTCCTTGCAACCTTCCCTCCGGACTGCCCACTACCTTATATGACATTCTTCACATTAACACTGCAACTAGCGCCGGTAACATTAAGATGGTTTAGTAAACATACCCCCTTGTATTTAATCCTCATGTGGGTGGGGAGCCAGTGAAGCTGTCTTAGAGTGGGGTGATGTGATTTTGGAAACTGGTGGCTGTGAATATTCTGGCTGCTGTATTTTGAATGAGATGTAACAGGAGGAAGGATGATTTTGGGAGACCCTAATAAATTATGTTTGCATTGTCAAGTATAGGGGAGATAAGTGCCTGGCAGATAGTTCTGAAGTCACTGTGATCCAGTAGGGAGTGCAGGTGTTGGAGTGTTCTCATCAGGAAGTAAGCTGCATTTGTAATTTGTTTGATATGTTGGTGGAAACAGAGTTGTTGATCCAGGGTTATGCCAAGATATTTAACTTCTTGTTTGACTTGTAAGGTTAAGTGTGGCTGGTGGGGTAAAGGAAGGGAGCCTGGTCATATGAAGAACTTCTGTTTTGTTGGGGTTGATGTACATGCCTGGTCATTGAAGAAGAAACCCTTGGAGGACAAAAACTTTATTGATTGGTCAGCCCAACACATGTTTTGGCCACTTAGTCCTTCATCAGGGGACTATGACCACAATGGATGAATAACAATCAGCATCTAGACAGTAGTTGTTATAGGCACTATATAACAACTCTTTAATGGCACCAAACTCATTGTTATCTAGTGGCCGAAACACGTGTTGGGCTGACAAATCAATAAAGTTTTGCTTCTTCTGTGTGCTGTTTGACTGCAGGTGGGGTGTTTTCCTTGTTCATGCCTAGTCATTGAGCCATTGGATCATGGATTCTAGGCATTGGCTAATGGAGGAGTAGTTAGGGTTGGCGGTGGAGAATAGGGTGTAGATTAGGATGTTGTCTGCATGGCTTGGCTTTAAACCCCAGCACAGTGTAGAAACACTACTCACTTCCCTCTTTGACAATCTCCTAAAAGGCATGGATAACATAAAGAACGGATTCCTGCTAGTGTTCATGGACATCTCGGCAGCCTTTGGCACTGTGTCCCATGCCAGGTTACTGCAACGCCTGCAGCAGATAGGAGTATGCAAGAATACTCTGAAGTGGTTTACGTCCTACTTGGAAAATCGAATGCAACAAGTCAAATGTGCCCAAAAGAAATCACTACATTTCCCCGTCACGCAGGGAATACCACAGGGTTCAACCCTGTCATCAGTGCTCTTTAATATTTACATCCAACCCATATGCAACATCATCAAACGACACAAACTCCACTATCACCTCTATGCTGACGACATCATGGTGTATGCTCCAATCAACCTACTAGCACTTAACACCAAAACAATAACCAGATGCCTTGAAGACATGAATGCCTGGCTCAAAGCCAATAACCTGACGGTCAACTACGATAAAACTGAGGCAATGTTCATCACCAGGAACCGCACCTTCATTCCACCACAAACTATCAGCATTCTAGACAAACTCATAGTAGTCAAAGATGAAGTTAAGTACCTGGGCATCACAATGGACAGAGCTCTGAACCTGAAATCCCACATCACCAAAACGCAAACAAGGCCTATCAACGTTTGAGGACCATCAGAAAGATCAAGCCAATACTCCACCAGGACCACTTCCGCACAGTGTGCCAAGCACTCATTACACCTCTGCTTGATTACGGAAACTCGTTATATCAAGGTCTCCCTCAGCAGACCTTATACCCACTCCAAATGGTGTAAAACACTGCAGCACGCATCATTACAGACACTCCAAGATCGGAGCACAGCAAAATTTAAAACAGTCATGATCATCTTTAAAATCATTCATCATCTCTCGGCAGATGCACTACAAAATATCATAACAAGGGATATCAGCAATAGACCAAGAAGGACCAATAATGACAACATGATCGGCACACCTGCAGGATATCACAAGACTAAACAAACAACTTCAAGAAGAGCTCCTTCACTACTGGCGTCCACACTTTGGAACTCCCTCCCAATGAGCCTGAGGTCATTAAATGACATCATGGACTTCCGCAAGGCCCTTAAAACCCTGCTCTTTACAGAAGCCTATGAGCAGACAGACAATAGTCTCTACCCGAACGGTAATGCAACTACCTCCGCCAACTCGATATCCACTCATCCCAATTAGACATACGAGTTCATTGTATAATGTTGTTAAGTACCCATATGTTAAATGTAATCCTCCAATTATATTGTCTTAATGTTGTTAAGTACCCTCATGTTAAATGTAACCCTCCAATGTGACCATTTTGATTTTAGTATAAGGTGGTATACAAATCTGTCTAAATAAATAAATAAAATATATTTGATAGAGGATTTTGTGATCCTGTATGATTTTACATAGGGGCTGGAGATGTATTGATATTCTCTGAGATGTATTGATAGGTAAGGTTTGGTGCTATGTGAGTCCTGGTAGTGCTGTTATGATATGGCGGGTTTGCTATGGGTTCTAAATGGGAAGGGTTTATAGTACTTCATAATGTGCCTGGCAGTTGGCACTGGAGTATAGTAATATAAAAATCTGGCAGTATTTAATTATCCTCACTCCCCATACAAATGGTATTAAACCACTCATTAAGAGGCATGTTTACTCAAAGTTAATGTGCATTCACAGATGTTAATGTGTGTTAAGTGCATGAACACCCATATATTTCTATTGGCACAGTTGCACTTAATGCACATTCATATTTATAAACATGCCCCCGAGTCATTGCCAGGAGAAAAAAAGAGGCTTGTGAAAGGCTTCTTTGAAAGCCGCCTATTATTTGAGATGGGCAACGTATACATTTTAAAATAAAATAAATAAAATTTATGCAAATGAGGTTCAGTGGATATGCAAATGAAGTCCCACAATGAGTCTCCGAACATGGCCCCGCATCATCCTTGGGCTTCCCCTGACTTTCATGTGGAGATATTGTTAGAAGAGGCCTTTTACGCATTTATACTGACATACATGTGTGAAAAAACCTTCATAAAATGATCTACATGAAAGCCCAAGATATATGTTTAAAGGTAAATGTTAAGTGGCCAGGTGAATATTTAACTCTGTTTTTTTTTTTTAATCTAGTGTTTTTATTGAGGTTTATCTGTTAAAACATTAAATCAGAAGCCCTAATATACAAACTTCTCTTTCCCTCATCTCAGTCAGGTCTATAAACATAAGCCAAAATCTATAGTAGGTGTGGGGGTAAAGTAGATCTTGGTATCCTAGGTTTAAAAGAGATAAGAGGTGAGGGGAAAATTAACAATTGAGAGAGAAAAAGTCTCTAAGTCAAGAGAAGAAAGGGAAAAATTGAAAGGACAGCACAATACATCTGGTGTTCTTCGTGGATCTGATTCTAGTTAGTGAATGCTATAATCTTCAGAATTAACTAATTAGAAGAGAAAGTAATAAATTACAATAGCTAATTGATAGCTATAAATACGATTTAAAAGAGTTCAGAGAGTGCATATAGTGAAGTGAAGAATAATTTTACATAGGCTGGGTAGGTAAACATGTGCACCAGAAAATTCAGCAGCCTAAATATGTGGGGTCCACTTTTTATTTAGGCAGGCTATGTGCTGTGTCGGCACATAGCCTACCCGTCGACCCACCTTAACCCAGATTTTCACTTCCACGGTGATGGAAGTGAAAATCCAGGTTTAGCCTGACACGCTGGCAGCCGCCAAGGCTAAGAGGGTACAGCAATTTTCAATGCTACACAGTAAGCCCCAGCGCCTTAAAGATAGGCGAGGAAAACCCTTGCCTATCTTTAAGGCGCCAAGGGAAACCCTCGCCTATCTTTAACCCCCTTAGCCCTTTCCTCCGCCCCAGAATGCCCCCCCCCCCACCACACCCCGATGCTAACCGCATAGCATCATGGCATGAAAGGGACAAACCAGGGAATTTTCGAAGGCACTATGCATGTACCTGCTTTCGAAAATTCCCTGTTATGACATTTACATGGGTAACTAGGACAGTTACCTGTGTAAATGTCTTCGAAAATTGGGCCCATGCTGTTTTTTGTAAATTATATATAAATCGACCCTGAAATATTTGCATACTTGCAAAAAGGATGCACATGCTAGGTTTGCATAAACCGGACGTTTGCATCGGAAGAGGCAGAAGACACAGGTCATAAAGGATTGGAACCATGCCACAGCACTTGAGAGCTTAGGTAAGTGCTGCTCATGGTTTCAGTGCAATTACCACAGCTGCAGGCACTCTAGGTGACCACTAGTTCGCCTGATAGTAGTGCCAGACCCACATCGGGAAGTCTCCTTTATCACTGGGATGTCACTTTTTTATTACAGCGCTTCTCTTGATTCTTTGTTCCTCTCCTGGGTTGACCGTGTGGGTCCATCTTCAGCAGCACCTTAGGCTTTGACTTCTTAAACCTCAGCTTGTATATCTTACAGCTCCATCCTAGCACCATTCAACTTATGCTGCCAGGAACACCTACGGGTATGAAGGGCACTATATAGCATGTACAAGGCCAGCTCAATCATTAGACAAGACTAGGAGATTGCCGAAGGCAACAGCTTCTAGGGGGCATCAAAGAGCAGCAGGAGTCAAAGCAAAACAATAGATCTGGATAACCAGAGAAACTCAAAGCACATTCTTTTATCTGCAGGAAGAGTGGGCACACACATACAGTACATACAAAGCAAAATTTAATATTTAAAAGTATGATGTCCAATTATGCATTTTTATAGGATTGTATTGGAAATAGGTAGGGATAATCAGGACTGTTGAATTTAACTATCAGAATCTAAGGAGGGGGGAGATGTAAGGCTGAAAGTTTACCTAGAGCACCCAATATCTTAAAGCAGGGGTGTCAAACTCCAGTCCTGGAGGACTGCAAACCAGTCAGGTTTTCAGGGTATCCCTAATGAATATGCATGAGATATATTTGCATGCGCTGCCCCCATTTTATGCAAATATATCTAATGTATATACCCAGGAACATTTTATAAATGCCCATTTCCTCATGCAAAACACTGTTTTACAAGCAAAAAAAGAGGTTATAAAATTATCCCTTTGGTTTCTGTCATCAGTGGATATTGTAGACCAGGGATCTGCAACTCCTTGCAATGCCGAAATTTTTGTCAGAATGTTGATCCCTGCATTTCCCATGCTCATTGTCAGAATTTGCAAGCTGCCTCTTCCTGACTGTGCTGACCTTGCCATGTGTGACAAATGCAGTCAGGAAGTGCTAGTCTGCAATTTCTGAAAATGCTCAGAGCACAGAGGCAGCACAGAGATTTTACAGTGACTAAGCCCACCTAACACAAAACCACCACCACCACCACCAACAGGGATCCTGCCGACCTTTGGCGCCTGGCCAAGAAATGTTATTAACTCCAGAGACAGAATGATAGAAAACAAAGATCTGTCTTCAGGGCTATGAATTAACTGAGAGCCACCAATGCATCATGGAAATATATTCTAGCTGGTGGGGAAAAAAATTTAAAATCACAACTGGAAAGAAACATAATTGAAAATTAATAGCACAACAAATTGATGCTGTAATTGGCTCTCTTTTATACAAAGTACTGCCGCTCATTTGATCTAGGAAAACTCTCTCATTTTATGTTTTGCACTGTACAAAGTAATATGGCAAATTAATGGAAAAGTGAACCATTGAAACAAGCTAGTTCGTTGAACTCAACAGGAACAAATGTAGTATACAAGCCTAAGGCAGCAAAGAAAGACATTATTCCCTATTTTATGTCCTTATGCTTTCTATTTTAATTCAATGCCTTAAGCACCTGAGATGATTACTGACTCTCTCACTTTCTTTACTTCACTGCTGAAAACCAGACAACAAACATTTATTATACCGTACAAATAGTAAGCTTAAATTGATTCAATGCAACCTCATTGGTTTAGACACAGAAAGAATATTTTCATAACTATGCAAATGCATGAAAAGCGCACACATATATCTTCTTTGTGGATTTTGGCTAGTTTTCAAAATGAAGGTGTATGTTCATGCGTCCGTTTTGAAAATTCCCCCATCGAAGAAGCGCTAGGGAACTCGGCCAATATGGCCACATGGAGAGATTGCTCCCGAGCAGCTCAAAATAAAAGATCATTTTTTGCTGCATGTTGCGCTTAATTCCAGAACATTTTGAAGTATAAGTCCCCCTAAATGTTGCCAATTTAAGCCAGCCAAGCTTGACTTTGCCACTGCGGCAGCACCCGATGTTAAGCAATTGAAGTAGGAACCACCATCTCCGATGAAGGCAATGCAAGAGGACAAAGATGAGATTGCTCTAAAAACCCTTCTTCAAAAGGTATTGCAGGTGAAGGAGATATTAAAGGAAAACAAAGAGGACATGGCTGAGATTTCGAAGGATGTGACTCTCTTGAAGTACCAGTCTGAGAACATTCAGTTACCTGAAGTTGTGGAGCATAAGACAGGCTTACAATGAACAGCTTTAGCAAAGGATGGATGGACAAAGCAATACAGCAACAGGCTAAGAAGCAAGCTTGAAGACATGAAAAATAGAAGTTGACAAAGTTCCTGAGGGTACCTAGGAAAAGGTACTTTAAAATAAGTTCAGAAACTTCTGCTTGGGCTGGAATTTGATTATCTCTTCGAAGTTGAGTACGCTCACCACATGCCCTCTCATAGAGCTATGAAAGCCTGATCCATGGCCTATAATCTTGAAAGTGCTACAGTATCAACCAGTACTAACCATATTTCAAGCAGCATGGCAGTAGACTCCCCTTAAGGTAGATGGGAGGACAGTTCTCATCTTACTCAATGTATATGAGCCACCCAGCAGTGACAGAAGCAGCTCCTGGGACTGTACAATTTGCTAAAAAAAAAGGTGGTGTGGGTGTCCACTTTGTCCTTCTATATCTGGCATGGATGAGTGTTAGCTTTAACAAAACTACCCATACTTTTGAGGATCCTGCGCAACTCCAAAAATATACTGAAGATAATGGAGGACTGCTAAGAGAAGACAGATGATATTTGGGATCAGGTGTGGCAACCAGCTTGTATGGTGAAATAGTCTGTTGGATTCAGGACCTGATTTCCAGCAATTGACCTTGCAGGAGTTCCAGACATGGTAGGTTAAGATGTGGGGGCAGAAGCCTGCTGGCATAGCCTCGCCATAACCTAATTACTGATGATTGAGAAACTTTAATATTATTGGGCAGTTGAATTAGTTAGAATGTGTTGGATATCTTAAACAAGAATGTGGTATCTGCATTCTATAGATTCATTTATTTTGTTTTCCTGTTCCTACTTTCCTTCCATTCAACGGCCTTGCAACCGCATATGGGATGAGTAAGTTTGCAGGAAGGCGTATGAAATGGCTCATTAAGATAAAAGCTGTTGTGTGATGGAATTTGAATTGTATGCATGGGTGTTGGTTTATGTTCTTTAGGATGGATGGGAGGATGAGTGATGTTCTTTGGCTTGGTGTGTTAAGTATGAATGATGATGAGTTGCTTGAATGGATGAGTTTAGTTTTTGTTTTAGGGCAAAATGTTGTAAGGTGGTTTTGAATTGTGTTTTGGTATGGCTGACTGGTTTGGATTGTACTGAGTGGAAAGGTAGGGTGTGAATCCAGAATTTTTATTAGTGATGGGAAAGGGTGTGGGCTATGTGTGTTGTTGTGGGGGATGTCTATGTGATGCTGCACCAATTGAATGCTATATATATATATATATATATATATATATATATATATATATATATATATATACTGTATGTGTGTGGAATAAATTAGTTATGGTATCTTGATGAGGGAATTCTATATATCTGTTCCAGTGAAACAAGTACTGGGAAGTAAATGGCTAGGCATGGATGTTGTCTTTAGGCAGGCTAGACTTTTTTTTTTATCTAGTTGCTTGTTGTGCTACATTTTATGATTGTTATTGTACTGCTATATTGAGGTTAAATTTGCCACTTCTACTGTTATTTTTATGGAGACAACTGACTATCAGAGAAGAATATAAGTTGCTATGGTGATCAGTACTATAATATTGTCTCTTAACATTAAGGGTCTCAACAACAAGGTTAAAAGGCGAAGGTTTCTCACTTATGTCCAGCAGCATAATACCGATATTGTCTTATTGCAAGAAACCCATTTAGTTTATAAAGAAGCCACTAAGTTAGGGAACAGATGATATAAGATAGTCATCTTTTCCTCAGCAAATAGGAGGAAAGGTGAATTTGCTATCTTATTGAAAAAATCCCTCAATACTATTGTTCAATCTCAAAAATCAGATGATATGGAGGGTATTTTTAAGATGGTAAAGATAGCTATCACTGTGTTATATAAAGTCAAAACTGAGAACACGGAGGAAATGACGTCACAGACAGAGACGGCAGCCTGAAAACGGAGCTCCGTCGTAGGGAGACTAAATACCTGTTTTAGTAAGCGTCCCGAGCTTGGCAAACGTCCCAATACCGGAGTTAGCAGTGGGAAGGTGCTCCGGAAGATGGCGGGGGCAAAAAAGAGTGCCGCGGACCTGAAGGTTTTTGCTTTTAAAGCGACTCAAGGCGGGCCTGCGGGGAAGAATAAAATGGCAGCGCCATGTGCGAGCCCGGTGAGTACAGTGCCGGAGGGAGTGACGACACCGACAGATGCTGCACAGCCGAGTGAAATCGCAGGCCTGAAAGGGGAGCTCCAGGAGTGGTTTGCCTCGCTCCGACAGGACTTGGCCCACTTCAAAGCGGAGGCACAGACATGGATGGAGGAGCTGCGTATGGATGTGCGCGAAGTGGGGCAGAGGCTGGAGGAAGTGGAGAATAAAGAGGAGAATAAAGTGGAGGAGCAGAAGAGTGCGATTAAAGATGTGCAAGTGAAATATGGAGAGCTTGAGGGGGAACAGGAGGAGATGTGGCGGAAAATCGAAGATATGGAGAATAGATCGAGAAGGTCCAATTTGCGAATCCGGGGTGTGCCGGAGAGCAATGGAAAGGAGGACTGTGCAAAAATGGTGGAGCAGGTGGGCAGGTGGATCTTTGGCCAGGCCGGAGTGGAGAGTGCAGGTCTGTGCTGTAAAATCGATAGGGCCCACAGAGCACTGGGCCCACAGAGAGAGGGACACCCACGGGACATTATTGCATGTTTTCATGAGTATTCTACAAAGACTGAGATAATGAATGCTGCAAGGAAATCGGCGGAGATCACGTGGGAGAATCGGAAAATTGAGATCTATGCTGATCTTTCTGCCATCACGATGCGGAAAAGGAGGGAGTTGGCTGGCTTGACCAAACGGTTGAGGGAAGATGCAGGGGGGAGAGAAATTAGGGCTGAAGAACAGATCAGAGAGCAATTTGTGCAGTTCTACCAACAGTTATATAGGGCGGAGGAGTCTGGGTCACAGGCAGAGCGCGCTCACTATTTACAAATGCAGTTGCCAAAGCTATCGCCAGCTGATGCTGCGGTGTTAGCGCGGCCAATTGCAGTGGCCGAAGTAGAAGCCGTGATTAGATCCTTACCTGCACACAAAGCACCAGGGCTAGATGGCTACACTAATAAATTTTATAAGACCTTCCGAGAGGAATTGAATGGTATTCTGGCCCGACTTTATAACTCCTTTCGAGAGGGGGGAAGGCTACCGGACACCCTCCGAACAGCCGGGGTCACTCTGCTGCCAAAGGAGTGGAAGGATTCTACTCTATGTAGCTCCTATAGACCTATTTCGCTGCTGGGATCTGATTTTAAAATATTCACCAAAATTTTGGCTAATAGACTGTTACCCTTCATGCCCCGTTTAGTACATGAGAATCAGGGGGGGTTTGTACCTGGTAGGCAAACCGCCGATAACATCCGGAAAGTGTTGAACTCAATTTTGAGGGGAAAGACAGCGGGAACACAATTGGTCTTATTGACCATAGATGCAGAAAAAGCATTTGACCGTGTGTCCTGGCCTTACTTGATGCAGGTGTTGGATTTAATGGGTCTGGGAGAGGGGTATTTAAACTGGGTGAAGGCCATTTACTCCAGTCCGCTAGCGCAGATCCGTGTAAATGGGGCCTACTCCGCCGCATTTGAATTAGGGAGGGGGACACGCCAAGGCTGTCCGCTCTCACCTCTGCTCTTTGTGCTATCAATGGAACCTCTGGCCCAGCTGGTGAGAGAGTGTCCAGACGTGAAAGGGGTCAAGGGGATGGCATGGGAAATTAAAATCTCATTATTTGCAGATGACCTTCTCTTTCTGGTGACGGAGCCCCTGCAGTCAATGGAAGTGCTTTATCAGATCTTGTTGGACTTTGGCAAATTCTCGGGATTTAAGATTAATGCTACAAAATCAGAGATCTTGAATATATCCGCTGACGCCCGCACCCAGCATCTGCTGCAGCAGCGGTTCCCGTTTAAATGGGCTAAAATGCAGGTGAAATATTTGGGGATATATTTAATGGCCAATGAAAGGGATTTAGGCAGGGTGAATTTTGTGTTGATGGAACAAAAAATGCGGAGGGAACTGGAATTTTGGGAATGTAAAAAATTATCCTGGCTGGGGCGGATTTCAGCCATTAAGATGGTAATATTGCCCCAGTGGTTATATTTATTTCGGACACTGCCGGTGGGGATGCCTAGAACCTATATGGGGAAGATACAACAGATCATTATGCGGTTTATTGGGGGGGGGGGAAAGTAACCACGTCGCGTGGTCTTTGCTTACTAAGAGTAGGCGAAACGGGGGAATGGCCATTCCGGATGTCTTGGGGGGCGGAATATGGTAAGGAGTGGGTGCACATGGAGGCGGATGACTTAAGAGTGGGGAAATTATCTGACTGCATCTGGCTGCCCCGCGTGAGGCACATGGGGGTGCGGGAGTGCAACTTCTATGTTCAGAGAACGCTACACCTCTGGCATAGATGGCGACGAAAGTGGTTGGGCACAGGGGAGGTGTCCCGATTGATACCTATAATTGATAATCCGGATTTATCACCTGCGGTGGAAAGTAGTGTGTTTCTGAGCTGGGCACAGAAGGGGTTAACACACATTGGACAACTCCTGCAGGGAACGGAGATTAAGGCTTTCTCGACTCTAACGCAGCAATTTGGCTTGGAAGCCACTGATCGTTTTCCCTACCAGCAGATATGTCATTACCTGAAACATAAGATAATACCTGAGCTCCGACGAGACCCTACGGATATTGAGACATTATTCCTGATGGGGCAAACGAAGAAACTGTTAACTAAATTCTACAATATGATGGAAGGGGAAAGGGGTCATAACCCGTTCCAACAGGCTTGGGAACAGGACCTGGGGATAACATGGGAGGAGGAGGAGTGGTCCAGCCTTTTCCAGACTAGATACAAAGGGATGCTAGCAGCTAGTTTTATAAAGAATAATTATAAGCTAATGTATAGATGGCACTTCACACCCGAGAAACTCCATGTTATGTTTATAGGACATACTGATAGGTGCTGGCGGGAATGTGGGGAAAAGGGGACCTTCATGCATGTTTGGTGGTCTTGTCCAACTGTTCAGGAGCGGTGGGGAGAGGTGTTTGGTATGCTGAGTGCTATATTGGGGAAATTGATTGAGCCAAACCCTGCCGTAGCCTTGCTGGGGCTTAGGCCGGCGAACCTCACACAGGTAGAAAGTTTCTTTGTCAATGTGGGGTGTGTGACATATCGGATGTTGGTGGCGCGGCGGTGGAGACAAGTGAACCCGCCCACGTTGAGGGAATGTATGTCCTCCCTCAACTCCAATTACTTGCTTAGTAAGGCAACTGCCATAAAGAATAACGGCTCCAAAAAGTTTTCAAAAATTTGGGAAAAATATTTGTGCTGGAGAAGTACTAGCTTGTAAAGACTCTTGAGTGTATGTAACAGTA
Organism: Ichthyophis bannanicus; assembly: GCA_033557465.1. Taxonomy (NCBI): domain Eukaryota; kingdom Metazoa; phylum Chordata; class Amphibia; order Gymnophiona; family Ichthyophiidae; genus Ichthyophis; species Ichthyophis bannanicus. Next base: position 180,483,410 of record CM066038.1, on the reverse strand, counting down.
GCAGGCTGGAGGGGGGGAGGGGGGTTGGTCTAACCATGGCTTTGTAGTTGATATGTCTGAATTTTTGTTTTGTATTGTGTGATACAGTTTAAATAAAAAACTTTAATAAAAAAAAAAACTGAGAACACAGTGATAGTCATCTTTACCATCTTAAAAATACCCCATATATAATGCCGAATGATGATGTCATTCAGTTCTTTCATGATATGGTTCAATTATTTTAGGGAAGGTCAGATGGACCCCTGATTGTGGGTGTAGATTTTAATGTGCCCTTTAATCTAATTTTGGATAGATAGTCCAAATGTAAATTGCTGCGAACTAAGGCATGGTATGCCCTTCATTCGGCAAGAATGTTAGACCCCTGGTGTGTCCTAAAACCTACAGGGAAAGACTTCGCTTTTTTTTCTCATCTGCATCAAATGTACTTTAGAATAGACCCCTTTTTAATCCCATTCAGCTGTATATTGAAGGTCATTGATCTCTGTATACTGTCAATCACAATTTCTGATTATGCCACATCACTGCTAAAGGTGAATCTTTCCTGAGGTGAACCTGCAGCTCACCAATGGAGATCGATTTTATGTCTCATAGTCAAAGATGTCATCACTGATTGTGTTAATTGAGCTATTGATGGAGGATAGCAACTATAACATGTGGTGGGATGTTTTTAAAGCAGTCATCCAGGAATGGGGAAGACTTTTTCCTTTGGTATCACAAGTAGCATAAAGAGGAATTAGTTGACCTACAGCAGAAAATTAAGGAATTGGAGCTACGGCACATATACAGTAGAATGCTATCTTCTGGCAGAAAAGGGTGTCACATTTGAAAAAAGGTGGAGAACACAATATTGTATAAGATTATGAAAATGACTAGCAATTTCAGGAATACAGGGCTCTATATTCAAACTCATTTACATGGATTACAGACCTGTAAACCATGCAAATCCGCTTTGAGAGATATTTAGTGGTATTTAGTGGGAGGAGTGGCCTAGTGGTTAGGACAAGGTACTTCGGGCCGGAGGGCCGGGGGTTCAAGTCCCACCTGGGGACAGCAATCTCAGGCCGGAGGGACTGGGATTTCTAGTCCTATAGGCACTCCTTGTGGTCTTGGGCAAGTCACTTAACCCTCCATTGCCCAAGTTCCCTGTAAGTATTAGCGTATGTGTGTCATATCCCCTCGTGTTAAATGTATCTCCCAATTGACCGCTTTGACCCGGTGAAAAGTGGGATATAAATACAGCTAAATAAATAAATAAAATAACACAGTTAGTGTCACTGAATATCCCCGATTAACTTCGCTACATGCCCCAATGCTAACCACTTAGCATCAGGGCATGTCATGGGCATTCTGGAACGTCCCAGAGACGTCACCCGTCACAAAGCGGGCAGTGGCAATATTGCACCACTGTCTGGTTAGCGACTCGTGGGTAAAAATAGGAGCAGCAAAAGCTGGCTTATCTTTACCTGTGGAGCTAACTGGGCAACGGCTAGATATCACTACTGCCTGGTTAGCTTCTGCAGCGTATTTGGAGGACTACCAAAAGGGACTGCTACTGCTGAAATAAATCTGCAATTGAAAGTATTTATTTACTTCTGAAAAATTCTTTAAAACTTGGGGAAAATGGAATTTGTTTTGTTAAAATTGATAAATCTATGGGGTATGTTTACTAAACCATCCTAATGTTAACGGCGCTAGTTGCAGCAATAATGTGAAGAATGCCATATAAGGAGTGGGCGTTCCAGTCCTAAGGTAGCAAGAATATGTATCATGCGATAGTGGGCACCGTGGCACGTTAACGCGCATTAACCCTAAGTATATGCCAGCGCAGTGTTAGACGCTATAACAATCTAGCCCACTGGTTAATGCAATGACTGTGGAGGCAGAAGTCATGGGTTTGATCCTGCAGTAGTGTAATCTAAAAAGGCTGTCTGAGGCATTTTCTTTTAATTTAAATCAGTGCTGCCAGCAAAAACACCCTCATAGTGCCGTAACCTAAGGTGCCTCATAAGGCGCCCCATAGGTCACATTATAAAGTGCCCTATATTCCAAGGCACCCTATAATATGCCCTATAGGACGATGTATAGGGCACCTTATAGGGTGCCTTACAGGGCGCCTATGAGGCACCTTAGGCTACAGAACTGTGAGGGTGCTTCTGCTGGCAGCACTGATTTAAATTAAAAGAAAATACCTCAGACAGCCTTTTTAGATTACACCACTGTAGGATTGAAACCATGACCTCTGCCTTCACAGTAATTAAAGTAACTAGTAGGCTACATCTCTATAGCTACTACCACACTGCTGGCTGGCTACAGAAAGACTGCAGGTCACCACACACACTGTCTGCTGTGGTTACCAGGATAGGGTAAACCCACCCATACCCATGATGCACTGCACATGCAGATCAGCAGTCTACAGCTGATCACATAATGGGGTATGCACCCCCACAGCACCTAGGCCTGGTAGGGGGAACCAACCATGTGTGTTACTGGCACAGAGTAGCTACAGACCATGACACTGTGCGGGTCCTGTGCTCACCCTGAGGGTGAGGTGGGGCACCCAGCACCAGGTCCGCAGCACCTGGCTCGGCTGAGATAGACTGTGCTGCAGGTCCCCATCAGTGCCAGTGTGTGATAGGTACTCCTTGCAGATACACCTTGCCCTTGCCCTTGCCCTTGTGGACTATGATGCACCCAGAATAGTGCATATCCTGTGTGCATGCCATGGTCACATGTTATAGGTGAAGGGGGGTGTTTGAACCTAAAAGCGGATTATGTAGCACCACCAAACCTGCCCTCTGTGGCTCGCGGTGGGGTGGGTTGGGGGGGCAGGATCTCCCACCAACAGATCCGCATTGTACATCTCTGCAATGGTGGCAGTAAAGTGGACCATCAACCCCAGTCCTTCTGTGGAACAGGCACCCTACAGGGCAGTCAATGCAGATCTGTACCCATCACATAAGGCAATGGCAGATAGGCAGAACACTGGAGAAGCTCAGCTGTCCCCCACCACTATCTGACATTCACCAGCATAGGGCACAGTCAGTCTCCACCCGCTGCACCCTGCAAGGTGTTCCAGCCATACACATGCTAACTGCAGACAGTCTGCTAGCTAGTACATGTTCCTGGAGGAATCACAATGACAGAGTAGATCAAATTGGTGGAGAGGTTGCACTCTATGTTAGAGAGGACATTGAGTCATATAGGATTAAAGTTTTGCAGGACACAAAATACACTGTAGAATCTCTATGGATAGAAATTCCATATAAAAAGGGGAAAGCAATGGCAGTGGGGGTGTACTACCAACTGCCTGGCCAGAATAAACAGATGCATGATAAAATGCTAAGAGAAATCAGGGAAGCTACCAAAAGTTACAACATAGTAATAATGGGCGATTTAAATTACTCTGATATTGACTAGGTCAATGTCACTGCAGGATATGCTAGGAAGATAGTTTCTAGATGAAATAAATAACTGCTTCTTGGAGCATCTGATTCCTGTACCCACAAGAAAGGAAGATATTCTGGGCCTAGTCTTTAGTGGAACACGGGATCTGATGCAAGAGATAAGGGTATTGAGGCTACTTGGCAATAGTGATCACATTTCATTTAATAAATGGAAGAAGGATGGCAAGAACATCCATAGAACTACCTTTTAACTTTCAAAAGGGAGACTATAATAAAATGAGGAAAAGAGTTAAGAAAAAGGAGAGGAGCAGCTGCAAAGTTAAAGTTTTACATCAAAACACTATCTTTGGAAGCTCAGACCAGATGTATTCCACACTAAGAAAAGTGGAAGGAAGGCCAAAAACCTGCCTCATGATTTAAAGATGAGGTCAGAGAGGCTGCTGTTGCCAAAAAAGCATCCTTCAGAAAAATAGAAAAAGGAGCCAAATAACAAAAACAGGAAATAACATAAGCACTGGCAGATTAGAAGCAAGGAATTGATAAGGCAGGCAAAGAGAGAATTTGAAAAAAAAAAAGTGCTGTGGAAGCAAAAATTCATAATAAAAACCTTTTCAGGTATATTCGTAGCAAAAGAACTGTGAAAGAGCAGTTGGACGATAGAGCGGTAAAGGGAGGACAAGGTCATAATCGGGAGATTGAATGAATTCTTTGTTATAGTCTTTACTGAAGAAGATGTAAGGACGTTACCCATGCTTGAAATGTCATTTAAAGGTGATATATCAGAAGAATGTAAAGAAATATTGATAAACTTGGAAGATGTATTTATTTATTTAACAGTTTTTTATGCCACTTTATCATTTCATTCAAAGCAGTTTACATTGTAACTTAACATTGATAACTGGGATTTGTCTGAGGCAATGGAGGGTTAAGTGACTTGCCTGTAGTCACAAGATGTGCTAGTTGGAATTGAAGCCTGATTTCTGGCTCCCAAGCTAGTGTTCTAACCATTAGGCTACTCCTCCACTTCATGTATTACAAGTATTTGATAAACTGAAGAGCAGTAATTCACCTGGACCTGATGGTATATATCAGAGGGTGTTAAAAGAACTGAAAGATGAGATTGCATACCTACTATTAGTAATCTGTGAACTATCATTAAAATCATCTGTAGTACCTGAAAATTGGAGAATGGCCAATGTAATGCCAATTTTTGAAAAGAGTTCCAGAGTGATCCAGGAAACTACAGATAGGTGAGCCTGACATCAGTACTGTGCAAAATGATAGAAACCATTATAAAGAACAAAATTACAAAACATATAGATAGTCATAGCTTAATGGGAGAAAGCCAGCATAGATTTAGCCTAGGTAAATCTTGTTTTTTTAATCTGTTATATTTTTTCTGTTCTTTATTAATGCATCTTATTTCTGAATATTTTTATTAATCATTCATAGACTATCACATAACAAAATACACCAAAAACAAAAAATTCAAATAAAGAAAGATTAAGTAAACAACAAAGGAAAATAGAATATCCAAAGTCCACATAATAGGAGCCATTCTAGACCCAATTCACCTGCTAAATACTAATAGACCCCTTTTACTTCATCCAACCCACAGCCACATTATTTATCCCTCTGGAACCGCTCAAGGTGTGACACTTAAGTAAAAATATATTTAGACCCTGAATGCAAAACCAAACATTTTCAGGGAAACTAAATAAAAATTCCCCCCAATGGCTAAAATATTAGACTTCAAGTTCAAAAAAGCTTTCCGACAAAGTTGAGTGACTCTAGCCACATCCGGAAAAATATTAATTGGATAACCACAAAACAAAATCTTTTTTCGAAAATAAGATTTTAAAATAGCCAACCTCTCAACTTCAGATTTTAAAGTAACTACAAGAGTCACTCTTTTAGAAACCTTGTCTAGAGAGGACTCTAAAAATTGAGTCAAATCCAGACTATCTAAATTTACCTGTTCACCTGACTGATCCTCACCTGACTCAGGGAAACTACAAGTGAGGTAATGTAAAGAAATAACAGAAGAATCATCAAAAGAAAGAAACTGTAATACCCCCTTCATATATTTCTTTAAGAGCTTAAGTGGGGAAAGCAGGCGAACAACAGAGAAATTTAAAAAACGCAAATATTTTGCCCTAGCCCTATTTTCAAACAACTCCAACTTAGTATGCAGGATCTGACTATCCCTAACAAATGTATCCATCACCCCATGCATTCCACTCACAGCCACGTCTAGTCTGGACAAAGCTTCATTCAGGCCAGAGAGCCGCATTTCATGCTGTTGCAACTTTTTTTTTTTTTTTTTTATTTGAAGGCAGCATATAAGTACAACAGGTGTTAAACATACAGGCTCTAATCCTAGTAAAAGTACAAAAAGAAACACCAGTACAGCATCCAAAAACATTGTTAACAAAGCCCTCCTTTTTTTTTTTTTTTTTTTTAATATTTTCCCCTTGGTTTTATTTTCCTTTCCATTATTTCCTCAACCTCCTCCCCCCTCCCTCCCCCCCCTCTGAAACCTGATAAAACTCCAATACTTGCCCCTTCCACACCCTTCGTCTACCCACCTTCCTCCCTCCTCCCATGACCCCTCCTAATCCCCCAAAACACCCCCACCACCTAAACTCTGTTGCAATGTTTTAACAGTACTCTGGGAAAATTACATAATTGAGCCAGAGTTCCCCTTAATATCCCCTCCACTTGCGTAACAGACAACAAGACGTCCTTCAACGAGATATCAGCCCAACTGTATCAACCGATTCCAAATCTGGGATAGCAGGCATGGAAACGGGAACTGAAAGGGGCAACATCCTTTTCAAAGAGACAGACGCCATGAGTGCCTCTCCCCGAGCACATGGGGTAGAGGTAGTAGGAGAAAAAGACACCTCCCTCAAACCGGGGTCCTCCAGCCCATTAAAGGATGAAACATTAGCTGCATTAGGTTGAGGGGGAGAAGTACGAAACCGCAAATTTAGTGAGGCATCTGCAGAAGAAGCAGTTTCCCCAACTGCTGAAGCCAGTTTATCAGTACTCACAACGTTCATATCCATTGGTCCTTGTACCATTTGCACTGTAGTAGGTATTTTAACCTTCACGTTCCGCTTTCCCATTGTAGAGCTTCCAAACACAACAAGATGGGACACTCTTCCACAGAGTTCCTCAGGTGCTCCTAAGGGGCTCTCAAGAGGCACAGCATGCCCCTTAGATCACGACCTTTGTACACACGCCCATGGCCACACACCTACGGCCACGACCTGCATCACCAGCCTGCTTTTATCCTCAATCGCAGGGAAGGAGGACCTCTGACACATGGCATGCACAGGTGAAATCGAGACCAAGGCAGTCAGCTGAAACCAGGCAAGATAAATCCAGAACGCGCTCAAAATTCCCGCGGCACCAGCCGGCTTTTATCCTCAATTGCAGGGAGGGAGGAGCTCTGATACCTGACGTGCACAGGTGGAATCGAGATTCAGGCAGTCAGCTGAAACCAGGCAAGATAGACCCAGAATGCATTAATCTGTTATATTTTTTGAAGGTGTGAAAAAACAAGTAGAAAAAAGTGAGCAGGTTGATATAGTCTATCTGTATTTTCAGAAAGCCTTTGACAAGGTCCCTCATGAGAGACTCTTGGCAAAATTAAAAAGTCATGGGATAAGAGACAGTGTACTATTGTGGACCAGGAACTGATTAAAAGATAGAAAGAAGAGGATAGGGCTGAATGGCCAATTTTCTCAATGGAGAAAGGTTAATAGTGGAATACCCCAGGATCTGTGCTGGGCCCACTGCTTTTTAGCTTATTCATAAATGACCAGGAAATGGGAATAACGAGTGAGGTGATCAAATTTGCATATGACACAAAATTATTCAAAGTTTTAAAAACACAAAAGGATTGTGAGAAATTGCAAGAGAATCTTGATAAATTGGAAGATTGGACGTTCAAATGGCAGATGAAATTTAATATGGACAAGTGCAAAGCTATGTATCTAAGAAAGAAAAACCCAAACTATGGCTATACAATGCAAGTTTCCACATTAGAAACCACCACCCACGAAAAAGATTTAGGTGTCATTGTGGACAACACGTTGAAACCCTCCGCCCAAGGTGCAGCGGTGGCCAAGAAAGCAAATAGAATGCTAGGAATCATAAGGAAAGGAATGGAGAATAAAACAAAGGATTTTATAATGCCTCTGTATTGTTCCATGGTGTGACCACACCTTGAATATTGTGTGCAATTCTTGTCGCCATATCTTAAAAAGGATATAGCGGAATTAGAAAAAGTACATAGAACAGCTACCAAAATGGTAAAGGGGATTGAAGGATACCCCCTATGAGGAAAGGCTTAAAAGTTTAGGGCTCTTTAACTTGGAAAAGAGACGGCTGAGGGGAGAAATGATAGAAGTCTATAAATTAATGAATGGACTGGAACAAATAAATGTAGATCAAATGTTTACGCCATTAAAAAGTAGAAAGACTAAGGGGTATGTTTCCTAAACTGCGGTAATCGTGAATAACGCACGCTGTATAACGTTAACGCTCATTAGCGTGTGATAGCGCGCGTTATCACGCGCTAACGAGCATTAACGTTATACATCGCGCGTTATCACGCGCTAACGAGCGTAATGCTAGGCGGCGCGGTAAAACACCGCAGAAGGTGGAGGGAGGGCAGAGAGTGGGTGGGGAGAGGCTCCCTTTACACTAATGCGCTGAATTTCAGAGCTGAATTCCAACGCGAATTAAAACCTACCGGTAAAAGCACTTTAAAGGGGAGAGAAACCATTTAAGTGTCAGCAATGTACAGTTAGGCAGGGAAACCAAAAAAAGGTGATACGTGTGATACATGTGCACAGAACAAAAGGGCACAGAAACACTGAAAATGACCCCAACAAACTGGAAAAAAACAACAACCAAGCTGGCCAATAGTGGTATCAATGAGAAACATCAACCCCCTCCCCCCCGAGTAAGCTGCATAGAACAGATATAAATCGTGGAAGGGTCCATACTCCGTCCCACAGTGAAATAGCGCTGCTCAGGGATTTCCCCACCATCGGACAGGGTTCCTATGGCATGCACATGTCCCGCAACATCAGGGCGGGCATGTCGGAACGGGCAACAGGGCATATGCTGGAAAAGGGGATACAGAGGGCTGCAGGCGGCACATGCTGTGGTGCAGCTGGGCCACAGTGGGGACAAGGGTGATGCCTACCTGGCCCATAGGAATGCTGAAAGAGTAGAGCAGCCAGACAGCAACTGCTGAGGGCCCAACATGGGCAAGAGTGTGCTTCCCACAGTGTCACAGGGAATAGTACCCAGCAGGTACCCCCAATGGCACGGAACATTGGCAGGTGGTGCTGGGGGAAAGCGTGGACAGCTATGCAGGCACCCCTACCCCAGAACCCGCACCATAGGCAGCCGCCTACCTGCACACTGGATGGCCTGAGACTGCGCACCACCAGCTCCACCAGCAGAAGGGCATGTCAGCATGGTGGCTGAGGGATACTGGTGGTGGAGGGGGCAGTGGCAGCTGCCCACAGCAGACCGTGGCCTAGCCCTGTGTAGGTGGGTGCCGTGCACTGCAACAGACAGACCCTGTCTGACCAACAGTCATGGTAGCACCAGGGAATGTGCCAACTCTGTGAGAACATGGTGGTGCAGTGCACAGAACCAGTGTATTCAGAAGCAGAAGGTCACAGGTTCAAGTCCCAGCTGTGGTTTCCACCAACCCAGTCCTCATATTTTACCCACTACTATAACGTGCTAATACAGACAGAACCGTTCTTGCAGATGATGTAAACATGCCCAAAACACCCACATTTTACCCTACAGAGCACAGACACCATAAACATGCACATTACCTAGAGCAGAGCCTCCCAAATGCAGTCCTGGAGGGCCAAACACCATTCCGGTTCCATGCTGCCTCTGATGAAGATGCCTGTGCTGCATTTCTATGCACCACCCCGATGGTATGCAGATGTATCTCATGCATATTCATGAGGGACAGCATGAAAACCCGAACAGTGTTTGGCACACCAGGACTGGAGTTGGGAACCTCTGCCGTAAAGCAGCAGCCACACCCGCACCCACAGGCCCCATTATCCACAGACTCCTGGAGAGGCAGGACTTTGGGCTCTGCGTGCATCTCCCAATACTAGCACATGCATACCGTAGTAATGCCACCCTAAACCTGGGAATATGGTACACATCTATCAAAAGGTTGCTATGAGTACTGGCAGATAGCAATTCCTAGGTTAAGTACAATTTCCTGAGTGAGCTGCATCATAGCAACCTTTCTGATGTCTGTGGAGTGTGCTACAGGTCTTGTGTCTGACAGTGTTTACCAACCTGGGGAGTGACTCCTACAGTATTGCGTACCATAGCCATGCCTGCACTGTGCCCAGGACTGGTGTGGTGGCCTGGGCTGCCCAACACCTCTATAGTTGCACAATGCTGGCATAGGTGTGGGGAGTGTGTGTCTGTCTATCCAGTGTGTGATGGCTTCCAACACCCTCCACAGCCCACACTGCTAGCACTGTTCCCAGTATTGGCCTGACAATGTGCATAATGAGGAGCAAGGTACTGTGGGAATAGCCTGGATAGGGTGGCCTGGCCTTGCCGCATCTGCACAGGGCATAGGGCAATAGCTCGGACATTGTAGTGCCCGGTACCACCTGCACGGACAAGGTGGCCACAGCATGTCCTGCTGGGAGGTCACTTATCCTGACTGAGCAGTGACCACGGCATGGCTAGGTTCCCCCATAGTGCTGTATAGCATTTCTCTCATGTGATATATATGGGTTTCCTTTTCGGGCCCAATCACTGACTTATCTGCTTGGTGTGTATGCTGACATCCCCGTTCTGGGTACATGCATCTCCTCCAGGACCATGCACTATGGACTAGCTGGCGGACTGTCTGCAGCTAGTATGTGTCTGGAACACCTTGCAGGGTGCAGCGGCTGGAGGCTTGTTACTGGAGAATGTCAGATAATGGTGGGGGGCAGCTGAGCATTTCCAGGCCTGCCGTCTGTCCGCTATTGCGTTATGGATGTGTGCCGCTCTGTCTGTTCCCCAGCAGGACTGCTGTTGCTGGTCCCCTCTACCGCTGCCATTGCAGGGAAGTAGACTGTGGATCGATTGGTGGGTGATCCTGTTTCCCACCCTGAACCCCAGAGGGTGGGTTGTGTGGTGGTACATAATCTGCCTATGGGTCCATACACCCCCCCCCCCGGTAACGATGGCACCAACACAGGATATGCACTAGTCTGGGTGCAACAGCGCCCATAGGGACTAGACATGACCGGGACATACAGCAGGACACAGATGTATCCTAGGTGTGTCTAACGTACCTACCTATCACACACTGATGGGGACCTGCAGCATGGTGTATTTCAGCAATGAAAGGTGCTGTGGACCTAGTGCTGGGCGCCCCACCTCAACCTCAGGGTGGGCACTGTACCCGCACAATGTGACTGTCTGTGGCTACTCTGTGGCAGTGCCACACACGGTCTGTTCCCCCTACAAGGCCGAGGTGCTGTGGGGGTGCATACCCAATCTTGTGCCCATCTCTCGACTGCTGATTTGCATGTGCAGTGCATCATGGGTACGGGTGGGTTACCCCTATCCTGGTAACCACAGCAGAATGTGGGTGTAGTGCCGTGCAGTCCTCCTGTAGCCAGCCAGTTGTTTGTTAGCAGCTCTAGCCCACTGGTTACTTCACTGCCTATGGAGCCAGAGGTCATGGGTTCAAAACCCACAGTGGGGTTCATCAATAGGGCTGTCTTAGGCATTGTCTATTTTTATTGTATATTAGTTCTGCCAGCAGGACCACCCTCAGGGTACTGTCCCCTTAGGGTGGCTCATAAGGCGCCCTATAGGGTGCCTTATACAGTGCCCTATAAAGCACCTTATAAGGTGCCTTATATGGTGTCCTATAGGGGACGTTATAGGGTGCCTTGGCAGACAGTGCACTTTATAATGTGCCCTATGGGGTGCCCTCTAGGGTGCCTTATGTGGCACCTTAGGTTACGCCACTGTGAGGGTGTGTTTGCTGGCAGCACTATTCAGGTACAACTAAACTTCCTCACAGCCCACTACTTAACCCTTTCCAGGCCAAGCCCAGTACTTTCGGGATCTCAACTTCTGCCTATATATTCCTATCAAATGGTATATAATACATGACCATGCCAGAGGGAACGTCACTATTGGAACATATTGGATACGACGGGTACAATTTTCCTGACATGTGCAAACATTAACCCGGCTGCAGAATGTGGATTAAAATATTATAGTAGGCCTTCAAAGGGTTACACATGACATCTCAGCCAGCCTTATTCATTAGGCACACTGGGGAATTGAACCCATGACCCTTAGCACCAGCAGTCTGTGTAGTAACCATTGTGCTACAGCTCTGTTTCTGCATTTGGGTGTCTGCGCGCTTTCTTAAGCTTGCACGCAGTAGCGCGCATGCTGTAGTGATCATTGCTGCGTGGCATGTAATAACACGCGCAACTGCGTGTTATCGGTTATGATGTACCGCCCATGTCCTTTTTTGGCTTTCCTTCCACTAACGCGGCTCCTAACGCGAATCACACTAACGCAGTTTAGTAAACATACCCCTAAGAGACATACAGTGAAGCTACACTGTAACCCATTTAAGACTAATAAAATTAATTATTTTTTCACTCAACATGTAAACAAACTCTGGAATTCGTCACTGGAGGATGTAGTAAAAACTGTTAGTGTAGCTGGGTGTAAGCAAAACTGATAACTTTTACTACTGCCTCTGGTAACTAATTCCAGAGTTTGATTACATGGGAGGCAGTTACATCACCCTGCAGTTATCGCATTTCAGTGTGGCAAAACAGCTACTGGTACGACTAAGGCCACCCACTGAGATGGCATTAGTTGCACTCAAACTACTTACGCTGAGCCATTATGTTTGTTTCTACCGACAATGCAGATGTCTACATGTGAGAGTTCTTTCTCTTGCCTCACTCTGGAGTAAAGTATAATTTTGGAAAAGAAATCCTTTACTACAACTACTACTACTACTACTACTGAGCATTTGTGTAGCACTACAAGTCGTACGCAGCGCTGCACAGACATAACCTAAGAATAATGGTAAAAGTATTTTTTGTCTACATATGTCTGTTTTTATTTTAATTTGATATATTCCCTACTTGGTGAAGATCTATCTCTATTCTGCATATGTGTGACTGAGGCTACATGTTCTGTTAGCATGGAGTTGCTATGTAAGGAGCTGTAGTAATCTGGCTTGTTCAGTTTTCTGCATAGGAATATGGATGTTCTAGCGGTCACTCCTGGCTCTGATATCACTAGTTGCCGATGGACTCCAGTGGTTCCATTCCTCTTTGAAGTGGATGGCCTTGCTTCCTCTTTTCACCACCAGCTGTTCTGCTCTCCTTTAGAGTTAGTGGGCGTGCTCAAAGGGTTTGCACAGTCACAGAGGAATGTTGGTGTAGACCTGATCTAAAAACATCTTCTAAGCTCATTGTTCTCTCCTATGACTACTTTGGCCTATGTGGCTCCCTCCGGATGGAATGAGGCTTGAGAATACCCACAATCTTCTGCCCCTCTGGCTGCCAGACATCTGCCCCTAAGGGCATACATCTTTACCCTGTCATGGTGCAGTGACTTTCTACCAGAGGTCTGCCTTTGGGTATGGTTATATATGAGTTGGATTTTCCCTCTCAGAGGATTCTCCTCCCATCAAGATATAACTGGACAAGAAACGTCCTCTGTTCTGGAAAACCACCAGTTCATCTACAGGTAATCTTGTAGTAATTTATTAGGGCCACTGGAGGACTCTGCTTCTCAAAGCAGTGCCATTTAAGGGGTCTCCACATAAATAAATAGGTTTGGGCACTGACTAATTATATGACCTCCTCACCCCAACAAAATAGCAGAAGTTGTTTGACCTATTGCCAGTAAATCTAACTTGCAAGGATAATTATCAGAACTTTATTTTCTGTTTACAAATTTCTCCTGAGACCCCCCATGAATATAAATTTCTAATGGGAGTCAATATTCAAAAGGACTTACACATTTCACTATTGCTGCTAAATCTACAGATTTTCATTGGCACTATCCAGATAGTGTCACTAAAAATCTCTCTAACCACCACAGAATTTCAGTATATGGATAATACTGGAGTGAAGTTAAGGGCAGAGCAAGGACAGAACACTCGATTATATGTATAATGCCAATATTCAGCCTCTATCCATATTGATAGGTCTGCAAAAGAGCAGCTCTAAAGTAGACCGTTAGCTGTATGCATTGCGGCTGAAAGTCACTGCTATGCATATGGCCAATGGGAATGACTGATATATATATTCAGTACTGCCACCTGGCCATATACAGTAGTAGCACTGAATATGCATATATTTTGAACACCGTAGATGGTATGTAAAAGAATAGGCTCAAGTCCCCACTGAAAACCAACCCTTTATTATCTATATAAATAGATGTTATAATCTGATTGGTGTTGAAAACTGTAGCCATTATAATCAAATATTAGTGTTTTCAATTGACTTTCTGGGCTTCTAGAATTATTTAGCTTTATTTGTAAGTCTTATTGTTTATGTTGGCAAAGTAATAATTCATATTGATAACACAGGTACACTAAAAAAAATTTTTTTTTAACTGCCTCTAATGTTTCGATTGATTTTTACGTTTTTTGGTGCGCTGAATCCAAATCTGGTAACCAATTTGCTCCATCACGTACAGATTTTTTGCTACATTGGGTTAGCAGTTTGAGGTGAACGTTTCAGATTGAGTGCGATCGAGATAAAAGTTTCTTGAAGGAATTCTTTATACTAATTGTTTAGTAGTTATTCAAATAAGAATAAAGAAAATTGTAACAAGGCAGCACATAAGAATAGAGTAATGTCAACAAAACACACTGTGATGGTAGCAAAATTGTCTGCACTTAAAACAGCACATACATGTGCACAAACATTGAGCATATAAGAGCGAGGTTAGACACAAAGCAAAGCAAAGAAATGTGCAAAAAAATGTTGTACAGGTATGTATGTAAGAATAAAAAAACGCAAACCGCACCATTGCAATACATGAAGACAAAACACCCGATGGTGTGAAAAATAAAATTCTAATAAATGAGATCCGACACAGTGGTAATAACTAGCACATTTTTATTTCAAAGTTTAGTAAAAACACGATATTTGTCAACACAGTTTCGATGTTAAAGTCATTCTTGGTCAATCAATCTCCTGGTGGTCCCGATTCTTATTCCCACGAATGCATCTCTTGGTGCGCTGCTTGGCGAATTTATCATCAGGGGTTTCCCTCAGCAGCAACCAGCAGAAATCAGCCATCATAGTGGTGTTCCATCTTCCTTGGTACCTTCTCTCTGCGTCCTTGGATGTCCTGGTGAAACCTTTCACCTTGTTCTTCACTGTACGCCCCAAGTTTTCGGGAAAGTATTCACATGGGAGTGCAAGAAATGGACTTTCAGGCTCATGTTACAGCCTTGTTCTTTGAAGGCATTGAGCATCCTGGCAACAATATCCTTATAGTTCTCATCCCGCCTGTTCCCCAAGAATTTGAGAAACAACATCCTTGAAGGAATCCCAGGCTTCTTTTTCCTTCTCAGACATCGTTTCAGCGAATGCTCCATTTCTGAAATGAGTTTCCTTTATATCAGGGCCAACAAAACACTCCTTCCTTAGCTTTGCTTCAGAAAGTCGGGGGAACTTGAGCAAAGGTACCAAAAGCACTCACCATCTTTTGGAAGGGACTTGATGAATTGCTTAATGAGACCCAACTTAATGTGGAGAGGTGGTAATAGAATTTTATCACGAGGTACCAAGCTCTCATGAAGAACATTTTTCTCACCGGGTCTCAAATACTCCCCGAATTTGCCCAGTCTTTTTTCCCCAGTGTAGGTCGCGGGCCCGGCTATCCCACAAGCAAAGGAAGCAGGATATTTGGTGAACCGGATTGCTGCCCTAATAGCATGGATAGAATTTAAAGTCTCCACAAATCATCCACTTATGCTCATCATAACGAATCTTCTGAAGAAGCAGGGCCAAAATTCTCGTATTTTTCTTGGAGAATAACAGGGTGAGCAAGATGAACTGGAGCGAATGTGTTGCCATTATGAAGAAGAACACCTTTATGCTGTCTTTTGATGAATCAATGACAGCGCCATTCAGCAGGATCATACTTGAGTTAAACTTTTCCATCACTCCGTATATATCGTTGCAAAATACCAATCATCCTCTTTGCTGAAATACTTCAAAAATGTGTCTCGCGGTTGCGGTACAATAAAAAGTTGTTCTGGTGACAATAGATTTTTCTGTTTTAAGCCGAGAACCTAGCAGTTGGGCAGCATCTTTTGGGAGTCCTAAATCCCGGACTAAATCATTCAATTCAGCTGAGAGAAAAGTTCAGGTTTCGGATCTGGTTCAGTTTCAAACTCGGAAGTACTGGGACTCATCGGGAAAAAGCCATCTGATGAGTCTCATCATGATCAGAACTGTCCCCACAAATATGATCCAAAGATTTTGGTGGTTCAGGCACAGGTACTTCGTTGCTATGAGGCATAGGCCTAATTGCTGAGGGAAGGTTGGGGTAACTTATTACGTTCTTATTTTTTAAGTTGTATCCCTTCACAATGCAAGAGCAAAATAGCAGTCACTGCTGTGGTCTCTTTGTTCACGCCACATCATAGGTATTCCGAAATGAAATGCTTGTTTTTTTACCTTTCATCCATAAGCGTAGATCTTCCTCACATGTCTTGCACACACTTTGCGAGGAGCCCACGTTTGTCTTGATCGCCTAACTTCAAACCGAAATAGGCGAAATATACTTTTTTAAATAAATGCAGAAATGTCCTCTGCCGCTCTTTTCACGGTATATTCCCCACAAATAAAACAAAAACTGTCCGGAGAGTTGACGCAACCTCTGGCTCTGTGAGCCATCACAAATACACAGCACTGCAAACTACAACTGTAGTGAACCACTTCGGAATAAAGCTGGATTACGACTGAGCAAACAAAAAGGTCATAATGAACTTGCAAGACACTGAAATTTGACAGGAACGTTCATGTCGCAACCACCGTGTTTTGAGCGAGCGAACGAGGCGAGGCGAACAGGAAAGAACATGCACCAGCGCGGAGTACTGGATTTAGCCCCCCGCCTCCCAATTGTCCTGTTAATGTATAAAATGAATACAAAACACTCTAAAATATCACGAGGGAGTGTTTCTAGTTAGTTAACCATTACAACCTCTATTTTGGGCCAAGAAAATAAAACTGCAGTCGGCTAAAAAGAAATTATGTGAACATTCCTTATATGGGTAAGAAATCTAATTTTGCAAGAAAACGTGACGTGATGGAACATTTTGGCTATTTTTCCTGGATTCAGCACCCCAAAATCTATAGGAATCAGTTGCAAAACTGGAGGCAGTTTTTTGGTAGTGTACCTGTGTAATTCTTCTGACACTGGTAACACTACAACACTCTTTAGAACATCAAACTCATGCATGAGTGAAAGAGCGGCAGAGCTGCAGACATTCATATGGTTTTGATGTCCCAGAAAGTGTTGCAGTTTGTGAGAAGAATATGAAATGTCACAAATCCACGTGCACAACTTAGCATTGTAGTCATAATACAGATCACTTTGTTTGCAGTGATGAACTACTGAATTGTGTTTATCATTGTGCATAAGCCAACTGCAGATCAAAGAAATACATCTGCACTAATTTAGTCCTTCTCCATATAAATCATATAAGTTTCATGACACAAGTATGCTTGATTGTTTATCTTATATGATTTACTGCATGTTTCCTGCAAAACTTTAACGTACGCGCCCTTAATGTAAGGCTGTTATGAAGAGCTGTTACATGGAAACAGAGAAAATGAAGGCACATAAGGACCATACGGTGTATCCAGTCTGCCGTTCACACTAAATAGTAAGCTCTACAAGCCCTTCCTCTTCCTTAGAAATCCTCTATGCTTGTTCCATGATTTCTTGAATTTAGATATCGCCCTTTTCTCTGCCACCTCCTCTGGGAAGCTATTCCATGCATCCACCACTCTTTCTGTACAATATTTCCTAAGATTACTCCTGAGTCTATCCTCTGTTATCTTCCTTCTATGCCCCCTTGTTCCTGAATTTCCTATCAATTGAAAGAGTCTCAGCTACTGTGCATTTATGCTGCTCTCTGCTCCAGCTCCATTCTGTTTATATTACTTTGAAGATGAAGTCTCCAGAACTGCACGCAGTATTCCAAATGAGATCTCACCAGAGGCTTGTACAGAGGCACGATCACCTCCTTTTTACTGCAGGCCTGTTGTGACAGACAAGTCCAAAGCTTGCTGGCTCTGAGGATATACTGTGGTTTGCTATGTTAACCTATTGTGGTGCCACTGACTTTGATGGTACCAATCATTGGTTGTTATGGTAACTTATAGCAGATTTCTGAAACTATGCATATCACCAAACTGCACCACCTGATAATAACTACTTCTTTTTTTTGGTGGGGGGGGGGGGCTATTTTGAAAATGGTATAATAAGGAAAAGGAACAAAACCACTCAAGAAATCTGTTATATTTCCTTGAAACTACCTTTCAATAGGTCTCAATCAAAACCAATCTTGTACTACCCTAAGATTGCTGCATTCCGGGGGGTTCTCCATACATTTTAATGTCCAGTACGATCTTCAGTGTGCCATTATAGACAGATAATGCATGCATAATAGGACTTAAATAATGTCATAACATCATGCATTGAGCACTTTATATCACTGAAATGAAATGCATCACATTTAGAATAATGGAGGAGATGGTCCTTTTTGCTTAAGAACCACTAAGTGGTGTACAGAACAGATCCGTTTTTTTTCTCAAATGTTATTTTATATCATAAAAATTGTACATTTTTTTTCTGTTTGCTAAGCCTACATTGCCCACAAGTTTATTTGTCCTTCTGTCTTTGTAGTTCCTGGTCACCTAGCAACTGTAATCTTGGCTGATATTGTGTAAGAACCATGCTGAAATCATTCAAGGGAAACTGATCAAAAGAACACAAACGAGGAAGAGAACAGAAAAAATAAACTATAAGGCGCTCATATAGCTTTCCCTTTGCAAAAGACGTACCATGTAAATACAATGATAATAGTAGAGCTGTGTACGGTATCTATTTACAGATTCGATTCAGCTCGAAAATTTCCTAGAAGGTAGATAGGGTTTGGGACCAATTGGTGCCTTGTTTTCTTTGTCTGTTTCTTTTGGATAAATTGCTTTACAGGGATGAGTTTTTCCGGACTCTATTTGTCCTTTGCATGCTCCCCGTAATGTGAGCTATGAAGCTATCGTTTGTTTCTTGAGAAGTGATGTATATTTCTTATTTGATTCTTGTAATTGTTTGTTATTTTCCTGCTTGTATATTAACAAGAAAGAAAAAAAGATAATAGTGGGACTGATTCATCCTTTGCAGTCATAAAGGAGGCTGAGGTGATTGGCCATTTCAGAGCTGCCCCAACAGTGGTAGATCTACAGAGACACAAGTAAATATCCTTGAAAACAAAAGAGCCATCAAGGACCTATGGAACTTCAGAAAGGCACGAAATACATTCCTTTTCACAGAGCATTACGGACAGACAGAATGATAACACTCATTGAATCATACCACTGCTCACTTTTGTCATACCTCCAACCCTCCCCCTACCCTAATGCACCCATACCCTTTTATCACGAAACAATGTACCCCCAGCGTAATGCACCTTAACAATGTACACCCAACAGCACGATAGTCCACATTCATAAACTCTGTTACTTCATTGCCCCAAGTTCTTATCCAAGTTCACTACCCCCTTCACTACATTAAAATGTCATAATGTAATTGTTTTAAGAGAGTTGCATGTAATCCGCTTTGAATCTATAATAAAGCGGTATAGAAAACACTTTAAATAAGTAAATTAACATTAACAGAGGAAAGAGAGTGAATTAGGCACTGAGAGGGGCAAACCCATGTAGCACAGAGCTGTTACTATTCATCTTTAAATGTGTGGTAAGGCATTAATTTAAGTGTATCTTTTTGCATATTGTATCAAATATAAAATATGAGTTTTACCTTATGGCCATGAAAACCATCTACTATCTATGTACTATTATAGTGCATGGTCTTTGGTGTCGTCCCTTCCCTTCTCTATCATCATGTCTCATGTCTGTATCCGCCTTCCCTCTGCTCCACCATTCCTTCGTTATTCTCCTTCGAGAGCTTTTTACACCCCCTTGCCTTCCAGCTTTCCATTTGCAGCTAGCACCATGGCAGTAGCAGGCCTGTTTCCTTTTCCTATACCATTCAAGCTATACTGTCAGCCTCCTCTGCTTCCTATACGGGCCTCCCAGGCATTTTTTTTCCTCTTCCTTTCTCTTCTAGCCATAACTATTGTGATGCAGCGGACCCTCTGCTGGAGAGAAAAAAAAGTTTTAAACTCTGAAAGAAAAAGAAATTGCCTGCAATTTCCAGAGAACTTACCTAGAGGGAGCGGGAGAGCTAGGACAGAGACCACAGAACCACGCCCTAGTGGGCAGGACTCTTATTCCAAAAGCTCACATTTAAGAGCAGGCAAGCCAGAGTTTGGAGGCAAGCCAGAGTCTGGAGGGAAGCCAGAGTCTGGGAGGAAGCCAGAGTTTGGAGGCAAGCCAGAGTTTGGAAACAAGCAAGAGTCTGGAGACCAGCAAGAGTCAAGAGGCAAGCAAGAGTCAAGGGACTTGCCGGTAAGGAGCTCAGCTGCCAAAGCCTCATCAGCTGAGAGGAAAAGGACAGGCTGGGAGAAGAGAACTAGTCCTGAGAGAGAGAGGACAGGCCGAGAAGGCCGAAGCCAAGCCAGACCGGGCCCAGAAGCCCACAAGAGAACAGGCCTTAAGGGCCAGAGAAGGAAAGACTGGGAAAGCAGGAGGTATATTCCAGAGAGCACCGATACTGAAGGCAGCAGTCACAGTACGCCTCCAGCCTCACCCCAGAGAATCAAACACAAAGCAAAAGGTAAAACGTTTAACCTTTGTCATTGTATACCTGAATTTAAGCAAAGAGAAGAATCCTGGGAAGGAGATTCTCCATATAGAAGACAAGAGCAGAAACAAAAGTTAAAGGATAGCTTGTGCAACAAAAGGACTGTTAGAGGAAAACATAGAGATAATGTTTTTAAACCTCTTGAGCAAGCAATGCCTTTCTGGTATGCCACTAAGCTGAATCATGGGCCTAGACAGACTGCTAAGCCGTGGGAAACAGTAAGACTAAATCCCATGAAGGACACTTGCCCTGATACCTCAGAGCAGTCAGAGGAGGCCATGCAAGTGGAATCTGTGTATGAAGACAGTGATAGTCCCATGGAATGCACATTCTGTGCTGGAAGCGAAATAGAGGCCTTCCAGAGTCATTGAGCGAAAGAAGCCTTTTTTGCTGTTACATATTTGAATACTGTGAAGTTAACAGTGTTTGGTTATTTTATTTCTCACCTTTAAAAATCTGCTGTAAAGACTTATTTTGCCAAGTACCGGAGTGTATATCCTTTGTTTTTGAACCCTTAGTGCTTAAAGGGGAAAATAAAGCCTGTTTTTTTTTCCCACCACTTTTGTGCAAGTCTGAATCTCTTCAGGAGTTGGTAACGAGGCTGACACAAGGCTCTGACCCACGACCCTCGCACCTGGCCAACCCTGATTACCATCATCTTAGTGACCCTCCCCGGCTCCAGCCCTCCGGTGGAACTACTACGCCGCCACCAGGGGGTGCTGTGTGGCCGGGGCGCGGCGTCACAAATGGCGTAGTTGGCAGGATATACGCCCACGCAACGGACGTGCCAAGTTAACCCACAGCAGTAAATTTGGAAAGGCGAATTTTTTTTTTCTGAGGAAAAAAAAAAAAAAAAAGGACGTGGAAAATCCGGAACGGAACCGACAATTTTTGCTGGATTGGACTCGCGAAAACCTGGAACGGAGTTGCTGGAAAGTGCGGATCGGATTCGAAGGAAAGTCCTGTGAGCTGACCATCCTGAGACCGTCCGGGAGAAGCAGCAAGGTCGTGAACAGCAGCGTACCTTCCTCTAAGATGACTCAACACAGCAGCAAGAAGCATTGACAAGGAGCAAAGCTGAGAGTCAGGCAACAGCTGGACCCTTGAACATGGACCATGGACAATGGGCATGTAATGACTTGGTGATGGGAAAATTGTGTGAAAACGATGATATAGATGATTTCCTAGATACCTTTGCTCGAATAGCTACTTCGGCTAAATGGCCGAGCGAACAGTGGGCAATTCGCCTAGCTGCGTCCCTTACGGGCGAGGCGCTAGCCGCCTATAGGTAGTGTTAGCTATAAGAGATCGTCTAGGCCTCTCATCTTTTACATATAACAAAATGTTTAGGGCTACCTGTTTAAGAGATAATGAAACACCTAAGGCCCTAGGTCATCGTGTTCGTAGTTTAGCTCAGAAATGGCTACAGCCTGAGAGGAGAGATATAGACAGCCTAATGGATGTTATAATCCTTGAACAGTATATGGCTGCTCTGCCCAATCGAGTGCAGAACTTTTAATACTGCAAAATTGCTGCACTACGTCTGATGCTATAACCCTCACTGAAAGGTATTTAGAAGCCGAAAAAGTTGCCCAACCTAGGGTGAGCTCCAAGATAGCGATAGGAGCTGAGGTAAAAAGGCTGGAGAACCCTTCTCGTCCTCCGTTTGCTGGTGGGAAAAGTGTGAAACCCCAGGCAAGGGGGAATGTAAAAGAATGTTTTAAATGTGGTAAGAGAGGACACCTCCAGTATGAATGTTTTTCACGAAATGCTTTGGTGGGAGAGTCCCCCAGTGCAATACGTGAAGGGTTGGTCCTGGAGGTAAAGATACAGGGCATAAAGGTGAAAGCATTGTTGGATACTGGAGCCGATCAGACCATGGTCTCTAAAAAATTATGGTCGCTGATCCAAGCTCAGGGTCTACCGGTTCCAGAATCTCCAATAGGACAAGTAAAAATTAAATGTGTGCATGGGGCAACCACTAGATATCCTGTGTACAGATTACAGGTAAAATACGTGGGCATTGTAAGGGAAATGCCAATTGCCGTGGTACCTAGGCTACCAAAGGAATTGGTTCTGGGCTGTGACTGGCCACAGTTTAAGAGGATCCTAAAGAAAGGTTTATTGCCAGTGGCAAAATCAGATTCCACCTGCATCCAGCCAAAACCTGATGAATGCTCATCCCTACGACAGAGTCAGACCCGCCAAGATGGTCCTTTGGTGAAGGCTCTAGTCTCTACAAGGTCGCATACGCAAGATGGTGAGCAGCCTTCCTGCTCCAAGGATATTTCCCTAGGCGAGCTCCCTTCCCATGACGGACTAATAGGGGACCCCTCAAGCCGAGAAAGGAAGCCGAAGGCAGAGCGAAGAAGAGAGAGGCAACACCGCTCTAAAGCAAGAGCGGAGCTGGAAGCAGGAAAAGGGATGCCATGGATTCCGGCCGAGGTGATGGAAAGGTTCCCATCATTTAAAATGGAACAGAGAGCGGATTCAGCGCTCACTCACGCCTTTGAGCAGGCTAAAGAGAAAAGAGAGACATACCCAAGATTTCTCCTAGAGGGGGAGATCCTCTATCGTGAAAGTAAGGACCTGCGAACTGGTCTAATAAGGAAACAACTGGTGGTCCCGAGTAATTTTAAGGCTTCAGTTTTACGTCTGGCGCATGACCACCCCGTTGGGGGTCATAAGGGTGCGCAGGGCACCCTGGATCAGATTTTGACTAGATTTTACTGGCCAGGGGTGTTCCGAGAGACGACACGTTTCTGTGAGTCTTGTGCCTCATGCCAAAGAGTCACGACGCAGAAACCAACTGGAGTGCCATTAGTTTCGATGCCTATAATCACAGACCCCGTCCGTAGACTTGCTGTTTTTTTTTCCCAACACTTTTGTGCAAGTCTGAATCTCTTCAGGAGTTGGTAACGAGGCTGACACAAGGCTCTGACCCACGACCCTCGCACCTGGCCAACCCTGATTACCATCATCTTAGTGACCCTCCCCGGCTCCAGCCCTCCGGTGGAACTACTACGCCGCCACCAGGGGGTGCTGTGCGGCCGGGGCGCGGCGTCACACTATAGACACACCTTCTCTTTGCTGCAGTATCTTTGGCTATTACAAATCTGCCTCCCCGTCACAAACACAGACTATTTTCCATTGCTTTCTCTCTCCCTCCTTGCAATCTCCCCTCACCCTCACCCCTTCTTTTTCTCTATCCTCTCCTTTCCCTCCCCATCCTTTTTCTCCCTTTTGCTGTTTCTTCTCATCTCTTTTCCCTCCTCATTTCCTCTCTCCCTTTATTTTTTTATTGTTCTTTCTGCACCTTCCCTACTGTCGTTCTGTTTCTTTTTCCCTTCCCTTTTAATGCTCACTTTGTTTTTCCCCTCCTTGACCTTTCATTTCTTTCTTCTCCCCTCCACTCCATTATTCTCTTCTCTACCTTCTATTAATGGCTTTGTCTTGCCTCCCCAGCCTTTCAATTCAAAATGCAGTCTGTAGGGTGATTGCAATTATTAGAGAAATTATGGGAGAAAGAGGAAGCGCTTCATCCCCTATCTCCTGCCGCTAACTAGTTAACACTGCTACAGAGAACTAGTGAACAAGAGGCTAGAGAAGAAGTAACTCACCGAGAAGTGTTTTGTCCCATTTCCACATGTCTTTAGTTTGCCCTATGCAAATTCAATATTAAAATGGATCATTGGGACCCAATAGCAGTGCCTCTTTTTACCTCACTTTGCCATCCCTAAGAGAAAGCAGGGCTAATGCGAATTGTGCCAAAACTACAAGAAATCTTTTCCTACTGTATCTGTACAATCTTTCTTCTAGATCATTGAATGCTCCTTAAGCAAGCTTTTCCCTTACATCAGGGTTTCTCAAGCTGGTCCTCATGCTTTTCTTAGTCTGTTTATCAGGATACTCACAATGAATATGCATGAGATAGATTTTCATGCACTTCTTCCATTGCATGCAAATCTGTTTCTTGCATATTCATTGTGGATATCCTAAAAACCAGACTGGTTAGAAAACACAGACCATGAATATTCAACTCTTGCAATACTTTTATTATTTATGTTGTATTTTTATTTTGAGAATTTATAAAGTTCTCAAAAGAGGATCTGCAACAAATAGCTTAAAATCGAAGGGGCAGGTGCACTTTCAGAGGCAAGGACTAGGTTATTCAAAGTGCTTAGATACTGCCGCTTTATTTAAGCCCGGATATTCAGTGCCAGAACTTCTCCAGTTTCTGGCTTTGAATATTTGGGTTCGCCGGACAGCAGTGTGACTATCTGGTTAGCAGCATTATTCAGCCACTAACTGGATAGAGCTAACTAGTTAAATTTAGGACATCCATTCAGATGACCTACGTTTAATTGATTAAGCTATTCGGTTAGCGGCTGAATAATTTAATTAACCAGATAGTTACTGTCACCACCCCCGATCTGGTCACAGACCAGGCATTTTTTACAGTCTGTGGGGATATTCAGTTAGTGGCATTGAATATTGGCTGAGAACATTTTAGCTGGTTAGCAGGTCATTTAACTGGATAAAATGCTTTGAGTATGCCCCCACTAAGAGGGTAATTTTATAACGCTATAGCTAAGACTATCAAGGCACATAGGTGCATATGCCTATATGTCTTCATTAAATTACCCTAGAGAAAGTAGGTGCACATATCTTCACCTACTCTGAGGCAGGTATACTTTTGCGCATGTATGTGCTGTAAAGAACAGGTGCATAAGTCACAACAAAGAAAGGCACCACACTGCCCCAACAAAGCAGCCAAAAAAAGGTGAGGTGACCCAAGGGTAGATAATTTTCTTTTAGTGGGCTACAATTCAAGATTATTTGGTAATCTTGGATAGTATCCCAATAAAAGAATAGGAGCATGCATTAATGTTATTTATTTATTTGTCAAATTTATACAACGTTTCTCCTCTCAGGCTCCAAAATGTTTTACAATGTTCTAAAATCACAAAAAATTACATAAAGCCAAAGCAGTACATAAAATCTCAGATAAAACACATGGAAGCCTAACAGAATACATAGCAATATATTTATGAATGGTGTTAGCTGCATTTGCATTTATTATGCTGCACATTAGGTATGGTAACAGCTGGGAGCATGCTGATGATGCCCGCATCAGTTACTATGAAAGCTGTGCACTTGACACACGTTAGTTTTCATGCTAAATGCACATTAAGTGCAACGGCTTGACAGGCTTTAGTAAAAGGACCCTTTAGTTTTCCAAGGATACAAATTAAATATTTGTAGCCTAATACAGCAGAGGGCTAAAAGCCAGGTTTGAATCCCAGTGCTGCTTTTTGTCATGTTGGGCAAGCCACTTAAGGCTCCATGGCCTCAGGTAGAAACTTAGGGCCCGATTTTCAGAGGCTGTAGCAGGCACTGCTAAAGCAGCTAGCCACTGTTGCTGAACTTTAGACAAGGATGTTCGATGCCGGTGCCATATCTGGCCACCGGCATTGAATATCCTGGTCAGCCAGATAGTGATGAAACTAAATGGGCAGCGGCAAAATTCAGCTGCTGCCCACTTAGCTTCTGTGGCAAAAGTTAGGTCAGCCTTTAAAGTGCCTAACTTTTTCTG
This sequence comes from Ichthyophis bannanicus, assembly GCA_033557465.1. Lineage (NCBI taxonomy): Eukaryota > Metazoa > Chordata > Amphibia > Gymnophiona > Ichthyophiidae > Ichthyophis > Ichthyophis bannanicus. The sequence goes on along the minus strand of CM066038.1, from coordinate 180,457,337 downwards.
CATTGCGATAACTGGGCAGTGGCTATATTGAGCCACTGCCCGCTTATCGACAGGTGCTGCTGCCTCCTTTTCGCTCCCGGAACGTCCCGATGGTAGCTGGCTAGCATCGGGACATGCAGCAGCATCACCTATGGATATTCAGCAGCACTAAACACAATAGTGCCACTGAATATCCTGACCAAGGCAATTAACGTGGTCAGCAGGTTTGCTAATTGTGTTAATCCCTTTAAATATCAGGCCCTTAGATCGTAAGCTCCCTGACCACAGGAAAATATCGACTGTACCTGTAATGTCTGAGAAATGCGTGAGTTAAATTCAGTTCCTTTTCCCTTTCCCTTCATCTGTCTTTTCAGGGCAATATTTAACCACTGTGATCAGAGGTTTTCTAAAATACCGGCCACCACAATTAAATAAAAGCCAGCTATTCAGTGCTGCCATCCAGATAGTGACTGGTGTAAATATCCACCACCACTCTGCAGAGAACAGCGATCAGCCTTTTTGCTGTCCCAATTTTATGCAGTTAGCTATCCTGACAGCAGATTGTCTATCATCGCTATCTGGATTATGTTTGTCTCTGTTCCACCTCCACCCAAGGACCACCCTGGTACTAAGCTGATAGTACCAAGGTAGTCATATGAAATGTTGAGCGGCACTATCCAGATAGATGCTGCAAACCAGATGTGTGTCTTTGAATATTGGCCCCTATATTTTTTGGCTTCCAACTATTTTTATGCTTTTTGTAAAATTCATTCTAGCTGATTACAGAAAGATGAAAGAGAAGCTACCACAGTGTGATACTTGGAAAAAACCAATGTTTATATGTTTAGAATCTGTTAGTCAGGTCAGTGAATGAAAGTATTGATACCTGTAATATACCATCATGTCTAACCCTGTATCTGTCGTCAAAATCCTGTACTGAATGCTAAGAAATGAGCGTTATTGAGTGTGGAAGTGAAATCCCATCAGCAACACTTTAGGCCACTGAAATGAAAGTGAAATACAGTTCAGAATAAAATGCAGCTCAGTTCAACAAGAGCCGGTGTCAGCTTTTAATGTATCCCCTGCAGATACATGTGGTCTAACAGAAAAGATAACGCGAGTGAAGCAAAATATTTGAAAAGTTACAGCAGCCTAAGGTTTGAGTGAAACAGATAGTACCAACTAGGTGAATGTATTTTTTGCAAAAGGCACAGAATAAAAGACATTTAGAGGCCCTTTTACTAACGTGTGGTAGGTAGTTTTAGCACAGGGTAGCCTAATTTCTGTGGTAGCTGCCTGGCATTGTGGGAGGCAGGAAAGGGGTGGAAAATGGGTGGGTTGTGGGCATGGGCAATGCTTGCAGTTAATGCATGGTAAATTACCGTGAACTGTCACTGCTGCAGATGAGTCCCATGAAAATGCTATCATCAAATTATTTATTTTATTTATGGCTTATCTCTGAAGTAATCATGTCATGCCAAGTTTTAAGAATATCATGAAAATGGTATACCACTTTAAAAAAATAATTAGGCTTATAGCTACTATTGTAAGGGATCCCTTGTCACAAAGCTGTCCGTCTCCCAAAGAGTCCACAAACAGCTACGTTTCTTCCGGTCTTTGCCCTCTCACTCCTCAGTTCATACACAGACATCCACAGAGGGAGCTTCTCTGAATTGGGGGGTGGGGGGAGAGGAGGAAGGGATTTCCCTTCAAGGCCTAGTCCTATATTCTCTCCATGGTTAGTAGTCATCTACAGTCTGAATTGGTTCCTACAGCCTGGAAGCAAGATTTCATATTTCCCTAACTTAAGATCATTGGAAAGTACTTCACCCTACAACTGTATGATTTCTGGAAACAATAGATGCCCTGCACCCTCAACAATCAGGATTTTGTACTGGCCACAGTAGAGAAACTATCATTTCGGCTCTCATCAGATCTCTCCTGTGGTTTTGTCCTAGGTTAGGATGAGATTGCATCCCAGTTAGGGATTTGTTCTTTGGATGTCATTGTGGATGGTAATCTCTTTTTTATTCCATATATCTCAACTCTGGTTAAGAAAAAAAATGTATTTCCCTTAGGAGAATCCATATGCTGATACCCTCTCTCGACAAGAAGGCTCTTAAAACTCTCCTACATGCTCTGGTCCTGTCTAGACTGGACTACTGTAGCTCACTTTTAGTAGGGGTGCCATGAGAATGCCTTAAAAGACTTCAACTAATCAAAAATATGGTGATGAAGAAGATTTCTCTGTCCAAATGCTACTACCTTAAGAAAAACTGGTTTTCAATTGGTAGCAGAATAAAATTTAAAACCCTATCTTTGACATTTCAAGTATTTGATCTGGACTCCCCTTGTACTTAGATTCTCTCCTCATCCATATATTCCATCTTGTACTTTGAGATCTGCCCAGGCTAACCTATTGATGGTTTCCAGGCTAATCTTATAGAGTCATTTCTTATAAAACTATAAGAAAATCTTGCTTTTGCCTGTGTGGCTCCATCTCTCTGGAATACTCACTATCAATATTTAAACTAATCTAAAAACCCGAGCAGTCTTTGAGCAATCTTTCAGCACAGATTAGTTCTTGATTAAGTCTCAATCATAGCTTTACCTTTATCTTTCTGTTTCCTACTGTGTTTAGCGTATATAGATGTCTTCTGGCAAGATATGTTGTGCTATTACTCATGTCTTCCCAGTCGTGTCAGATTTTAGTTTTAATTACACATACTTTTTCTAAGGCAGTATATCAAATAATTTCATAATAAAGAAGTAAATAAATATATACAATCAACTTGATTTAGGTCAAATTGCTATCATTGTGTCACTTTATCTGCCGCATTTTCGTTGGTCAGTCATAAATTACTTCTCACTCATCTTAAAGACTTAGGGCCTGATATTCAAAGGCATTTAAACTGTAAACAGAACTGTAAACTGTGAAAATCCGGCCCTTAACACAGTGCCAACAAAAAGCAGCTACCTATCTCTTCTTCTCCCTCCCACCAACTCCAGTGACTACATTATCAGCAGCATATCGGTGCTGCATCTGAGGCATCTTTTATAGATGCATCTGTGGCGTCTTCCTTTTTTGCTTCACATATCACCGTGGCCTGATAATACATGAAGCAAAAAACCATCCTGCTATGGCCCACACAGCCTTCCTTTACCTAGTCTCTCTCTCTCTCTCTCTCTCTCTTTCTCATAGTCTTTCCAGCCATCACCCAGTGTGATTCTCTCTCTCTCATAGCCCCCCAGCCATCACCCAGTCTCTCTCTCTCATAGCCCCCCAATTATCACCGATGTGTGTGTGTCTCTCTGTCTCATAGCCCCCCCCATTGAACCATCACCAAATGTGCACCCCCATAGCCATCACTCTGGGTCTCTCTCTCATAGCCCCTCAATCATCACCGATGTGTGTGTGTCTCTCTGTCTCATAGCTCCCCCCCCCCCCCCATACCCACTGAGCTATCACCAAATGTTTGGCTGTCTCCACATTGCACCCCCATAGCCATCACTCTGGGTCTCTCTCTCCTCGTTGCCCACACCTCACAGTCAGCACCCCAGGTCTCTCTCTCCTCAATCCCTCCTCCCTGCAGCCATCACCTGAGGTCGCTCACCATTCCTTCTGTGCAGCATCAAAACACTCTGCTTCCTCACTCTCACTTGAACGGCTTTCTAGAAAGAGCTGGAGCCATGTGGTGCAGGAATTTTGTGCTGATCTCACTGTTTCAAGTCTTACAGTGGAGTGAGGAAGCATCACGGTCGAATTTCCAGTGCCTTCGAATCTTTGGCACCAGGGTGAAATTTGTAGGCACCATAATGACTTGGCATATGGGATTTGTCAAGCCCTGCTTAACGTATGTCTATAAGTCACTGGCTTGTTATCAATCAGCTCAAAAGCAATCATTCCAAAAACCAAATCAATATGGATCTTGCAGGGGTGGTCCAAGAGTTAAGCGGGGTCATGTGCGGAGACTCATTGCGGGGCATCATTTGCATAGCCACTGGGCCTCATTTGCATAAATTGAGTTTATTTTATTTTAAAGCTTTTATGTTGTCCATCTAAACTTATAGGCGGCTTTCAAAGAAGCCCTTCAGAAGCCACATTTTTGTCCTGGCAATGACTTAGGAACATGTTTGCTAAATTTTAATGTGCGTTAAGTGCCACTGTGCCAATAGAAAGAAATGGGTGTTGCTGCACTTAACGCACATTAACATTTATGAATGTGCATTAACTTTTAGTAGACATGCCTCTTAATGAATGTCTCAATACCATTTGCATGGGCAGTGAGGATAAAGAGACTACTAGATTTCTACATTACTATACTCCAGTGCCAACGGCCAGGCACATTAGGAAGTACTATACATCCTGCTCATTTAGAATCCATAGCACACCCACCATATCCTAACAGCACTACCAGGACTCACCAAGCACCAAACCCTACCTATCAAAAGGCAACACTGCAAATATTAAACCAATACATCTCAGAGAATACCAATACATCTCCTACTGGGGAATTAGAACAAGTGGCACTGTCAAATAGAAACTACATGAATAGAATATTGCAGCTCGGTTACACATACAAAACTTACTCCATCACCAAACATAGAACATGGGATCACAATTTAGAAACAGGAAGACAATAATTAAATTGGGAACCCCAAAAGCCAAACTTGGAATGTACACCACCGCCACTGGAGAAATAAAACTATAAATTAATTCCCTCTTGTACTAAAAACACAAAGATGTTAGCGATGCACATTTTCCAGAGCTAACATTCCAATTAATACTTTCAAAATAAAAAAAAGTATTTTCTACCTGTTGCTGTTTGGGCATTTTATTTTTCAGTTGCATTTGCTCCAGTCACTTTCTCCTGGTTTCTTCTTATCTTCTGCTAATTATCCATTGTCTGCTGTCCATTGGTCCTTTCTTCTAGTTTTTTCCATTCTTTCTCTACATCTGCTCTAACATACTGATCCTTCCCCTTTGGCTCTTTCCTCCATTTCTTTCTTTATTCCTTTTTCATCCACTCAAATTTCACCCCTCTATCCTCAACCCCACTTACTCTCCCAACAACGGGCCAATAGTAGATTTTTCTTCCCTCCCACACAAAATATCTTTTCCTCTCTCCATCCACTTCCCAAGCTTCTTTATTTCTCTCGCCAACCCCATCCCCTTCTAGTCCTCCCCCAACATCAGCTCCCTTCTATTTCCAGACCCACTCAGCACCTGCTGCCATTCTCCCATCCTTCCACATCAGCCCATTGCAGCCCTAGCCCCCAGTCTTCTTCCAAGGCCAGCAGCCCTCTTCTCTCCACTGCCCATCAGCTCATTTGCAGTCCTAGCTCTCCCATCAGCCCATTTCCAGTTTTAGCGCCCCCCACCCCTCCTCCCCTCCCCTCCCCCGGTAGAGCCCTGCTCCTGCCTGACCAGCTTCAGAGGGATCCAGGGAGGCCCGAACCCCAAGCCCCAGCTCACCTCTGCAGAAGCACAAGAAAGAATGGTATTTTCCTGCTTTCCCATGGCTCTTTAATTTGAGCCCCCCAGTGCAATGAGTGTCAGGAGGTTCAATGGGGGCATGTCCTGTCTCGATGTTGTTATGTTCTATGTTATGTTTAGCTGCTAATTGTCCTATGTATTCCAAGTTGAATGCAATGTTGAGTTCTGTTCTATGTAAACTGCCTTGACCTTTGCAAATGCGGTATGTAAAACCTGGTAAATAAATAAATAAAATAAATAAGATAGTACGGTTCTGAACAGAAGGGAAAGCCTGAACTCTGAGGGTCCTGAAAAAAATGCTTACACTATACTTTGTGTAATAAAATGCTGATTTCATTTTCAATTAAAATCTGAAACCGTGCTTTCTTCCCCTTTTGCAAGGATTCCTGGAACACAATAGAGTAATTTGCCAATCAGGTTATTATGTAAGTTAGAGGACAGCATCAGAGCAGAGATAAGCAGAACTAGCCCTGAATGAGTCTTCAGAACTGACTACTATTTTTAAAGGAATGGAATGCCTGGCACTTTCTTTTTTTCATTTCCATTCATTAGAATGCTTACTTAGCACTTTTTGTCCTGAAATCTCATTGAGTTTGCAGTGGATAGACTGTCCCAGGAAATAAACTTTTGGAAGCATCTTTTGAGAGACATCTTCGAACTTGTTCATCCCTGGCAGAATTCAGTCAGCGTGAAGTATCGCATGGGAAAATAATGCAGCATTAAGAACATGGGTACATCATAAGGTTATCAGAATGTTTCAGATGGGCATTTTGTTAATCCCGTTGAACAGAACATATACTTATTTTATTGGCAAAGCAATTTAAAAAATAAGGAGTAAACATTTAGCTTAAGCAAACCGCAAATAACTTTGTGGTCAATGATTCACTAGAAAGAAAAAATAATAATAATCAAATGAGTAATCCTGATGGAAGCAATTGGTTTGGGCGGGAAGAGCAAAGATGTGATGCGATGAAGTTCAGAAAGAGAATTACTGGATCATACTTAGCAATTAAAGCATCCAGGCATCAGTTCTAAAGGAATGACTCATATTTCCGCCCCCCCCCCCCCCATATTTTGTCATGGTTTGCCACTTGGACCATATGAAGAGAAATCAGGCAGCATGCTATAAAAAGGTCATATGCAGCAGGAACACTATGGCATACAGATTATCAGAGGATGCTCAATCTAGTAACAGGACCCTGGCCCACTCCTTCCTTTCCTCTATTCTATGTTGATCAATGGTATGCTCTTTTTTCCTTCCTCCTCCCTTGTTCTTTCCTTCCTCCTCCCTTGTTCTTTCTTTCCTCACAGTCTGATCCCTGGACCTATCCCTCCTATCTCCCTCAGTTCATTTCCTTGTCTTTCTTTTTTTCACTCAACCTGCTGGTGTGAATTGAACCCTGGTCTCTTGGTTCCCATGCTAGTGCTTTAGCCATTAGGCTACTCCTCACACCCTTGCTCTTTTTCACTCAACTTATCAATCTAGCTGGGACCGATTTCCCCATAGGTAGCAGAGCTGACAATGGTACCATATCAATAATGAAGTTACTATGCAGGAGCGAATTTCCACTGTGGGCATCCATAGGCATTAGGATTTAAATTTATCTATTTATTTAACAGGTTTTGCATACTGCTTTATCATTTCTGTCAAAGCGGTTTACATTGTAACTTAAACTTGGCAATATACATTAAACAAGGACATTGATAACTTGGATTTTTCTGAGGCAATGGAGAGTTAAGTGACTTGCCCAAGGCCACAAGGAGTGCTAGTGGGAATTAAACATAGAAACATGATGGCAGAAAAAGACCACATGGCCTATCTAGTCTGCCCTTCCACATCAACCACTACAACAGTCCTCTGGTCTCTTGGTTTCCAAGCTAGTGCGGATGGAGGGGAGGAGATGTTCCATTTCTTCCCCCTCCCAATCTTGCCTTCTTCCAGTGTGTCCTATTACCTACCCTCAGTCCTTTTCAGCCTGGGCACTGATGACCAATGGTAGCAGCAAATCCACTTCAAAAATTCAGTGCAGAGCCGGCAAGCCATTGTGCTCTAGGAAGCCTCACGTTGCCCCACCTTTCCTCCCTTACTTTTGAAAGGAGGTCATGGGGTACCACGCTGAATTTTGCAAGCATACTTGGTGGTGCTGCTGCTGTGACCAGGCTGCTGAACAAAGAGAAACAGTGCCAGCCTAGATAGAGGCATGGCAATGATGGCCATGATCTAGTGCCTATTAGAAGTTGGCACTGGAGGCAGCTGCTTAAACTGCATATGTCTAAATCTGGGCCAATGCCTAAGGAGCACATGCATAGCCACAAGGAATCTGAAAAAGCTGCAGTCCACCTCCCTGTTCTCTTCTTGCTGGCACACGCTTGCACATGCTGAAGGACATGGAGGAAGGTCACTGCATGAGCACACTCATGTGCCGCCTCTCTCTTCTAGCAATTGACTTGCATGAGCCTGCTTTTCTGCATCACACTGGTGCTCATGAAGTAAGATTACAAGAGGTTTCACAGTAAAATCCAGGCAGGGTGGGAGTAACATTATACTGAGTCCCAGGTAAACATATACTTGTGGGTCCCTATTCATTTTTTATGCCACTCCTCCCCCCCTCATCCCCACGCCCAAGATCTCCATTCTCTATACTACCCATCCACTGGATTATTTCTTATGAAGTGACTTAGGATAAACTGCAGGGACTGGTTCAGAGTGGGATATCAGCAGAAGATTGCCGGTGAGCATGGGGGCTGAGCAAGCACCTGCTCACAGGCTCTGCCTCCTGCGCAGAACCCCAAAACAGGAAAAACCACCATGCAGACCATGAGTGCACATTTATTTTCCCCTTGCATTCCCTCACAACCTGCTTCCAGACTCAGGACTGGCTGCTACAGCTTCCCTAAGTTGCTTTAGTGAGATGAGCAGGGGAATGTGAGAAGGGAGTGCAGGTCAGTAAAAAAAAAGGGAGGGAGAGCACTTTCCCAAAATTGGCTGCTCTCTATGCAGGTAAAAATATGCACATGGCATTTTGCACATGCCTTCATCTGCTTTTGGGGAGGCACTCCTAAGAGAAGGATTTGGGATAGGTCTGAAACCACACACATTCATTTAGCTTTCAAAAGCATGCATGTATTTTAACTCAGAAAAATTATATGCACAATTAATAGTTATCTGTTATATACTCAACTATGTTTTATGTATATTGTTAAATTGCAAAGCAAACTGCTCCTGATCTCTGGAATGGGCGGTATAGAAAAACGCTCCAAATAAATACATAAGTGAATAAATGAAGGACGTGTAAATGTGCAGGAACTTTTCCTGGGATAATTTTTAAAGTGAAACACATTTTTTTGCTTATTGAACTAAAAGTATGTGTGCACTTTTCACCCATGCAGGGATTTATAAACTCACCCTCTAAAAAAATGAACTACATGTCTTGGAAATTTAAAAAAAAAACGTAAAACATAAACATGAAAAAGCTCAAATTGGAAGAATCTACTTTTTGAGAGTGTTTAAAGACAATCAATTATATTTACTGATCACCCTACCATATCTTATGTTCTATTAAAAACAACCAAACTTGGCAAAAAGAATCTGAATGAAACACTATTAATTTTAAAATACTGTTGCTGACTCTTCTAGGGTATAAATTATTAGGAACATACAAGGTGAGAAAAATATGAAAATGCTAGAGAACTGTTCATCAGATAAAAACCTGTCAAAATCATAATAGCTTTAATATTATTTCAAACTCAGTCATAATTATAAGATTGCCTTTTACCAGAAATAGTACTTTAAGGTATATGTTCAAACAAAATATTTTAGACCTATTTCTGCACAGTTTAGGACAGATAATAATGTGCTAAGGAGGAGGGGAAAATCAAGAAAGCTGGTCTATAAAACTGGCTGCATCCTTCTACTGTCACACACTTTGAAATAAATATATTCCATTGGACCTCTTGGGACTTGTGTCTTAAGAACATAAGATAAGATATGCCATACTGGGTCAGACCAAGGTCCATCAAGCCCAGTATCCTGTTTCCAACAGTGGCCAATCTAGGTCATAAGTACCTAGCAGTTTTCCCAAAAGACACAGGTTCCTCAATGTTTGTATTGGGTCAAGCAGTGATATCCTGGGTCCCTTTTAATAATGGTTTATGGACCTTTCCTCCAGGAACTTGTCCAAACCTTTTTTAAACCCAGCTACACTAACAGCTTTTACTACATAACAAATTCCAGAGTTTGATTACACATTGAGAGAAAAAATATTTTCTCTTATTAGTCTTAAATAGATTACCCTGTAGCTTTATTGCATGTCCTGTAGAATTTTTATATTCTGATGACGTAAACAATCAATCTACATTTACCTCCATTTCCTGCCATTTTAATTTATTTTATCTCTTTTGGATGTTTCTTCTTTTTTTGGACATTTGTGATTGTGCCATTTTTTTAAAAAGAAAATAATCTGAAGATTGGGTAATGTTTTTTTAATAGTCACAGCAAAACATGTTATGTTAGAAACCTTATTTGCAATTTACCTGTGTATAATTTGGCATGTTGTTGTTAAGTGCCGTTGAGTTGATGTCGCCTCATGGAGACCCTGTGGCTAGTTGTCCTAAACTGGGTTTGATCATCAGTCGGGCGGCACATTTTAAATGGTATCCATGTGCAAATGGCTTTTTTAGAAAAGGCTCAGTTTACAAGTGGATGCTCATAGAAATGGAATTTTCAAGGGGGCATGTTGGAGGCATCATTAGGGAGTGGCCAGGATGGGTCAAAATTCTGCAGTGTGTTCCCTATTTCAGGTAGAGAATACACGTGTATGGCCAAAATTGTGCACGTTAGGATTTATACCTGCTCCCTGGCACATGCAGGTTTCAAAAGGTGTGCATTTTAGCCTGCCTTTTACAGGAGGGATTAAGGAGGTTGTCCTTCTTAATTCTAGTTTATTTGTCACTCCAAATTTAACTTAGTGATAACAAATGACCTCTGCAATTAATTGGCAGCATTTTTGCAGGTTTGCAAAATGGGGTCAAGTTACACATGTAAGTGCCAATATATTCACATGGAAGTTATATTTCACAGTTAATATGTGGGAGGTGCCGAGTTGCCAATTTTAATTTTTCTAATGTGCAGGTTTTAAAATGGCACCCATAACTCCACATATCGGCACATAGATGTGCACCATGGTATTTGATATTTTAGAAAAGGCTCCATGGCGGCATCTTGACATCTCAGTTCCAACCTCCATGTCTTTTCTAAAATAGGCCATAAAATCTGCTACGGATGAACTGAAAATTAGCTGCTGTAATAATGGAAGATATCCATTGATCCATGATAGAGTAAAAAAAGAATGCAAAGTTATCCGCACAGTTCTATGGAATAAAAAATATGTTCAATTCCAGTATCTTTACTGGGCCTGGAGAAACCCAGAACCTCTGTAAGCTGTGCCATTCATTCTTGGAACAGTCGATATGATTATACAGTGAAAGACCATGAGCTATAATGACCCCACAGGTCCTTAGTTCAGATTGAACTGCAAGACTGATGTAAGAAAACCTTTATTTATCCTCGCCGATGTACTCCTATAGGTTAATTTCCATAAGTAATGCAATGCTTCACAAACACAAATCACCTGTAACAAAACTGCCCATCTGATATGTGGGTAAAATTATTCTTTTTACCATTTATTAGAATTTGATATGTTGCCACTGATAAAATAACATGCAAAGCAGTTTACAATTAAAATTTAGAGAGAGAAATTGAAAGGAGCTCCAATTAAAATAGGAAAGGCAAGAAAAGGAGATTGGCAGGACATGAATGATTTATTTAAGTGTTCTTTTATATTGCTTTATCTAAAATCAAAGTGGTTTACATGGAGCTGGTAAAAAAAAAAAGGTACAATTAACAATGAACATGTGCAGTAACTAGAGAAAACAGTGAACATTTTACATTGATTAAATATAATCAAGCATTCATCATGATTATAATAGGAGTATGTAACATAATAGCAATAGGGTTGAGGGCTTTATTGGGACCATGGTAGGTGTATCACAGGAGGCAAGGAGGTGAAATGGTAGGGGGGGAATAGGGACAGAATTTAAACTGAGTGGGTATCTGGTCAAGTTACCGTCCCTTCAAAGTATTCAGAGAATAAATATATTTTTAGCTGCTTGCGGAAAGATGATAGGTCAAGAATAGCTCTAATTCTTTCTGGGAGTGAGTTCCATACCTTGGCAGCACAGAGTGAGTAAGCTCTTTTGCATGTGAACTGATTGCTCCTTGTGTATTCGACAGGTATAACAAGTGTGTTTGTTGAACAGCCTCTTCTTGATCTGGTGTTTGGAGTAGCTTGGAGGAGGGATTTTAAATAGCTTGAGGATAGGTTGTGAAGTATTTTAAAAGTATTTAGTAGTGCTTTGAATTTGATTTTGCTAGTAGTCAGGAGACAGTGCATTCACTTAAGGATGGGAGTGATATGTTCTGATCTTGGGACTTGGTAGATGAGTCGAATGGCTGTACATTGAGCCATTTGTGTAAGGCATGCTTTGAGAGTCCTTTATATATGCTGTTGCAGAAGTCAAAGTGTGGGAAAATCATACCTTGTAGAACTGTGCAGAAGTCATTTGACGATAGGAGTGGTTGTAGGTGCTGGAGGGTTTTGTTGTAGATTGCTCTAGTTGTATTACTGGTGTGTGTAGACAGGTTTAGTTGCTGATGTAAAGTTATTCCCAGGTATCATACTTCTTGCTTTGCTTGAAGAGTTACATTAGTGATGTTTAGTGTATTTGGAGGGCTGAATGTCTTATCTCTGGAAAGGGGGTGACGGATGGAGAAGGACAAGTTCAGTACGTCACTCCCAGAAAAAGCAAAACAACATTGGAAACAGCCGCACTTTTGAACACATCAATGGCAAGCAGGAAAGGGTGTGTAGAACAAAACCCATGCAAAAGGCAGGCAAGCCATCCAACAAATGCTGGAAAGCAATGAGTACAAGTATGCTCAAAGCCTAGCCAATAAAGTTCTTGATCTGGAAGCCCTAATGGTGGAAAATGACTTGGACATTGTGGACGTTACAGAACCATGGTTTAATGAGTCACATGAATGGGATAAAGCCATAGCTGACTATAATCTACTTAGAAGAGACAGAGAGGGTAGAAAAGGAGGAGGAGTAGCCCTGTATGTCAAAAGCAATATTAAAGCTGCTGAAATGCAGGGGACATGGGGAAAAGAAGAAGCACGCTGGATTGTGTTGGAAAGAGGAGATGGCACTGTCATCCATACTGGTGTGGTCTACAGACCTCAACTCAAATCAAAGAAATGAATAGCGAATTGATTGTTGATATTGCAAAGATAGTCATGAAGGAAGAAGTGATAATATTGGGTGACTTTAATCTACCTGATATGGATTGGAGTGTTTCTTCTGCAAATCTGTAAAGAAGTAAAATATTTGTGGATGCCTTCCAAGATGTGTTACTACAAATGGTGATGGAACCAACCAGGGAGAGCTCCGTGCTCAATTTAGTGCTCGCCAACGGAGAAAACTTGTCAAATATCCAAGTGAGTGCCCATGTGAGCAGCAAAGATCATCACATGGTGTGGCTTGAGATAAAAGCCAAGGTGGAATCCAATCACAGCAAACTCAAGTCTTAGGGGTATGTTTACTAAACTGCGGTAACATTACAAACCGTGCATTAGGTAACGTTAACGATCATTAGGTAACATTAATGTGCGGTATGTAACGTTAATGTGTTTTAATATTACCTAACGATCGTTAACATTCCCGGCCGCAGTAAAGACCGCAGAGGGTGGAGAGAGGGTGGAGAGAAGGGGTTCAATGGATGGGGAGTGGGTGGGAGGAGACTCCCTGCACACTAATGTGCTGAACTGAAGGGCTGAATCCTACCATGAATGAAAACCTGTCGTTAGATGCACATTTGCAGGAGAGAGAACCCATTTAAGTGCCAGCAATGTACAGCATAAACAGGTAGCCCAAGAAACATGATAGTAGTGCTCCATTTCCAGCAACAGCATAGTGCCCAAGTATGAAAGGCCACTATGACGATGGTGCAAGTGGGGCATAGGGGGCTGCAGGCAGGACATGTAGCAGGGGCAGCTGGGGCAAAGGGTGGACTAGGCAGGTGCCTAGGTGGCACATAGGAGCATAGAAACCAGAAATCAGCATGACAGCAGCTGACAAAGGCCAAACACAATCCACCTACATCTACCTGGTCCACCGAGCTAACAGTTGCCAGGGCACTGACCTAACATCCCCACAGCCAACCCTCCCCCAAGCGGAAGGGACATACTATTGGTAGGTGGTGATGGGGGGATGTGAGGATGCTCATGTATGCCCCCTGCCCCAGACCCCGCTCCCTAGGTGACCACCTACCCACACAATGGATGGCCTGGGACTGCGCACTACCAGTGCCAACAGCATATGGTCATGTCAGCATGGCAGGGGGGGGTGCCCGTGCTGGAGGGGGCAGTGGCACCTGCCTGCAGTGGACCTAGGCCATGCCCTGTACCAGTACGTGGTGTGCAGTGCAACATAAAAGGTCTGGCTGAGGAAAAGTACAGGTAGCCCCAGGGACTACCATGCATGTGTGGTGCAGTACACCTATCCAGTGTGTACAGAAGCAGAGGGTCACAGGTTCAAGTCCCAGCTGTGGTTTCTGCAGAGAATGTCCTTATATTTTACCCTACAATGCAGATACAACAGCAACATGTGCAAAGCCCAAATCAGCAACGAAAAGGGTACAAACACCCACTCTCACAGGCTCCACAATCCAGAGATGCATGGAGAGTCAGGCTGTTGGCCCCAGCATTGAGCTTCAGTTATCACCAGAGCACTACTACTACCTCCTGCACAGTTTAGCAATGTTGGCACTGTGATCCGCCCAGTGTGGCGGGCATGGTTGCCAACCACCCCTATCTTTGCACAATTCTGCAATAGGAGTTTGTGTGTCTGTATGTCTATCCATTGTTCTGTGGCTGCACACCCCTCTCTCGGCCCAAAATGTCCCACTGTTACCAGCATTAGCCTGAATATGTGAGGAGCAAGGTGTTGTGGGTATGGCCCAGACAGGGCGGATTGGCCAGGATGCATCTTCGCAGGGTGTGGGGCAAGGCTGGGACACTGTAGTGCCCAACCACCGCCTGCATGGACAGGGTGGCCACAGCTTGCCATGCTGGGAGGGCACTCACTCTAACTGAGCAGTGACCATGGCATGTCTAGGTTCCCACATAGCGCTCTACACTGTCTGACTCCAGTGATACTTTTGTGTTCCTAGTGCTGGGGCCCCAATCACTGAGATGCTTGCTTGGTGCACATAGTTCCTCTGTGAGCATGCACTATGGACTATCTTGTGGACTGTCTACAGTTAGACTGTGCATGGTTGGAACACCTATAAGGTGCAGTCTGACTGTGCTGTCTGCTGGTGACTGGCAGACAGTGGTGTGAGGCAGTGGGGGTTTACCAGACCTAGCCCCAACATTGCTGCTGGTCTGCCACTGCCCCAGTCACAGGTATGGCTCTGGCCCACCAACCCTGGAGGGCTGTCTTATACCAGCAGGATGGAGGTTGCTTCACCAGGGCTGGGGCACCTGTCCCTTACCTACAAAAAAGGTGATGTGGGCCCTTTGGGGTATGTAGTGTATACCACTTTGACCTTATAAAGGCACTGCTACACAAACCTCATGCAGGTCTAGAAACCACTCTGCCCTGATAACAGGTGCCCATGTCAACCAGATCCTAACACAGGGTATGCACTAATCTGGGTGGTGTCTGGTCCCAGAGGGCCACATGTGACTGCAGGATACAGATGGACACCAAATTACTTTCGGCTTCACGGCAAGGAACACCTGTCACACACTGGTGGCGATGGGGACATACAACAGGACCTATCTCTAGCACCACATGTACTGCAGACCTAGTGCTGGGCACCCATCCTATCCCTCAAGGTGAACACAGACCTGCACAATGGCATGGTCTGTAGCTACTCTGTGCCAGTATCACGCACTGTCAGTTTGTCTTTCCAAGCTGAGGTACCGGAGAGGTACAGACCCCATTTGGTGATCAGCTGTAGACAGCTATTCAGCATGTGCATTGCATCATGGGTACTGGTGGGGTTACCCTGTCCTGGCACTCAGAGCAGACAGTTTGTGCGGTGACCTGCAGTCCTTCTGTACCCAGCCATTGCCATGACATATACCGCGGAGGTATAGCCTACTAGTTAATACAATGTCATTCTCGGCAGTGTTCATGGGTTCAATTCCTCATCGTTCCCTCCTCTCATTCCTGTCTTATTCAAATAGTGTGCATGCCTGTAACAGTCATATTTTTGCAGATCTGTGGTGCCAGCCCATAATACCCTCGCCACAATTGCTAACATTCCCTCGGTCCATCTATCTGTGTCTGTCAGCTGTGTAGAGTCCTGTCTTCATGTGCAGGCTGCCACCCCATGTCCTGCACTACTACCCTTTCCTGCATTGCGCCTCATCGTGCTTGCTCACCTGTGCCTGATCTGCATGGCACCACCAATCCTCTGTCCACCCAGCATTGTAACTATCCTGCCACCTCTGACTCCACTGGGGGACACATATTCCCATCGTCTGCCACCAACTGCCTTTCCAGTACTTTACATTGCCAACACCCTGTGCTGTGGTACAGTTGCCCCCACTATGTTTGTCATCAGTACTGGCAGCCACATGGGATGCCCGCAGATATGGCAGGTCCAGCGGCTCCCAGCTCTCCCTCCTTCACTCACCTGTTCATTGCCCTTCCTGAGTGCTCTATCTGGTGTTAGGGCTACATCTGTCTCTGTTCCTCACAGATCATGCATGTCATCCTGCGGCACCTTGTAGCCCTTAGGGCACACTAACCTAGGGCACCGTAACCTTGTTAGGCCACCTTAACCTATGGTTCCATAGCCCAGGGTGCCTTCTACAGTGCCTTGTCCAGGGGTGCCTAATATGGTGCTTAGCCTAAGGAGCCCTATAGGCACCTTAGGCACCTTATAAGGCACCTTACAAGGCACCTTGTAAGGTGCCTTGTATGGTGCCTTATAAGGTGCCTTGTAAGGTGCCTTGTAACGTGCCTTGTAACGTGCATTAGTCTAAGGCACCTTGTAACATGCGTTAGCTGATATGGCTTGCTGTAACGATGCACCGCCCACGCCTTTATATGGGCATCTGTACCTTTACTGCAGAACCTAATGCGAGTGACATTACCACAGTTTAGTAAACATACCCCTTAGACTTCAAAAATGCTGACTTCAATAAATTGGCCAATTACCTGAAGGAGGAGTTGGTAGGGTGGGAGGGGTTAAGGGAAGTGGAATTGCAATGGGCTAAACTAAAGAAAGTAATAAAAGGTGCAACAGATACATACGTAAGGAAAGAAAATAAAAACAAGAGGAAAAGGAAACCTATTTGGCTCTCCAAAGAAGTGGCTGCACAAATAAAGGCAAAAAACACAGCTTTCGCAAAATTTAGAAGCTTGCAAACAGAGGAACACAGAAAAGAATACAAGATCAAACTAAAAGAGACAAAAAGAGAAATAAGGATAGCAAAATCAAAAGCAGAAGAAAAGATGGCTAAAGATGTGAAGTGTGGCGACAAGACTTTTTCAGGTATGTTCAGGAGAGGAGGAAAATCAGAGGTGGAATTGTAGGACTCAAAGTGCTGGGAACGGATTCATAAGAACATAAGAACATAAGACATGCCATACTGGGTCAGACCGAGGTCCATCAAGCCCAGTATCCTGTTTCCAACAGTGGCCAATCTAGGTCATACGTACCTAGCAATATCCCCAAAAGACACAGGTTCCACAATGCTTGTACTGGGTCAAGCATTGATATCCTGGGTCCCTTTTTAATAGTGGTTTATGGATCTTTCCTCCAGGAACTTGTCCAAACCTTTTTTAAACCCAGCTATACTAACAGCCCTTACTACATCCTCCGGTAACAGATTCCAGAGTTTGATTACACGTTGAGTGAAAAAATATTTTCTCTTATTTGTCTTAAATAGTTTACCCTGTAGCTTCATTACATGTCCCCTAGTCTTTCTATATTCTGATAGCGTAAACAATTGATCCACGTTTATCCGTTCCACTCCATTCATTAATTTATAGACCTCTATCATATCTCCCCTCAGCCGTCTCTTTTCCAGGTTAAAGAGCCCTAACCTTTTTAGCCTCTCTTCATAGGAGTAGCCTTCCATCCCCTTCACCAATTTGGTGGCTCTTCTGTGTACTTTTTCTAATAACGCTATGTCCTTTTTAAGATACGGTGACCAGAATTGCACACAATATTCAAGGTGCGGTCGTACCATGGAGCGATACAGAGGCATTATAATATCCTTTGTTTTATTCTCCATCCCTTTCCTTATGATACCTAGCATTCTATTTGCTTTCTTGGCCGCCGCTGCACACTGGGCGGAGGGTTTTAACATGTTATCCACGATGACTCCTAAATCTTTTTCCTGGGTGGTGGTTTCTAATGTGGAGCCTTGCATCGTGTAACTATAGTGTGGGTTGTTCTTTCCTAGGTGCATAACTTTGCACTTGTCCACATTAAATTTCATCTGCCATTTGGATTCCCAGTCTTCCAATTTATCCAGATCCTCCTGCAGTTTTCCACAATCCTCTTGGGTTTTAACAACTTTAAACAGTTTTGTGTCATCTGCAAATTTGATAACCTCACTAGTTATTCCCTTTTCCAGGTCATTTATGAATATGTCAAAAAGTAGCGGACCCAGTACAGATCCCTGGGGTACTCCACTATTCACCATTTTCCATTGGGAATATTGGCCATTTAGCCCTACCCTCTGCTTTCTATCTTTTAACCAGTTCCCGATCCACAATAGTACACTGCCTCCTATCCCATGACTTTTTAGCTTCGCCAAAAGTTTCTGATGGGGGACCTTGTCAAAAGCTTTCTGAAAGTCCAGATACACTATATCAACCGACTCACCTTTGTCTACCTGTTTATGCACACCTTCAAAAAAACATATCAGATTAGTAAGACAAGATCTTCCTTGTCTAAAGCCATGTTGGCTGTCTCCCATTAGGCCATGACTATCTACATGCTGTGTAATTTTGTTCTTTATGATGGTTTCTACCATTTTCCCTGGTACTGACGTCAGGCTCACCGGTCTGTAATTTCCCGGGTCACCCCTGGAACCCTTTTTAAAAATTGGTGTTACGTTGGCGACCCTCCAATCTTCAGGTATTACAGATGATTTTAATGAAAGTTCACAGATTACCAATAGCAGATCTGCAATCTCATATTTCAGTTCTTTCAACACTCTGGGATGTATACCATCCGGTCCAGATGATTTGCTACTATTCAGTTTATCAAATAGTTGTAATATATCGTCCCGGTGTAGCGATATTTCTCTCAATTCCTCTGCAGTATCACCTTTAAATTCCACTTCAGTCTTGGGTAACATCCCTACATCTTCCTCAGTAAAGACCGAAACAAAGAATTCATTCAGTCTCTCTGCTATAGCCTTGTCTCCTCTTACTGCCCCTTTTACCCCTCTATCATCTAATGGTCCAATTGACTCTCTCACAGGCCTTTTGCTACGAATGTACTTGAAAAAGTCTTTATTTCGTGTTTTTGCTTCCGTAGCAAGTTTCTTCTCAAATTCCCGCTTTGCCTGCCTTATCAATGCTTTGCATTTAACTTGCCAGTGCTTGTGCTGTTTCCAGTTTTCATCATTTGGCTCTTTTTTCCATTTCCTGAAAGTTGCTTTTTTTGGCAGCAACAGCCTCTCTGACCTCACCTTTAAACCATGCTGGCAGTTTTTTGGACTTTCTTCCACTTTTCTTAATGCGTGGAATACAGCTGGTCTGGGCTTCGAGGATAGTATTTTTAAATAACACCCAAGCTTGCTGTAAGTCTTTAACCTTTGGAACCGCTCCTTTTAGTTTTTTCCTAACTATATTCCTCATTCTATCATAGTCTCCCTTTCGAAAGTTAAAAGGTAGTACTGTGGATTCCTTTACTATCTGTCCTCCACTAATTAAATCAAACATGATCATACTATGATCACTATTGCCAAGTGGTCCCAACACCCTTATTTCTTGCACCAGATCTGGCGTTCCACTAAGGACTAGGTCCAGTATGGCTTCCCCTCTGGTCAGTTCATGAACCAGCTGCTCCAAGAAGCAGTCATTTATTTCATCTAGAAACTTTATCTCCTTAGCTTGTCCTGCTGTGACACTGACCCAGTCGATACCGGGGTAATTAAAATCACCCATTATTACTACTCTGTTGTGACTTTTGTTAGCTTCCTTGATTTCTTTGAGCATTTCATCATCCATTTGTTCATTCTGGCCAGGCGGTCGATAGTATACTCCCACTGCCATCACCTTCCCCTTCATACATGGAATTTCAATCCATAGAGATTCTACAGCAAATTTTGTTCCCTGCAAAACTTTAATCCTTTCTGACTCAATGCCCTCTCTAACATAGAGCGCAACCCCTCCACCAATTTGATCAGCTCTATCATTACGATATAGTTTGTATCCAGGTATCACAGTGTCCCACTGGTTATCCTCCTTCCACCATGTCTCTGAGAGTGCAATCATATCTAACCTCTCATTTAGTGCTATATATTCTAACTCTCCCATCTTATTGTTTAGACTTCTAGCATTGGCATACAAGCATTTTAGAGACTGTATTTTATTAATATTAATCTGGCTATTGGTAGGCATGGGTAATTTGGAATCTTTATGCTCTGTCTGCTCCTTACTCAAGGGCATTTGGGCTACTATACTCCCTTTTGGAACCTCACTGCTTTTGGTAGTATCCTTCAAGGATACCTTCGTCCGAACCATGCGCTCCTGGGTGACTGTCGACTTTCCCCTATTTTCTAGTTTAAAAGCTTCTCTATCTCTTTTTTAAAGGTTAATGTCATGGAAAATGCTAAACAAATACTTCTGATCTGTTTTCACTAGAGAAAATCCTGGAGAAGGACCACCTGTGATTGACAAATATACAAATGGGAATGAAGTAGATACCACACCATTCACAGAAAATGATGTGTTAGAACAGTTTGCAAAACTGAAAGTGGACAAATCTATGGGACCAGATACAAACATGCTGTAAACTAACTCTGACAGTAAAACATGTTATATGTATGTATATAGTTTCCCCAGTTAACCCAAGTTTAAAACTCCTGTTTTTTGTAACGTAGGACGAATGTTGTCCAAATATTCTGTTCATTGTAAACCGCACTGATGAGAAATAGCGCGGTATATAAGAAATGTTAAATAAATAAATAACAATCCCAGGATACTGAAAGAGCTCAGAGAGATTTTTGCAGGGCCTTTAAAAGATGTTTTTAATAGATCCTTGGAGACAGGAGAAGTTCCACAGGACTGGAGAAGGGCTGATGTGGTACCTTTCCAAAAAAGTGGTAATACTGAAAAAGTGACAAACTACAGGCCAGTAAGCCTTACCTCAGTGGCGGGAAAAGTAATGGAGACACTCCTGAAAGAGCAAATAGTGGACTTCCTCGAAACCAACAGATTGCATGATCCGAGGCAACATGGTTTTACCAAAGGACGATCTTGCCAAACAAATCTGATTGAGTTCTTTGACTGGGTGACCAAAGAACTAGATCAAGGGCATGTGATGGATGTGATCTACCTAGATTTCAGTAAAGCCTTTGATACTGTTCCTCATAGGAAGTTTATCAATAAACTCAACAGCTTGGGGATGGCTCTCAAGATGGTGAACTGGATCAAAGATTGGTTGACTGACAGATGACAGTAGGTGACGGTAAACAGAACTCACTTGGATGAAAGGAAGGTGATTAGCGGTGTGCCCCAGAGTTCAGTCTTGGGACCAGTACTGTTCAATATATTCGTGAGTGATAAGGCATCTTGTCACCATGGCACCAGGACACCTTGCTGGAGCCCCATTGCCCTCCAGCTCAGCAAGACATCATTTCCCCACAGCCCAACCCCTGAATGGGCCTGCCAAGGCCGGGATCAGGTTGTGGTGATCCCCATGACCTGGCTCACATTGTTGGGGCTGATCTCTGGTGCATCCCTCTGACTGCAGGGTAATTTATTCCACCTCGGAGGTGGAATAAGTTCCCTGTTCACCTCCACAGTCCCGGACTTACAGGACCTTCAATGGAATAGGTCCTGTATGTCCGGATTAGGTGTCACACCTAAGCTCCGCCCTTGCTCCTCCCTTGGCCTGCCACCTCCTGCCCTCACTTAGAGCTCCCCACACATCTCAGAAGTATGTGCGGGGAAGCTCTGGGCTCGGAATAGTGGTTAGGGGAAAGCGGAGGCTGGACATCCATGTCAGACATCTAGCCCCTGCTATTCATGATCAGAATAACTCCCATTCTGTATAGACTGGAGTCTCTTCAATTAATAAGTAGGTAATCCTGCATAAATAATGTTACAATAGTTAAGTCACGTAATGACTATATTTAGAATAATGGAAATGTGAGCATTACAACATGATGCAAAAAAGAAACAGGATGAAAACCCAATCCCCCAACATCTGAAATGTGCACTGATAAATGCCAGATCGGTACGCAAGAAATGGCCATTCATCTCTGAAATGATATCACTACACAACCTCGACCTAATCCTGATCACCGAGATATGGCTTTCCTGTGATGACAACGTGTTAATCAACCAACTCCTGCCTTCCAATTTCTCTATACATACGTGTCATAGAAATGGCAAAAGAGGAGGAGGTGTTCTAGCCATCTCCAAATCTGACCTCCAGTTCAACCTCAGAGAAGCAACTAGCTTAACACTCCTGGACACAATCTCGATAACAAACAAATGTTGCTCCCTCACTCTACTATACCGTGCTCCATCAGCGATAATTGACTTGGCCTCTAATAACCAGAACCCCCATAAAACGAGTTGGATACTTGGAGACTTCAACCTACCATCACTGCAAGACTCCCATGCAACAGCTTTTCTTGGGGCTCTACAGGATTTAGGGTATAATCAATTAATCAAGGATCCAACCCATAACAAAGGAGGCATCCTAGACCTAATATTCACAACTGAGCCAACCCTCATCACTCCAACCACCCTGGAGCTATCAATCAACCCAGTTCCATGGTCAGATCACAAGTTAATCCTATTCAAAGTTCCCCTTCCCAGATGTAACCAAAAGGAAGAAAGAGAACTGAGTGGCCATCACAATGTCCCCCTGAGACAGTTCCAGCCTTTCGACAAAGACCTAATACTGAAAACGATGCTTCCAATAACTATCCCACCGGCACATAACCCAGATGAGTTAGTTGCCGACTGGAATAATAAACTCAGTTCGATCGCCATTTGTCCATCAAATAACAAACTCCATGGAAAGCGACACTCTGCAACCTGGTATTCAACAGAGCTGAAGGCCTCACGCACAACCCTAAGGAAACTTGAGAGACGATGGAGACGCTCACACTCAGAGGAAGACAGAACTGCATATATATCTCAACTAGTAGCTCATCGCACCGCGGTGACGGAATCAATGAGACGCTATCACGCAGACACGCTGAAAAGATCTCTCAACAAACCTGATGACTTGTTTGCTATCGTCAAGCGTTTAACAAATGAACCCACCTCTCAGCATATTAGCGAAATTCACCCTCAAATTTTTGCTGACTATTTACAATCCAAACTCTGCCAGATTGACAATATCCCAACACCTTGCAAGATCCTTGAACCATACGATCAGACTCTACTCAGTACTTTCAAAATACCACCCAAACTGCGCATCGAGGACACCATTGCTGGCATCAACATGACCACCGCCCAAACTGATCCATGCCCTGTGTTCTGGATCAAGGAACTACGAAACCACCTGAGCCCATTCATATCCAGCCTCATGGAACTTTCATTCACAACAGGAACTTTCCCACGTACCCTCAAACGCACATCCATAAGGCCATTGCTAAAAAACAACAAGCTTGACCCTCTGAAGCCAGAATCCTATAGGCCAATATCAAGCATACCGTTGCTGGCAAAAATAATGGAAAAGGAAGTACAAAGACAAATCGAAGAGCATATAGAAACTAACACACCACTGGACCCTTGTCAACACGGCTTTAGAGAAGCCCACGGTGTGGAAACACTGCTCACTACTCTCTTCAGCAACATATTAACAGGCATCAACAATATCCACCAAGGGTTCGTCCTGGTCTTCCTAGACATAGCAGCGGCATTCGACTCCGTGAGCCACGAACACTTCCTGGAACGACTCAAGGGTAAGGGAATTACCGATAAAGCACTTGAGTGGTGCAGATCCTACCTTTCTGACAGGTGGCAGCAGGTACGATCCAACAATACTGCATCAGATCTGTTCCATCAAAAGCAGGGGGTCCCACAAGGCTCCTCCCTCTCCACCCTCATGTTCAATATATACATGCAACCTATCTGCAACCTGATACGGTCCTTCAGTATGAACTGCATGATATACGCGGATGATGTGCTGTTATACATGCCTTTTACAACAGAGAACCCCGACCTCACTCCATTAACAAACTGCATAAATGAAGTATCCAACTGGCTGCAATCCCAAAACCTCAAGATCCAACACAAGAAAACGGAGGTGTTGTTCATCACAAAAGACCAAAACTTCATTGCTCCGTCTTTCTTGAAGGTGAAGGAAGCAGACCTCCAGACCAAACCCACTATCAGATACCTCGGCGTCACTCTAGACCAGCACTTGGATTTGAAGGCGCACATAGGAAACATTGTAAGAGCGGTATACCATAAAATCCGTTCCCTTAGACACCTACAATCCCTGCTAGAGCCGGATGATTTCAGAACCATCTATCAGGCCCTAATCATACCACATTTTGATTATGCGAACTCAATCTTACAAGGGCTCCCTCAAGCCACCTTGCAACCACTGCAACTGGCAATGAACGCTGCAGCAAGAGTCCTACACGGAGCATCCAGGAAAGACCATGTCTCACCCATCCTAAAACAACTCCATTGGCTTCCGATACGAAGTAGACTCACTTACAAGTCATTACTACTTACATTCAAGGCCATCAAAGGGCTCTCATCTGCGTCACTAACGGATCTGATCCAGATGACACCTAAAAATAGGGACAGACAGTCAGTAACACTCAACACACTTGTAGTCCCAAAATCAATATCACAATGCACCAAAGCAACAGCAGACAGGGCTTTCAAGTTCTGTGCCCCAAGGTGCTGGAACAGCCTCCCTCAAGACATCCGAGCAATCCCGGATCTATTGCAATTCAGAAAAGCCTTGAAACACCACCTCTTCCTCTTGTATTACCCAGTAACCAATGCAGATATTTCAACCACCTCACAGACCTCACAGACCTCCCAAAACCCCTAAGGCTGAAGCCAAGAAGAGTTCATGATTATGTTATAATTTGTAAAAGAGTTCATGATTATGTTATAATTTGTAAATAGTTACCCCTGTTATCCAAGTTACTTTTGCCTGTTCAACTGTAAACACAAAGTACCATCGGAAATGTGTAAATTCTTTGTTCATTGTAAACCGCGCTGATGCTGAATAGTGTGGTATAGAAGAGACTATAAATAAATAAAAATAAATAAATAAATAAATAATAAATTGGAATCAAGAATGGGACATATGGCGTGGAACTGCTGGAGTGCCGCAAAGGAAGATTAGGTTAATTTATCAAAGAGCATCCTTAAATGCTTGAGGGAAAGTACTAAGTGGTATAAGCCAAAGATAGGGCTAGTGAGGGTACTAAAGATGTACCTGTTATCCATTAAGCTATGTATTTTGTCATATTAAGCTGCATGGCATTATCTTGTAGCCATACAGCTACTTTAGTTAGGCAGTTGTTAAATGCCAATAGTTCAGGGGAAAGACTAACAGTTCAAGCAAGAAGAAGGATATCATCTGCATAGAAATAAGAGAAACCAAGAGACTGGATTAGTGTGGCCAATGGGGAAAGAAATGTGTTGAAAAGTAGAGTAAAAAGGACCGATCTTTGAGGAATCTCACATTGTAATTTTTGTGGAGAGGAGAGTGCATGATTTGATGTGACTTGGAAGGACTGTTCAGAGAGATAGGAAACAAACCAGGATAAAACTTGGCCGCAGAAAATGATGTCATATAAACATTTGAAAAGAAGATTATGATCTACTAGATTGAAGGCTGTAGTCAGATCTTATATGATAGCCAGAGTGATAGCCTTAATCTAGTGCGGAGTGAGCTTCACTAAAAACTGCAGCAATAATTGTCTCAGTGCTATGGTACCGACGGAAGCCAGATTGGTGAGGGTGTAAAATGCAAGTATGTTCCACATGATCTTCTGATTGAGACAAGACAAAATGTTCTGTTAGTTTAAATAAGAAGGGGAGATTTGAAATTGGGCGATAGTTTGCTGGATCCGATGGGTCCAGTTTGGGCCCTTCTATAATGGGATGGATTATTGTTTCCTTCCAAGTTAGCGGAAAAAAGGTAGAAATAAAGTTGATGATCATGTTGAGCTGGAAGGGATTGGGTCAAAACTATAGGTAGTTCTTTTATACTACTAAGCATTTTACGCAAAGAGTGTTCAGTGATGGGAATAAAGTTAGAAACATAGAAACATGACGGCAGAAAAAGACTACATGGCCTATCTAGTCTGCCCTTCCATATCAACTACTACAGGGGTGTCCAACCCTGTCCTGGAGGGCCACAATCCTGGCAGGTTTTTGGGATAGCCCTAATGAATATGCATGAGATATATATGCATTAGAGATATCCTGCCAACCTGACTGGTTTGTGGCCCTCCAGGACTGGATTTGGAGACCCCTGCCTTAAACCTTTGTATTTAAAATTGTGAGTGGGCAAGGTACAGATGTCCTAGACATCAAAAGGGTAGATAGAATTTGTCACATCCCTCCTCGATTCTCACCACCACCAAAAAGTTGTCTAATAGAATAGAATGTGACATCAGACCTTGCGGCACACCACTGGTAACACCCTTCTCCCAGGGTGAACGCCATTTACCTGTACCCTTTGTCGCCTCCCACTCAACCAATTCCTAACCCAATTAGTAACTTTAGGGTCCATCCCTAGGGTGCTCAGTTTGTTTATAAGTTGCCTGTGTGGAACGGTGTCAAAGGCTTTACTGAAATCTAAGTGCATCATATCTAGGACTCTCCCTCGGTCCAACTCCCTGGTCACCCAGTCAAAGAAATCAATCAGTTGGCCCAGGTATGAACTAAACTGGGAGTTAGGCAATCTGATGAAGGAGGGAGGCTAAAGACCAGTGCTGAGGGCAAGCTGTGCTGAGGAAGGATAACTTCTGAAGCAAAATGATGTGCCAAATTAATCAAGGGTTAGGAACACTGACTTAGGGCTGGAAGAAGATCTCAGAGTAGTTAACTGGAAGACAATAGGAAAGAGAGTCTTAAGAGAGTAAGCAGATTAATTTATCTAGGTGGAGAAGTATTCCTGCTTTGCTAATAAGACTTGAGCTCTGTATTATTTATGATGAAGTTTAGAACATAAGAACTTAAGAAATTCCATACTGGGTCAGACCAAGGTCCATCAAGTCCAGTATCCTGTTTACAACAGTGGCTAATCCAGGCCACAGGTACCTGGCAGGTTCCCAAAAAGGTACATAGATTTCACAATGCTTGTCCTGGGCAAGCAGTGGATTTACCAGGTCATCTATAATGCCTTATGGATTTATCCTCCAGGAACTTGTTGAAACCTTTTTTAAACTCAACTGTACTAAGAGCTTTTATTAAATCTTCCGGAAAAGAATTTCAAAGTTTCATTACATGTTGAGTGAAAAATATTTTCTCTTATTATTCTTAAATGGGTTACATTGCAGCTTCATTGCATCTCTTGCAAAGTCTTTCTGCTTTTTGATGGCATAAACAACGTATCTACATTTACCCATTCCATTCCATTCATTAATTTTTAGACCTATATCATATCTTCCCTCAACCGTCTCTTTTCCAAGTTGAAGAACCCTAACCTCTTAAACTTTTCCTCACAGGAGTATCCTTCTATCCCCTTTACCATTTTGGTGGCTCTTCTCTATGCCTTTTCTAATTCTGCTATATCCTTTATAAGATATGATGATTAGAATTGCATACAATATTCAAGGTGCAGTGGCAGCATGGAACGATACAGAGGCATTATAATGTTCTTGGTTTTATTCTCCATTCCTTTCCTTATCATTCCTAGCATTCTATTTGCTTTCTTGGCCACTGCTGCACACTGGGTGGAGGGTTTCAACATATTATCCACAATGACGCCTAAATCTTTTTCCTAGGTGGTGGTTCCTAATGTGGAACCTTGCATCGTGCAGCAATAGTTTGGGCAAACTTGTCCACATTAAATTTCATCTTCCATTTGCATGTACAGTCTTCCAATTTATCAAGGTCCTCATGCATTTTTTCACAATCCTCATCTGTTTCAACAACTTTGACTAATTTAGTGTCATCTGCAAATTTGATCACCTCAATCATTATTCCCATTTCCAGGTCATTTATGAATATGTTAAAAAGCAGCAGGCCCAGCAGAGATCTCTGGGGTACTAATTAATCTTTCTCCATTGAGAAAATTGGCCATTTAGTCCTATTTTCTGTTTTCTATCTTTTAACCAGTTCCTGATCCACAGTCCTACACTGCATCCTATCCCATGACTTTAATTTTGTTGAGTCTCTCATGAGGGACCTTGTCAAAGACTTTCTGAAAATCCAAATACACTATCACAACTGGCTCACATTTGTCTACCTGTTTGTTCACACCTTCAAAAAAATATAACAGATTTGTAAGACAAAATCTTCCTTGGCTAAATCTATCTTGGCTTTCTCCCATCAAATCATGACTATCTACATGTTCAGTAATTTTATTCTTTATAATGGTTTTTCTACCATTTTTCCAAGTACTGATCAAGCTCACCGGTCTGAAGCTTCCCAGAGCACCCCTGGAACCCTTTTTAAAAATTGCCTTTTATTGGCTATTCTCCATTCTTCAGGTACTACAGATGATTTTAATGATAGTTCACAGATTACTAATAGTAGGTCTGCAATAGAATATTTCAGTTCTTTCAACACCTTTGGATGTATATCATCTGGTCCATGTGATTTGCTACGATTCAGTTTAACAAATAGTTGTAATACATCTTTCCAGTTTATCGATATTTCTTTCAATTCTTCTGAGATATCACCTGTAAATACCATTTCAGTCATGGGTAACTTCCCATATCTTCTTCAGTAAAGACTGAAGCAAAGAATTCACTATGGCCTTGTCCTCTCTTAGCGCCCCTTTTACCCCTCTATTATGTAATGGTCTAAACTCTCTCTCATAGGTTTTTTTTTTGCTAGGAATGTATATGAAAATATTTTTATTATGTATTTTTGCTTCCATGGCAAGCTTTTTTTCAAATCCTCTCTTTGCCTGCCTTATCAATGCCTTATATCTAACTTGCTAGTGTTTATGTTGTTTCCCATTTTTGTCATTTGGCTCCTTTTTCCTTTTCTTGAAAAATGATTTTATTTGGCTACAACAGTCTCTCTGACCTCACCTTTCAACCATGCTGGCAGTTTTTTGGTCTTCCTTACAGTTTTCTTAAAGAATGTAACACATCTGATCTGGGCTTCCAAAACAATATTTTTAAACAATGCCCATGCTTAATATAAATCTTTATCCTCTTCAGCTCCTACTTCAGTTATTTTCCTCATTTTATAATAGTCTCGCCTTTTGAAAGCTAAAAGGCAGTACTGTGAATTTTCTTTCTGTCCTTCCTCCATTTATTAAATCAAATGTGATCATGTTGTGATCACTATTGCCGAGTGGCCCCATTACCCTTATCTCTTACACCAGATGCTGTGTTTCACTAAGGAATAGATCTAAAATAACTTCCCCTTTTGTCGGTTCATGAACCAGCTGCTCCAAGAAGTAGTAATTTATTTAATCTAAAAACTTTATCACTCTAACGTTTCCTGCTGTGACATTGACCCAGTCAATACCGGGGTAATTGAAATCACCCATTATTACTGTGTTGTAACTTTTGTTACCTTTCCTGATTTCTTTTAGCATTTCATTATCCATCTGTTCATTCTGGTGAGATGGTCGGTAGTACACCTCCACTGCCATCGCCTTCGCTTTTTTACTTGGAATTTCTATCCATAGAAATTATTCAGTGTATTTTGTTTCTTGCAAAACTTTAATCCTGTGTGACTCAATGCCCTCTCTAACATAGTGCGCAATCCTTCCACCAATTTGATCAACCCTATCATTGTGATATAGTTTGGACCCAAGTATCACAGTGTCCCATTGGTTGTCCTCTTTCCACCTAGTCTCTGAAATGGCAATTATATCTAACCTTTCATTTAGTGCTATATATTCTAACTGTCCCATCTTACTTTTTTAGACTTCTAGCATTGCATACAAGCATTTTAGAAGTTATATTGTATTCATATTAACCTGGTTATCAGTTGATAAAGGTAATTTACTACTACTACTACTACTATTAATCATTTATATAGTGCTACAAGGCAAACACATTGCTTGTCAGAGCTTCCAATCTAATCAAGATAGACAATACAATAGTTGAGGATAAGGGTACAAATAGTGAAATGTAAGGCGACACAAGGAAAACAAGGAATCAGGATCCAACAGCAGCCATAAAGAGGTCCGCCTTTAGTATGGGTTTGAAAAGGGGAGAGAGATGAAGCCTGATGTAGAGTCTCATGTAATTTGTTCCAGGCATAAGGAGCAGCAAGGTGAAAGGATCAAAGTCTAGTGTTGGCAGTGGAAGAAAACGTCATAGACAGAAACAGGCCAGTGGAAGAGAGGAGTTCATGAGGAGGGATGTAGGGAGAGAGGAGAGAGAAAGGCATTTATAGGTCAGAAGGAGAAGTTTGAATTAGATACAGAAATGGAAGGGAAGCCAATGAGGTGACTTGAAAAGAGGAGTTAAATGAGTATATCAGGGCTGGTGCACAGCAGAGTTCTGAACAGATTGAAGGAGAGATAGGTGACTCAGAGGGAGGCCAGCAAGGAGGAGGTTGCAATCTTTCAGCTCTGTCTGCTCTGTGCTTAAGAGCATCTGGGTTCCTTCAATCTTTATTGGAACTTCTCTGTTGGGATGCCCTAACCTCCCTCTTTTGCTAGCATCCTTCAAGGATACTTCCTTCCAAATCATGCGCTCTTGAGCGACTGATTGCTTTCTCCTATTATCTAGTTTAAAAGCTGCTCTATCTCCTTTTTAAAGGTTAATGCCATCAGCCTGGTTCCATCTCAGTTAATATTGAGGCCATCCTTTCGAAAAATCCCCTCCCTTCCCCAGAATGTTGCCAGTTCCTAACAAATAGAAAACCCTGTTCCTTGTACCATCATCTCATCCACACACTGAGACTCTGGAGCTCTGCCTTCCTTTTGGGTCCTGTGTGTGAAATGGCAAGCATTTCAGAGAATGCTACCCTGGAAGTCCTGAATTTCAACTTCCTACCTAAAAGCCTAAATTTGACCTCCAGAACCTCCCTCCCACACTTTCTTATGTCATTGCTACCAACATGTACCAAGACAACAGACTTCTCCCCAGCACTATCTAAAATCTTGTCTAGGTGGCATGTGAGGTCTGCTACCTTTTCAATAGGCAGGCATCTTACCAGGTGATCATCACATCCACCAGCCATCCAGCTATCTACATGTCTAATGATTGAATCACTAACTATAATGACCGTCCTAACCCTTCCCTCATGGGTACATGTCCCTGGAGAAACCGCCTCAGTGCAAGAGGATTTTACATCACCTGGAGGACAAGTCCTAGCTACAG
Source organism: Ichthyophis bannanicus (assembly GCA_033557465.1). Lineage (NCBI taxonomy): Eukaryota > Metazoa > Chordata > Amphibia > Gymnophiona > Ichthyophiidae > Ichthyophis > Ichthyophis bannanicus. Next base: position 180,426,081 of record CM066038.1, on the reverse strand, counting down.
GATCACTTCCTGCCACACCAAAGTGATGCTCTCCTTTCATGTGATCTCTCTTCTCCATGGCAACAGAGAGGCTGCCAGACTGGAGGTGGGACTTCAATACTATGTCCCTGTAGGTCTCATCTATATACCTCTCTATCTTCCTTAGGTCCTCCAAATCTGCTACTCTAGCCTCCATAGATTGGACTTGTTCTTTGAGAACAAAGAACTCCTTGTACCTAGTGCACATGTAAGACCCCTCACCAATTGAGAGAAAATTGTACACATGGCACTCATTGCAAAAGATTGAATAGCCCCCATCTTGCTGCTGTAAAGCTACGATTACATCTGGGGTAGGTAGAGGTTAGAGTGGGTGGGAGGGAAAAGCTGGCTTGCTATGCAGTGCCCTGACCTTTGCTTCTAAGGTAATCTCTTAATTTCCTGGGTGACCCACACAGTTCTTGGTTTGATCTGTCACTTGGATTTAATACCCATTTAAAACAATTTCACAGGTCTCTTGCCTCCTATCTGGAAGGCCTCTTTGTAAAGGTCTCTAGAAACAATTTATTTATTTCTTTTCAAAGAATATTTACCTCATTCTACTTTCCATGCTAAGCAATACTCTTATTTGATTTAAATGAAAAGCTGTCAGGTGGTACTAGGCTCTAACTGACTTAACAAAAAATCTGAATTCTAAAAACCACAGATTTATCAGCTTTAACCGAAAGAATTCCTCTTTCCCCAAGATTTAGAGAATTTCCCAGCAGGTAAATACAAGTGCAGATTTCTTTCCAGACGTAGCAGTCCGTTTTGGTAGTCCTTCAAAACTGAACTTACAAGATGCTGAAGTTGTAAGAGTGTATGTTATGGCATAATACAACTGGAAGGTTATGAGAAGATGGTCAATGCAAGGGAGTGGAGTAGCAGCAACACAAGATGAAAGAGAGTTGAAATCCTGTTTGGTAAATAGATCCAAGCTGTGACCTGATAAGTGTGTAGGATGAAGAACATTTTGGAGGACTTTGTGATCCTTCAGAAATTAGGTGAAGGACTTGTCACGCAGTTTAAGGGGGGCATCATAATGAATATTGAAATCTCTTATAGTAGTCTGAGAAAGGAAACATTTAGGTCTAAGAGGGCTTGTAGAATGATGTCTCTTTGGGAGCACAGGAGAGAGGGAGTGCAGTAAATTTAAAAGAATACTAAAGGAAAAAAGAAAGAAAGGATGTTTTCTTACATTTCCATGGCTAGTTTCATGATCTTTGCAGTTTTCCAGGTCATGCGACATCTTGTAAGCAGAACCAAGACATGTCCACGGAGGAACAAAGAGGCAGTAGAGACACCCAGAAACCTCAGTGGAGACAAAGGACTAAATATCAACATCAACAAAGTATGGCAACACCTCTTTCACAGGTTTAGTACTACAAGGTTTGAAACCAAAAACCGATTCGTAGCAAAAAACCTGTGAGAGAGTCTGTTGGTCCATTCGATGATAGAGGAGTTAAAGGGGCACTAAGAGGCGACAAGGCGATAGCGGAGAGACTGAATGAATTCTTTGCTTCGGTCTTTACTGAGGAAGATGTAGGGATCTTACCCATGACTGAAGTGGTATTTAAAGGTGCAGAAGAATTGAAGGAAATATCGATACATTGGGAAGATGTATTGCAACTATTTGATAAACTGAAGAGTAGCAAATCACCTGGACTGGATGATATACATCCAAGGGTGTTAAAAGAACTAAAATATGAGATTGCAGACCTGCTATTAGTAATCTGTGAACTATCATTAAAGTCATCTGTAATACCTGAAGACTGGAGGATGGCGAACCTAACACCAATTTTTAAAAAGGGTTCCAGGGGTGATCCGGGAAACTACAGACGTCAGTACCAGGAAAAATGGTAGAAACCTTCATAATAAACAAAATTGCTGAACATTTAGATAGTCATGGCTTAATGAGAGACAACCAACATGGCTTTAGACAAGGAAGATCTTGTCTTACTAATCTGTTATGTTTTTTGAAGGTGTGAATAAACAGGAAGACAAAGGTGAGTCGGTTGATATAGTGTATTTCGACTTTCAGAAAGCCTTTGACAAAGTTCCTCATCAGAGACTTTTGGCAAAATGAAAGAGTCATGGGATAGGAGGCAGTGTACTATTGTGGATCAGGAACTGGTTAAAAGTTCGAAAACAGAGGGTAGGGCTAACTGGCCAATTTTCCCAATGGAGAAAGGTGAATAGTGGTGTACCCCAGGGATCTGTGCTGGATCTGCTGCTTTTTGATATATTCATAAATGACCTGGAAAAGGGAATAACGAGTGAGGTTATCAAATTTGCAGATGACACAAAACTATTTAAAGCTGTTAAAACCCAAGAGAATTGTGGAAAATTGCAAGAGGATCTTGATAAATTGGAAGACTGGGCATCAAAATGGCAGATGAAATTTAATGTGGACAAGTGCAAAGTTATGCACCTAGGGAAGAACAACCCAAACTATGGTTACACGATGCAAGGTTCCACATTAGGAACAACCACCCAGGAAAAAGATTTAGGTGTCATTGTGGATAACATGTTAAAACCCTCCGCCCAGGGTCCAGCGGCAGCCAAGAGAGCAAATAGAATGCTAGGTATCATAAGGAAAGGAATGGAAAATAAAACAAAGGATATTATAATGCCTCTATATCGTTCCATGGTGAGACCGCACCTTGAATACTGTGTGCAATTCTGGTCGCCGTATCTTAAAAAGGATATAGCAATTTTAGAAAAGGTTCAGAGAAGAGCCACCAAAATGGTAAAGGGGATGGAAGGATACCCCTATGAAGAAAGGCTAAAAAGGTTAGGGATCTTTAACACTAGAAGCCCCAAAGTGCGTCAATTGACGCAAATGCATCTTTGAAGTTGTATACCAGCACCACTGCTAGAACCATGTCAGTCATGTTCCATGACTTTGTTAGCAAGGTCAAGATGTTCAAATATGTGCATCGAAAATTGATGACAGATGAACCATCTAGCGGGAAAATGAATTTATACCTAGAAGCCCCAAAGTACGTCAATTGATGCACTCAATTGTCTTGAATGCGTCTATTGATGTACTTTGGGGCTTCTAGGTATAAATTCATGTTCCCACTAGGTGGCGCATCTCAATCACTGTTTACAGTTTTACTCCAACATTACAAACAATAAACACACATAGTAACATAGTAAATGAGGGCAGATAAAGATCAGCATGGTCCATCTAGTCTACCCAGCAAGATGGCAAAAGTAGGTGCACCTGTCGCTCTGTGCAGGCCACCCCTCCCCATGTCTTTGTTTAGGGGTGAACCCACCACTCCATGTAGGACACCCCTATTTGTTGAGACGTTAGATGGTTCAGAAGTTAGATTGTACCGTTTATTTTGTTTTTATCCTGTTGCTGTAAAGGGATCCACTGTGTTTGTCCCATGCCATTTTGAATTCCGTCATCGTGTTTGCCCCCACCACTTCCATCGGGAGGGCATTCCAAGCATCCACCACCCTTTCAGTGAAAAAATATTTCCTGACATTGCCTTTCAATTTACCACCTTGCAGCTTCATGTTATGCCCTCTAGTTTTACAGCTTCCCCGTCTTTGGAAGAGGTGTGTTTGTTCATCATTTCTCTTTAAGTATTTAAAGGTCTGACTCATATCTCCCCTGTCCCTCCTCTCCTCCAAAGTGTACATATTTAGGTCTTCAAGTCTCTTCTCATAAGGCTTCTGACGCAGGCTCCAAATCATTTTGGTCGCCTTCCTCTGAACAGTTTCCAGTCTTTTTACATCTTTTGCAAGATATGGTCTCCAAAACTGAACACAGTATTCCAAGTGAGGCCTCACCAGTGACTTGTACAGTAGCATAAGTACCTCTTTCTTTCTGCTGGTAATTCCTCTTTGTATGCAGCCCAACATCCTCCTGGATTTTGCCACCGCCTTGTCACACTGTTTTGCCACCTTGAGATCATTAGAGATAATCACACCAAGGTCTTTCTCCTGAACCGTGCATACCAACCTCTCGCCCCCTTTTGCGTACATTTCCCTTGGATTTCTGCTACCCAAGTGCATGACACTGCACTTTTTTGCATTAAATCGTAGTTGCCAAGCATTAGACCATTCTTCCAGCTTTTGTAGATCTTTCCTCATGTTAACCACTCCCTCGGGGGAGTCCACTCTGTTGCAAATTTTGTGTCATCTGCAAAAAGACAGACTTTTCCATTCAGTCCTTCAGCAATATCACTCACAAATACATTGAACAGTGCCGGGCCCAGGACCGAACCCTGGGGCACCCCGCTAATCACCTTCCTTTCATCCGAGTGAGCTCCATGCACCATCACCATCTGTTGTCTGTCAGTCAACCAATTTCTAATCCAGTTTACCATCTTGGGACCCATTCCCAATCTACTGAGTTTATTGACAAGCCTCCTATGAGGAACAGTATCAAAGGCTTTGCTGAAATCCAGGTAGATGACATCCATTGCATGCCCCTGATCTAGCTCCTTGGTCACCCAGTCAAAGAACTCAATCAGATTTGTTTGGCAAGACCGTCCTTCGGTAAAACCATGTTGCCTCGGATCTTGCAACCTGTTGGTTTTGAGAAAGTTTACTATTCGCTCTTTCAGGAGCACCTCCATTACTTTTCCCGCCACCGAGGTAAGGCTCACGGGCCTGTAGTTTGACACTTCTTCCCTGTCACCACTTTTGTGTAGAGGTACAACATCAGCCATTCTCCAGTCCTGAGGAACCTCTCCTGTTTCCAAGGATCTGTTGAAGACATCCTTTAACGGTCCTGCAAAAACCTCTCTGAACTCTTTCAGTATCCTGGGATGTATCCCATCTGCTCCCATGGCTTTGTCCACTTTCAGTTTAACAAGTTGTTCTAACACCTCATCTTCTGTGAATGGTGTGGTATCTACTTCATTCCCATTTTTATATTTCGGAGTCACAACTGGTCCATCTCCAGGATCTTATTTAGTAAAAACAGAGCAGAAGTATCTGTTTAACAATTTCGCTTTTTCAGTGTCACTTTCCACAAGTCCTTTCCCAGCACTTCTGAGTCCTGCAATTCCAACTCTGATCTTCTTCCTTTCCCGAATATACCTGAAGAAGGTTTTGTCGCCACCCTTAACATTTTTAGCCATCTTTTCCTCTGCCTTTGATTTTGCTATCCTTATTTCTCTTTTAGACTCTTTGAGCTTGATCCTGTATTCATTTCTTTTTTTTCTTTTTTTTTATTGATTTTAGTCATATACAACAACCAAAAATAGGTACAGGCCAATCCCATAAGAATAAAGAAGACAATTAAACATTATACTAAAGCAGGAAATATACACAATGATAAAGTCCACATCATGGAATCACACTGTTAACAGCAAAGAAATATAACATAAAGGAAAACAAGAATATATATACTATCCACATATGGAGGTTACGTCCCCTCCTTTAACTTAAGCCCCTTTCCCAGAAAGAAAATTCACTAAATGAGAAACATCAACATAGGTGTATGAAGCACTTTCATACCCAAGGGTACATTTGCAAGGAAACCTTAAGAAAAACATAGCACCTAGTGCTAATACCCGGGACTTAAGATCTAAAAACTGTCTCCGGTGCAACTGGGTGCTACGAGCAACGTCAGGAAATATATTAACTGACTGGCCACAGAACTTAACCATTTTGACCTTAAAAAAGGCCCTCAGTATACGCTGCTTTATTTCCACAGAGGAAAAAGTAACCAGTAATGTGGCCCTAACATTTATAATGTCCTGGGAGTCCTCCAAAAAGGCGGTTAAATTTGTCATAGGAGAGGCAATCTCATCTAATTCCCCATCAACTGAGTTAAGCTTCTTGGACGTTGAGGGAATATAATATATCTGTAAAAAATCAATAGTATCAGAAATACCGAGCACTTCTTTGAGAAATTTATCCAATAGAATTCTGTGTGATAATAATGGGGATTGAGGGAAGTTCAAAAACCGTAAGTTAGACGCACGCATGGAATTTTCCAGGTGCTCTAACTTAGAGTGAAGCATCAAGGAATCTTTTATTCCAGCCACCCCAGAAGCATGTAATGGAAGCACCTGGGACTCTAATCTGCTAACAGCCATGTCTATTACAGTAACCTTTGCATCCAATTGTTGCAGAGGTAACAGTTTCCTGAGAAAATGTACAAAAGGAATTAAAAGAGGAAGACATTTTAGAATCAATACATTTTAACATGGCCCAAATATCTTTTAAGGTAATTTCAGAATCTGAGGAGGGGGCAGGAAGCTCCAAGGAGCCACTCACACCAATCGACGGGATTGACTTCGGAATATCAATCGGCTGCAATTTTCTCACCGATGTCGAGAATGCAACAGGACCAACAAAAGAAACTCCAGGAGTAGGGCACAAAGGGGGGGATCTTCCACCGGAGCTCAGAGATACCAACTCTGGAGAGGATTGTGCGATCGGAAGGGGAGCAAAATGCTTGTCCAAAGGCCCGACAGGTTTCGTATCTCCAGCCGTGACCTCCGGAGTTTTGCCCCCAACTTTGGCTTTCCGCTTCCCCATAACCAACCAACCCAAATAAAACTACTTAAACAAACACAAACAACAAACAAAAAACAAAACAAAGCACACCTTGAGCTGGTTTGTGAGGAGCAGAATCCCAAAGACACACCGAAAGCACCACAGAGACGCCACAGTGACGCCAAAGGGGCGGAACTAGCCCCTTTGGACACGCCCCTTCGTAACACGCTCCGCAACACGCTCCGCGTAAAAAGACAGGAAACAAATTTATAACCAAGAAGGAAAGGAAGACCTAAGGGTTTAAGCTGTCCCGGCTGTGCCTGCCCGATGGAATGGGGGGGGGAAACAGCAATCTCCAATACCTCCACAGCAGCGGCAGTCCCCAGGCTGATGAGCAGCTCCACACACCTCCTTCGGTAATAGCTGATCCACTGGCAAGACTCCCGGCACAGCATTTTATCCCTCAAGGGGAAGACCTCCCGGTCAAAGCTGTCCCGGCTGTGCCTGCCCGATGGAATGGGGAGGGGAAACAGCAATCTCCAATACCTCCGCGGCAGCGGCAGTCCCCAGGCTGATGAGCAGCTCCACACACCTCCTTCGGTAACAGCTGATCCACTGGCAAGACTCCCGGCACAGCATTTTATCCCTTAAGGGGAAGACCTCCCGGTCAAAGCTGTCCCGGCTGTGCCTGCCCGATGGAATGGGGAGGGGAAACAGCAATCTCCAATACCTCCGCGGCAGCGGCAGTCCCCAGGCTGATGAGCAGCTCCACACACCTCCTTTGGTAACAGCTGATCCCGATCCTGTATTCATTTCCGTGTTCTTCTGTTTGCAAGCTTTTGAATTTTGCAAAAGCTGTGTTTTTTGCCTTTATTTGAACAGCCACTTCTTTGGAAAACCAAATAGGTTTCCTTCTCCTCTTGTTTTTATTTACTTTTCTTACATATTTATCTGTTGCCGCTTTTATTGCCCCCTTTAGTTTAGCCCATTGCAATTCCCTTATCTCCTTCCACCCCGTCATCTCCTCCTTTAAGTACTCGGCCATTTTATTGAAGTCAGTGTTTTTGAAGTTTAGGACGTTGAGCTTGCTATGATTGGCCTGTACCATGGCTTTTATCTCAAACCACACTGTGTGATGATTGCTGTTGCTCACAGGGGCACTCACGCAGACACTCAACATGCTATCACCGTTGGTGAGCACTACATCCAGCATTGAGCTTTCCCTGGTTGGTTCCATCACCATTTGTCTAAGTAATGCATCTTGGAGAGCATCCAAAATTGTTTTGCTTCTTTCTAGATGTGCAGAAGGAGTAATCCAATCCACATCAGGTAGATTAAAGTCCCCCAATATGATCGCTTCCCCCTTTGTTGCTATCTTGGCAATATCTATAATCAATTCGTTATCTCTCTCTTCAATTTGAGTTGGAGGTCTGTAGACTACAGCAATATGGATGTCAGTGCCATCTCCTCTTTCCAATGCAATCCAGAGCGCTTCTTCTTTTCCCCATGTCCCCTGCATTTCAGTAGCTTTAATATTGCTTTTGACATACAAGGCTACTCCTCCTCCTTTTCCATTTTCTCTGTCTTTTCTGAATAGATTATAGCCAGCTATGGCTAAATCTCAATCATGTGATTCATTAAACCATGTTTCTGTAATGGCCACAATGTCCAAATCCATTTCCACCATTAGGGCTTCTAGGTCCGGAATTTTGTTGGCTAAGCTTCAAGCATTTGTGCTCATTGCTTTCCAGCATTTTCCTGGCTTGTGTGTATTTTGCATTGATTTTGTTCTGCCCACTTCTTCCCACTTGTTTTTGATGTGTGGTTTAAAAGTGTGACTGTTTCTGATGTTATTCTGCTTTTGAAGGGGGTGGCATGCAGATGTTGACCTTCCACATCCGTCACCCCCTTTTCCTAATTTAAATGCATATCCACATACTGCCTGAATTTTTCACTTAGGATTCTTTTCCTTGTGACAGAGATATGTAGTCCATTAGCACAGTATAGTCTCTTGTTGGTCTATCTGTTGCCCCAGTCGCCAATAAATCAGAATCCTTCTTGTTTGCACCAGGTCTGGAGCCATGTATTAAAGCTGTTAATGTGATGCAGCCTTTTTGTCCCCTTACCAAGAACAGGTAGAACTTCTGAGAATGCAACAGTGTTAACAATGGGCTTGAGTCTCTCTCCCAGAGATTGGAAGTCCTTTTGGGTTGTAGAGGCACTGTTTCTAGCCAAGTCATTTGTGCCCAAGTGGATAACAACATCAAGTTTGGAGTGTTCACTTTTTGCGCTAAGTATTTTAACAACTTGGTTTGTATTCCTGCTGGCTGAAGAGCCTGGTAGGCACATGACTATCTTCTCTCCTTTGAACTGTGTTCCCAAGTTGGTGCCTCTGATGATGGAATCTCCAAGTAGTAGTAGTTTTCTGTTTGGTGAGGTATTCTTCATATTTGGTGCTTTAGCAGGAGATTTGGCATTGTCTGACTCATTTAAGGGCCTTTCAGTTTCTTTGGATTGGGCATCCTCCTTAGCCAAGGCAGAGAAGGCATTGTGCAGGGATATCTCTTGATGTGTAGGATGTCTCTGCGTTACAGAACCCACTGTGATCCATTTGTTCCTGGGGTGTTTGATTCTTTGTAGGAGCGGTGATGGACTTTGTTCAGTTTGTATCCTAGAAGAGGTGGGCTTCATTGCAGCCAGTTCCTTCCTCAGTAGAGACACTTCTTTATGCATGGCAGCTAGGTCTTTCCTTAGTAGAGTCAGTTCTTCATGCATGGCAGCTGACATAAGGCATATAGGACAAGCTCTTAGGGGCTTGTTTACAAAGCTGCGGTAGCGGTTTCCGATCATTATCGGAGCCGCGGCATCATTGAAATCAATGGGGCCGCAGCTCCGATAAGGATCAGAAACTGCTACCGCGGCTTTGTAAACAAGCCCTTTAGGCTCCAAATGATTCGTCTTTGAATGAAAGTACCACAGTTATTGCACTGAATACACGACATGTTGATTAAGCAGTCCCAGAAGAGGAAGAATAATAATAAGAAAAGATGAAGAAGATGTGGGCTTTAACCCAAGTTAGGAACAATAGATGGCACGTATGTGACCACTATATAGGCAATGTAGCCCCTGGGGTGGGTAGGGTGAGGGGTAGGCTGGACGGGAACCTAAGTGTCTCTGGCCAGTAGGCTGTTCCTGAACTGTGGGCACACACAATGGAGTAGGTAAGGGAACCCACCTATAAGGACAAATAGATAAATAAATACGTGGAGACAAACAGACAGACAGATAGAACTCACCGTTAAGCAGCAAATTCTGCAAAAATCACCTTTTGGGAGAGCTCTGGAGAGCACTCCTCTTCTCAAGGAACAGAAAGGCAATCTGAGCAAGCCCATGTGCAGGACAGGAAATGGAGGTCTACAACGATGACGTCATGTTTATTGTTTATTGTTTAGTACACATTTGTTATACCGCCCCCCATAACATCGGGGCGGTTTACAAAACAACATCAAGAAAAAAAAGAGGAAATTACAATAAATGATAGAGCAAGAGGTAAGTAAGGACAGAAGGGTTAAGAGAGTAGAGTAATAAGAGTGAACACTTAAGACTCAGGGGGGGAAGGCTAGGGAGAACAGATGTGTTTTAAGGAGGGAACGGAATTTGGTGTAGGATTCTTCTGTACGGAGGGCGGTGGGCAGGGAGTTCCAGAGAGATGGGGCTAAGTAGAAAAATGCTGCTTTCCTAGTTGATTGTAAGTGAGCTTTGGAGGGTGCTGGGAGGTGAAGGCGATTGATGTGAATGGACCTAAGACTGCGTGAGGGGGTATGGTAAGTGAGTAGGTCGGATAGGTAGGTAAGGGTAGATAGATAAATGGCTCTGTGGGTTAAAGTGAGAACCTTGAAGGAGATCCGGAAATCAATTGGCAGCCATTGTAGATGATGCAATAAAGGGGTGACATGATCACGGGGGGAGGCATGTAAGATCATGCGAGCAGCGGTATTCTGAATTAATTGCAAACGGCGTTTTTGATACTGGGGAAGACCGGCAAAAATGATGTTGCAGAAATCTAACCTGGTGATGATCAGGGAGAGAAGGAGGGTGGTAATAGCTGGAGTGGATAAGAAGGGACGAAGAGCACGGATTTGCCAAAGGCGCAGAAAGGAGCATCTAGAGACATGGGAAATGTGATTGTGAAAACTGAGGGTATTATCAAGAAAAACTCCAAGATAACAGAGTTGGGAGAAGACAGCAATGGAAGCACCTGAAATAGACGGGGCAAGTAAGGGAGCAGGGGAAGTGTGCGGGAACCAAATGGCAGCAGTTTTGGTGACATTAATTACTAGACAGTTAGACAAAAGCCAAGAGGAAATAGAGGCCAGACAGTTGTTCAGAGGGGATAAGTCAGGATGAGAAGGTGAAGTGTGATGTAATGATGTCACATACTGCATGTATTTAACAAATAAGTAACTTCACATTAATTCACATCTGCATTTCATGCTAAATGCAGTCATCGTGATAATGCGTCAATTGACGCACTTTGGGGTTTCTAGGTAAAATTCCTTTTGGGACTTCTAGTGTTAACCTGGAAAAGAGACGGCTGAGGGGAGATATGATAGAAGTCTATAAATTAATGAACGGAGTGGAACAGGTAAACGTAGATTGATTGTTTACGTTATCAGAATATAGAAAGACTAGTGGACATGCAATGAAGCTACAGGGTAAACTATTTAAGACTAATAAAAGAAAATATTTTTTCACTCAACTCTGGAATTTGTTACCGGAGGTTGTAGTAAAGGCTGTTAGTGTAGCTGGGTTTAAAAAAGGTTTGGACAAGTTCCTGGAGGAAAGGCCCATAAACCATTATTAAAAAGGGACCCAGGATATCAATCCTTGACCCAATACAAGCATTGTAGAACCTGTGTCCTTTGGGGAAACTGCTAGGTACGCATGACCTAGATTGGCCACTGTTGGAAACAGGATACTGGGCTTGATGGACCTTGGTCTGACCCAGTATGGCATATCTTATGTTCTTATGATTTTTGACACCTTCCAGAATCTGAGATTTTCACAATAATCTTTCTGCTAAAATTCAAAATGTCCTGTCTCTAGAATTCCTATGTCCTGTCTCCAAAGAACTTTAACTCCAAAATTAAAATTAAAATTTTCTGCCTTTTTTCCAATGAACTTTCCCTCCAAAATAAAATTTCCCACCTTTTCAAAAACTTTCTCACCAAAATGGAAACTTCCTGCCTCAATCCCACCAATCTGGCTTGAGAACCACCATATATATAAGAACAGACATCCAGTGCATAACCACTTCCCCACTTCAGACACAGCATGATGAATGAAAATTTGGTTTCACTTACTAAGACGTGGCATGACCCAGAAAACTTTAAAGATCATAGATGCTCCTGAGGACTGGTTGGGAATGATTATGCATATGCGTGTCATTTTACCCCCAAAATGTGCATCCTAAATAAGCACAAATGTAAATGTATGTTTTTCCTGGGTAGTTCTCCAACTGGAAAATCTGGCAAAGTATGCATATGCTTCTTGTTCATGCACAGGTTTGTAACATCACTCTCATTCACATTATCAGCATTTTCATTTGCACAAACAAGACAAGGTTCATTAAGCTCAGATATGAGACACCCCCTATCCCCCTTTTTTGTTTTTTTGCTATCTAGTTTGGCTCTGCTCCATTCACTTTGCTGACACAGGTTTGTCGGCAATACACAGTAAAAAAATATTAGGCTGAAAGAAAACAGCAGGAGATCAAAAGCTTATCAACAGGCGCTCTGTAGGTAGTGCATTACTGTTTTGTCCTCCATTTGAGTTCTATAAATCTTTTCTTTGGGAAAAAATAATCATTCTGAGATCCTGTTGTAGATTTTAGAAATATTTTAGCCAAAATACTTAAGGTATAGTGAAACACACACCACAGTTCAATCACGAAGTGATTTTTTTTTTTTTTTTTTGCCATTCAAATGTTTCAACTGCTGACTTGAATCTTTATGGCCAGTAATTTTAATGTGCACCTTGATCCAAGGAAGTGAGTTTTTCAAATAAAGTCTATTTGCTTTCTGAAAGTATGCTAACAATCTTATGTAGCACACTCCATTAGCATGTAAATGGGGTTCTTTCTGTGTGATACAATTTACTTTTCTGCCACTGTATTACACTAGAACTAGAGTTACCAAAATGGAACTAGTACAGCACTTTAAACTAAGTAGCATCCCATGTTAGCAAGTGATAGCATGCCCTACTCCCCATCAGTAAAAACAAGCAATCAGCTGAAGGAGATCCTTTACCAAATGGCAAGAAGCCTTCAGAAGTTCTACTAACTTCTATTAAAAATGGTAATAGGTTTCTTGTGATCAGCCAAGATCTAAACATTTTTTTCAATGACTGACAATGTAAATGATAATTTCCTCTTAATTACATAAAATAACTATATTCTTTTAACCTACACTATATCCTTCCCTAGATCTTTCTTCATTTTTTGTTGTAATTTTAATTGTCTAACATCATGTAAACGTGTGGAGGCTAATTCAATGATGTGTGTCCCTGGGCCGTCCAGATATCCGGACAGCCTGGTGATGCATCTGATTCTTCTCCCATGGGGGCTAGATGGCCCCGCGGTAGAAGAATCATGGCATAAGACCGGGATATCCAGGACATGCCCAATTCAGGCACCCTGGATGTCCCGACACTTACCCGGCTAGCCTGCATGGAGCCACGATCCCCAGCGGAGCCTGAAACTATGCTTCTCCCGCAGTCCGACCCCCAATTGGACCTGCTGTGGCTAGGGTCGGGCTGCGGGGACCCCCTGCACCCCTCACCTTCCTTTCCTGGCCATGGTCTTCCATCCTTCTCTGTCCAGGAGGACTTGCACCTCCGAGGTGGAATAAGTCCCCCATGCAAATGGCCGACCACGGACATACAGGGCTGACCTCGGAATCAGCCCTGTATGTCTGGGATCAGGGTATTGCCCACTCTCCGCCCTTGCTGCTCTTCTGGCCAGTACCCTCCCACCCATGAACAGAGCTACCCACACAACTAGGATCTACATGCAGGGAGCTCTGACAACGTAATCGCCACACCAGCTTTTAGCGGGTCTGGACATCCGGATCAGACGTCCAGACCCACTAAACTCTGCTCAGAATCTACCACATCACCAATGTGAAAATATATTGTAAAGATTTTGGAAGATAAAGACAAATTTCAACATATTATTCTTTCTGGGAGCGTTTCTCACAAATGTGAGAACACATGTTGCGGAAGGACAGTCAGCCTATCAATTTGACTGTTTTTGTCAGTCCATCTGTAGACAACTGTTTGGCCATGAATGAACAACTGCTTATGGGCTAAGAAGAGTATGGAAGATACTTGAAAAGAGCTGCTAGTGATAGGGAGGCCAAGCTCCACCACAACAGCAATGGAGAACATACAGTGGCAACATCAGTAGAAAGTAGGAGCTGCATGTGGCAAGGAGGACGAGACCTGCCACCCAAACAGTAAAGGACCCAGCAATGGCATGATTACAGTAGCTCAGCTACCTTCCATCTCTTTACCTGTAAAAGCACTGACCCATAGCCACCACTAATCGTGTATCTAAACAATTCCAGCTGGGCCAGCAGCTGGAATAGTGCTTAAGATCATAGCATCTCCTGCTGATGCTACAGCTTTTGGGCTAGTCTCCCAGCATGAGCTGCAAGAACATGTGGCTGATATGATGCTGGCCCAAAGGTAAAGGAGGCATAGCCTTCTGGCAGGCTTTGAGGACTCCTCCCAAATCTCTACCCTTAGCACCAACATATCTAACACCAGCTCTGTTGAGGTCGGGTAGGAAAGTCTGCCTCCAGCAGCCCCTCTATGCATCAATGCATACACAAAACCATCACATACAAGATATCCCCCTGCATGTCCCCATCCCCCACACACCCTATATATCCCATTATCATCTCTATATATACACCTCTGTCTCACATACCCCTAAATTACCTCTTACTCCTCACATATACCCCCTCAGAACAAATACAAACTCCCCCAGGCATACTTCCCCCCCCCTCCAAGATACCTTCAGATACACACACATAAAAGACACACACTTAGGGGTATGTTTACTAAACCGTCTTAATGTTACAGGCGTTAGTTGCAGTCTTACTGTGACGAATGCCATATAAGGTAGTAGGCATTCCAGTCTTAAGGTAACATTTCGGGTTATCGCGCGATAAAGCCCGTTATCGCGTGATAGAGGGAGCCGTGGCACGTTAACGCGCAATAGCCTTAATTAGGCGCACTGACCTGCAATCACAACAACAGAGGTGTAGCACACTGGTTAATACATTGACTGCTGATACAGTGGTCATTTATTTATTTTTATTTATTTATAATCTCTTATATACCGCACTATTCAGCATCAGCACGGTTTACATGGAACAAAAATGCTCAGTACAGTTAACACGTATGAGTTCACAGATAACAGGGCACAAAAAACTTGGAGAACAGGGGTAAACTATTTACAATACTTACTACATGCACAAAAACTTGGATAACAGGGGTAAACTATTTACAATAGTTTGATCTTTCAGTGGGCTTAGTTAAAAGACTGTCTGAGGCAATCCCTTTTCCTGCTTGTAACAGTCAGACACATCCCAACAATTTGCACTGCCAGCCAAAAAAGCCTCACCCCAGTGCCGCAACCTAATTCACCTTTTAGGGCACATCATAAAGCACCACGTCATCCAAGGCAGGTCATAATGTGCCCCAGAGGGCGGCAGGAAAGGTTGGCACCCTCCAAGGCAGCATATAAGGTGCCCCATAAGCTGGCCAAACCTAAGGTGCCACGAAAGATGCCCCAGGGATGCCAAGGTGACACAGAAGATGGTGCCCAGGGACACAAAGGTGCCCCAAAGCCACAAGCATGAAATGTATGGCTCAAACACAGATGTAACCATAACACTGCACAGAGCACCAAGGAAAGGCAATAAACAAGTAATGGAAGTAGATGACGGAGCTCATGGACCAGCCAAAACTGCGTGCAGCCCATGTGGCAGCAGGTAAAGTGGACAAACATATCGGGGGCAGCTGTACCGATGTACAGGGTGATGGTAATGCACAGTGCAACAATGACAGTGTGTGGCAGAGGATGGGGATACGTGTCCACCAGAGGAGGTAGAGGTGGCAGGATAAGTGCAATGACAGGAGGACAGAGGAGAGCAGTGCCATGCAGAACAGACACAGGAGAGGCAAGCATGAAGAGCCGCAATGCAGAAAAGTGTGCCAGTGCAGGACATGGGGTAGCAGCCTGCACATTAGGGCAGGACGCCACACAGCTGGCACACACACATAGACGGACAGAAGGATGGATGGCAACAGTGATGAGGGTATAATGTGGTGGCAGTACAGATCTGCACAGATATGACTGTTACATGAATGAAACGTAGTTGTGTAGGACAGCCATAAAAAAGGGGAAACAGATAGGAATCAAACCCATGACCTCTGCTACTGAAGTTATTGCATCAACCTTTGTGCTACATCACTATGGGAGCTATCATACCAATAGCTGGCTACAGAAAGAGTGCACATCACCATAAAACTGTCTGCTGTGGCTACCAGGATAGGATAGAACCAACAGTACCCATAATGCAATTCACATGCAGAACAGCAGTCTACATCTGCTCACCAGATGGGGTATGTACCTCTACAGCATGTCAGCTTGGTAGGGCGGAATGACCGTGCATGTTACTGGCACAGAGTACCCACAGGCCATGCCAATGTGCGTGTTCTGTACTCACCCTGAGGGTGCGGTGGAGTGGCCAGCACCAGGTCCGCAGTACCCGGCTTGGTTGAGGTGGGCTGTGCTGCAGGTCTCCATCAGTGCCAGTGTGTGACAGGTATTTGTTGCAGACACCTTTAGGAGGTCTCTGTGTCCATTTGTAATTGTCAGTCATGTCTGATCCTTGTGGGCCATGAAGCACAAAACATATCCACTGTGCTTGCTATGGTCACCTGTTTAGAAAGCAGGGGTGTGTCAGGGCTCACATGGCAACAATGTACTTAGCAAACCACCCTCTCTAGGTCAGGGTGGGGGACATGATCTGCCTCCCAACAGACCCACACTCTCACCCTTTGCAAGGGGGCAGTGGAGGTACATGAGGACAGGCTGTGGGACCAGCAACGCCAGTCCTGGTGGCGAAGGGACAGCTTCTGAAGATCCGCATGTGTAACAGGGCCACTGGCAGATAGGTAGTGGGCCAAGTCAGCTCAGCTGCCCCCACTACAATTTAACATTTACCAGCAGAGGGCAGTCAGTGTGCACCTGCTGCATCCTGTAAGGTGGTGCAGCCATACAGATGCTAACTGCAGACAGTCTGCTAGCTAGTACATAGTGCATGTTCCTGGAGGAACTGTGTGCACCCAAACCTGGGATGTCAGCACACACACCACGCAGGTATGTCAGTGATTGGGCCGCAGAAAAGAGAACCGATAAATATCACTTGAGAGAAACACTGTGTAGCACTATGGGGGAACCTAGCCATGCCATGGACACTGCTCAGTCAGGGTGAGAGCGGCCTCCCAGCATGACATGCTGTGGCCACCCTGTCCGTGCAGGTGGTGGTAGGGCACTACAATGTCCCAGCCATTGCCCTATACCCTGTGCAAATGCATCCTGCCCATGCCACCCTGTCCGGGCCATACCCACAGTACCTTGATCCTCATTATGCACATTGGCAGGCTAACACTGGAAACAGTGCAAGCAATGTGGGCTCAGTAAGGTGTAGGCAGCCACAACACACTGGATAGACAGACACTCGCTCCCACACCTATACCAGCATTGTGCAAATATAGAGGTTTGTGGCTGACCTGGCCGCCACATCAGTACTGGGCACAGTGCGGGCATTGCTATGGGTTCTCAATACTGTTAGGGTCACTCCCCGGGGTGGTAAACACTGTCAGAATCAATAACTGAAACACATTCCACAGTTATCAGAAAGGTTGCTATGATGAATCTCTATCAACAAATTGTGTTTAACTTAGGATTTGTTAGCTGACATTAATTATAGCAACCTTTTGATATATGCGGAACGTGTTCCCAAATTTAGGACGGCATTGCTAAGGTATGCAGGTGCCAGTATTGGGAGATGCTGCTCCGTGCAGGGCCCAACAGCCTGACTCTCCATGAAGCTTTGGCTAGTGGAGCCTGAGGGTGTGGGTGTTTATGCCCCTGTTGGCCGCTGCTCTAGGGCAGAGGTTCCCAACTCTGGTCCTGGTGGGCCAAACACTGTTCAGGTTTTCATGCTGTCCCTAATGAATATGCATGAGATACATTTGCATACAATGGGGGCAGCACATACAAATGCAGCACAGGCATATTTATTAAGGACAGCATGAAACCTGAATGGTGTTTGGCCCTCCAGGACTGCAGTTGGGAAACTCTGCTCTAGGGATTGCACATGCTTATGCTCTGTAGGGTAAAATATAGGCCTTTTACGGTATGTTTATTTTATCTGCAATAAAGTTTCCATCTTTATTACCATGGTTTAGTACTGGGTAAAATATGGAGACAGGGTTGGTAGGAGCCACAGCTGAGACTTGAACTTGTGACCTTCTGCTCCTGAACACACTGGCTGTGTGTACTGCACCACACTGTTGCCATAGGGACAGATCATTCCCTGGGGATACCATGACTGTTCGTCAGACAGACCCTGTCTGTTGCAGTGCATTGCACTCACCTAAACGGGGCTTGGCCATGGTCTGCTGTAGGCAGATGCCACTGCCCCCTCCGCCACCATGCTGCCATGCCATTATGCTGGTGGTGCTGGTGGTGCGCAGTCCCAGGCCATCCAGTATGCCGGTAGGCAGCTGCCTATTGTGTGGGTTCTCAGGTAGGGGTGCCTACATGGACATGTGCGCTTTCCCCCGGCACCGCCTGCCAATGTTATGTGCCCTTGGGGGTGCCTGCTGGGTAATATCCCCTGTGACACTGTGGGACACACACTCTTGCCCATGTTGGACCCTCGTCAGTTGCTGTCTTGCTGCTTTATAGTTTCGGCATTCCTATGTGCCACCTAAGCATCTGCCTAGTCCGCACTGTGCCCCAGCTGGACCACAGCATGTGCCGCCTGCAGCCCCCTGTATCCCATTTACAGCATCAGTACAGTTGCCCTTTCCTACGTGCCCACTCTGCTGTTGCTGCACATGTGCACGCCATAAAAAACCTGCCCAATCTAAATGACAGAAACCCTGATCAGCGCTATTTCAATGTGGGGTCATTCACTTTGTAGGGGGACAGAGCATAGACCCTTCCAAACATGATATCTTAATTTTTACGCTTTTTCAGTGGTGTTTCTTTATGTTTATCATTAAAATCACTATTGGCCAGCTTGGTTATTTGGATTTTAAATGTGGTTCTGGTCATTTTATATGTTTATTTGCCTTTTTGGTTCCTGCACATGTATCACTTTCCCTGCCTTTGCTGCACATTGCTGACTGAAATGGTTTCTCTTTCCTGCAAATGTGCCTACGTGAGGGTTTCACTGGCGCAGGGGCGGCCCAAGGGGGGTGCGGGGCCATGTGCGGAGACTCGGTGCGGGGCCTCATTTGCATAAGGGGCCTCATTTGCATAAATATTTGCATAATGTTACCATACACTAACTTTTAGTATACATGCCTCTTCATGAGTGTATGGATTAAAAAAGACAAAGATTTCTACATTACTATAATCCAGTGCCAACCGCCAGGCACATTAGGAACTACTACAAACACTGCCCATTTAGAACCCATAGCAAACCCACCGTATCCCAACAGCACTACCAGGACTCATAAAGCACCATACACTACCTATCAAAAGGCAACACTGCAAATATTAAACCAATACATTTCAGAGAATAACAATACATGACCTACTGGGGAAAGAGAACAAGTGACAATGTCAAATAGGAATTACATAAACAGAATACCTCAGCTCAGTTACACATGCAGAACATAGACTATCACCAAACAAGGAATCACAATTTAAAAACAGGAAGACAATAATTAAACTGGGAACCCTAAAAGCCAAACTTGGAATGTACAACAACAATGTAGAAATAAAACTATAAATTAATTTCCTCTTGTACTAAACAAAGCACAGACATTAATGATGCACATTTCCCAGAGCTGACATATTCCAGTTAATAAATTCAAAATAAAGAGATATCTTTGTACCTTTTGTGCATTTTTTTTTCAGTTGCAATTGTTCCAGCCACTTTCTTCTGGTTTATTTGTGTCTTCTGCTATCTCTCCATCGTCTGCTGTCCATTTGTCCTTTCTTCTCTTCTAGTTTTTTCCATTCTCTCTCTACATCTGCTTTAACATAATAATCTTTCTCCTTTTGCTCTTTCCTCATTCCTATTTCATCCACTCAAATTTTACCCCTCCATCCTCAATCCCCACTTAGTCTCCCAATACCCGGCCAATTGTACATTTTTCTTCCCTCCCACACAAAATATTTTTCCCCTCTCCATTTCATTCTCCCAGCCCCATCCCCTTCTAATCTCCCCCAACATCAGCTCCCTTTTAGTTCCAGCCCCACCCAGTATCCGCTCCCTTCTAGTCCCCACATCAGCCCATTTCCAGTCCTAGCTCCCCCATCCATTTCCAGTCCTATCCGAGTCCCTTCATCAGCTCATTTCCAATACCAGCCTCCCATCAGCCCATTTCTAGTCCTTTCCTAGCCCCACCATCAGCCCATGTTAAATCCTAGCTCCCCTCCACTCAGCCCATTTCTAAACCAAGCCCCCCATGAGCCTACTTCCAGTTCTAGCCCCTCCATGAGTCCATTTCAATCCAAGCCCCCACCACAGCCCATTTCCAATCTTAGCTCCCCCCAACACCCAATTCTCAGTTCTATCCTAGCCCATCCATCAGCCCAGTTCCTGTCCTAGCTCCCTCCCCTAAGAGCCCATTCCAAGCCCCCTTCCCATCAGCTATTTGCAGTTCAAGCCCCCTTCCACTCAGCCCATTTCCATTCCAAGTCCCCCTCCCCATCAGCTATTTGCAGTTCAAGCCCCCCACTTCCCCTCAGCCCATTTCCATTCCAAGCCCCGTCCCCATCAGCTATTTGCAGTTCAAGCCCCCCACTTCCCCTCAGCCCATTTCCATTCCAAGCCCCATCCCCAACAGCTATTTGCAGTTCAAGCCCCCTTCCACGCAGCCCAGTGCCAGTCCTAGCAACCCCCCCAACCCATTACCAGTCCTAGCCCCCCCATAGCCCACTCCCAGTCCTAATCCCACCAGCCCATTTCCAGTCCTAATCCCCCATCACCCAATTTTCAGTTTAAGCCCCCCCATAGCCCATTACCAGTCCTAACCTCCCCATCAGCCCACTCCCAGTCCTAATCCCCCATCACTCAATTTTTAGTTTAAGCCCTCCCATAGCCCATTACCAGTCCTAACCCCCCATCAACCCACTTCCAGTCCTAATCCCACCAGCCCATTTCCAGTCCTAATCCCCCATCACCCAATTTTTAGTTTAAGCCCCCCAGCGCCCATCACCACTCCTAACCCCTCCCCAGCGCCCATCACAACTCCTAACCCCCCCAGCGCCCATCACCACTCCTAACCCCCCCAGCCCAGCACCCATCACCACTCCTAACCACCCCATCCAGCCCAGTGCCCATCACCACTCCTAACCCCACCAACCAGCCCAGTGTCCATCACCAATCCTAACCCCCCCCCAGCCAGCCCAGCCCATCCCATCACTACTCCTAACACCTCCCCCCCCCAGCCCAGCCCAGCCCAGCCCATCACAACTCCTAACCCCCCCCCCAGCCCAGCCCAGCCCAGCCCAGCCCAGCCCATCACTACTCCTAACACCACCCCCCCAGCCCAGCCCAGCAGCACTTCTAACCCCCAGCCCAGCCCAGCCCAGCCCAGCACCACTCCTAACGCCCAGCCCAGCCCAGGGAAATTTTTTTAAAAAAAAGAAAACCTGTTTCCTGCCGCTGTCGGGGCCGCCGCGGCAGAATCGAGCGTGCCGCGGGGCCCCCTGTACCCGGCACCGCCTCTCCTCCCTGTAGCAGCTCTCTCTTCTGAGCTGCAGTCAGACGCGCCGGCTTGCAGAGCGCGAAGGGAAGAGTTTTTCCCTCGCTGCTCTGTTAAGCCCGCGGGGGCTGATGGGAAGTTCCCATCAGCCCCCGCGGGCCTAACAGAGTCGCGAAAGGGAAACTCTTCCCTTCGCGCTCTGCAAGCCGGCGCGTCTGACTGCAGCTCAGAAGAGAGAGCTGCTACAGGGAGGAGAGGCTGTGCCGGGTACAGGGGGCCCCGCGGCACGCTCGATTCTGCTGCGGCGGCCCCGACAGCGGCAGGAGACAGGTTTTATTTTTTTTTTTCAATTTTACTTTTACAAAAGAATGTTTTTTGCGCGGGGCCCCCTGAAACGCGGGGCCCTGTGCAAAAAACATTCTCGCTCAATGGACGGGCCGGCCCTGCACTGGCGTTAGTGTTCAGACACAGATTTCACAGCATTAGTTTGCCTGGAGCCTCTCCCCGCCCACTTTCCGCCCACTGACCCCTTCTCTCCGCCCTCTGGGAAGCCTTACTCCACCCTTCAGACCCGGATTTCACAGCGTTGGTGTGCCTTAACGCTGCCGCTGCATTATCACGCGATAAGTGACGTTATCGCGCGTGCGATAACGTCACTTATCGCGCGTGCGATAACGTCACTTATCGCGCGTGCGATAACGTCACTTATCGCGCGTGCGATAACGTCACTTATCGCGCGTGCGATAACGTCACTTATCGCGCGTGCGATAACGTCACTTATCGCGCGTGCGATAACGTCACTTATCGCGCGTGCGATAACGTCACTTATCGCGCGTGCGATAACGTCACTTATCACGTATGCGATGACGTCACTTATCGCACAATAATACCACAGCTGCGATGTTAAGACATTTTAGTAAACATACCCCTTAAGCTCTCTCCAAAGAGCATAGAAAAAAATGGGAAAACTGACATATGTAGATTATGTAAGGAAGAGCTGGAAATGGTTACTCGCCTTGCAACTGGCTGCAAAGGACTGATGGGCAAAATTCTATACAGAATGACACAATAATGTAGCACACGTCATCCACTGAAAATTTTGTAAATATTACTATATTGCTATATTTATTTATTTTCTTTATTTGTTTAAAGTCTTTTCTATACCGCGCTTTTTAAAATCAGCTTGGTTTACAGTTAACAACAGATTTGTACAACTACAGGCAGCTCCTGTACTGGACTTACAAAAGACAGGGTTATTCAACTTGGGCTAACTGGGATAACTATGTACATGCCACACAGTAGCTTGGCTACTCATTTAGGTTACTCTAGTACAGGCTAAGCAGTCGGGTCAGCGGCAGCGAAGTGGCGACCGGGCTGCCTAGGTAAGGTCCGTAATGGCCCGGAGGCCAGCCGGGAGGGCATTCCAACATGTGGTTGCATAGTACATGAAGGCTCTGTTTCTTGCTGCTTGAGAGCACTTTGTGATCTTGCTAGGGATACTTAGGGTGTTGACTGTGACTGACCTTCTGGCTCTGTTTGGGGGAGTGGGGAGAATGAGGTCTGTGATGGAGGAGGAGGTGAGACTGTTGATGGCTTTGAAGGTCAGCATTAGGATTTTGAAGGTGAGTCTGTAGTGGACTGGCAGCCAGTGGAGGTGCTTCAGGATTGGTGTTATGTGGTCCCTCCTGGCGGCTACATGTAATATTCTGGCTGCTGCATTCATTGCCAGCTGCAGTGGGTTCAGCGTATTTTTTGGTAGGCACTGTAGGATGGAGTTGGCATAGTCAAACTGGGGGATTACCAATGCATGGTAGATTGTCCTGAAGTAGTCTGGTTCCAGTAGAGGTCGTAGGTGCCGGATTGTCCATATTTGGTGGTATACTGCCTTGACAGTGTTGTTTATGTGGGCTTTCATATCCAACTGTTGGTCTAGTGTTACCCCTAAGTAGTGGATTGTGGGCTTGCTTTGGAGCTCGGTGCATCTTACTTTTAGTGCTGCTGGAGGAGCGAAAGCTTGGTCCCTGGTGATGAATAGAGCCTCAGTTTTCTTGAAGTTTATTCTGAGGTTCTGGGTGTGGAGCCAGTCGGTGATAGCATCGAAGCAGGTGGTTAGTGGTGAGAAATCCAGCTGGTCGGTTGAGAATGGCATGTAGAGTAACATGTCATCAGCGTATACGAGGCATGAGATACCGAAGGAGCGGGTGAGTGCACAGATGGGCTGCATATATATGTTGAAAAACAGCGCCGAGAGAGAGGATCCCTGTGGAACCCCCTGTTTTTGCTGGAATGGTTTGGAGGTCATGGGGCCAGTCCGTACATGCTGCCATCTGTCCGACAGGTATGATTTGCACCAGCTTAAGGCCGTGTCCTGGATCCCTTTCTCTGCAAGGCACCCTACGACCAGATCATGGTTGACGGAGTTGAATGCTGCGGCAATGTCCAGGAAGATTAGGGCGATTAGGGCATATCCTCGTCTGCTGTTGTCCGATCCGGTGATTAGAGTGTTGAAGAGAGTGGTCAGGAGTGTCTCAACGCCGTGCGATTCCCTGAACCCATGTTGGCATGGATCTAAGGGCGCGGTGGTCTCAATATGGTGTTGGATTTGTTGTTGGATGAGCTTTTCAATTATTTTGGCCATTAGTGGGATGCTTAGAAAATAACTATGGAAAACAAAGAGGTTATGATTGTCTTGGAAATTCCTATTCCAACCATAAAAAGCTTGATGCAAGAAGAGTGGACATTGTAGTGAAGGAGAAAAACATGAGAACAGCATTGACAATAGAGGTTTCAGTGCCAAGTGATTATTATGTGCAACAAGTGGAGAAAGAGAAAATCTTCAAGTACCAAGCTGTAACAAAGGAGTTGGAAAAAAAGGGGGTATCAATCAGATGCTGTGTAGCTGGGAGTCACGGTTTATGTAAGGGGGAACGTTGTGTGGAGGTGTCCCAGGCTTCAGGTGTTGGTGGCAGTAGTGATTGTGACCATGTCCAGGTGGTGTTGGGTTGTAGGCCTCCAGGTCAGTGCAGTCTGCGGGATGTGTTCTCTTTAAAAGTTGGGATTTATGCAAGTTTGGTCTGCAGATTGTGGCCACAGAGCAGCTGGCAAGTGATGGGGCCAGTGGAAGAGCCATGAAGCCAGCGTGCTGCAGGCCTTGTGCTAGGAGTGGTTGTGGGGAGTTGCTGTTGGCACTGGAGTGCAGGCACTGGGGCTATGTGGAGGAATAGAGCATTTTGGAGAAAAAGTAAAAATAGAAAAATTGGCCATGAGTCACAGTTTGGGCTGGCATGGGACTAGCAACAAGAAGAGTATCCAAGTGAACACCAGAACCAATGATGGAGTGAGTTTTGGGATGGCATCCCAGGTAAAATAATAATAAGAAAAAAAAATAAAAACTGGGTGCAAACCCAGAAGTAAGGGTGGGACATACCGTGCATGTGCAAAATTGTGGGCATATGTGGAGGGAGAGAGAAGCCAAAACCTTTTAATCGAGACACAGAGGGTTAACAAAGCATATGGGCAGTACTGAAAGGTGCAGGAGGTTCACAAGAACTAAGTAAAATTGTGTAGTTTATGTGTTTATTATGTGAGGTTCCACCATGCAGTGGTTAAAGGGTTGAGCTTGTCTGAGTGTACGTACGTGGGAACCTTTGTGAGGTTTTTGTTTTGGGGGGGGGGGGTATTTTTACCAAGAAAGCTCTGGTTTTCATTTCTCAATATTGTAGTGGGTTTTCTCTGGATGTTTTGAGTGAAGAAGAAATCTTGGGATTTTGGAATTGTAGTCTTTTTGTCTAGAGGATTCAACCAGGATTTGGAGGTGTTTATCCCTGTCTTTTGGGTCAGAGCATATGCAGTGATATCATGTTGCTTGGCCAGGTATGATGGCCTTTTTTGTATGTGAAAGGTAAAGCTGGAATTGTGAAGGTAGCTGCATCTGTCAGTTGGTTTCTTGTGTATAGATGTCTATATATAGCCATTCTTGATAGAAACTGTGGTGTTCTGGAAGTTAATTTTTTTCTGTAGAGTAATCCATTTTGAATCTGATTGAGAGGTGGGATGTATTAAAAGAATTGCGAAATTGAAAGATTTTTTCTTCCTCAGTCCAAATCATAAAAATGTCCTTGATATATTGGTAATATTTAAAGGGTTGTCTGATATTTGTTCACAAATGACGCTTCCAGTTCTGACATGAAAAGGCTGCCATATTGCAATGCCATCCTGGTACTCATACCAATGCCTAGAAAAAAGCTATTACA
Organism: Ichthyophis bannanicus; assembly: GCA_033557465.1. Classification (NCBI taxonomy): domain Eukaryota; kingdom Metazoa; phylum Chordata; class Amphibia; order Gymnophiona; family Ichthyophiidae; genus Ichthyophis; species Ichthyophis bannanicus. The sequence goes on along the minus strand of CM066038.1, from coordinate 180,400,315 downwards.
ATACAGAGGGAAGAAAACCTCAGAGCCCCCCTTGTGGAAAAACTGAGAAAAAACATAAAAGACCTACAACCACTACTCCAGGAAGATGAATTACTGGAGAGATATTCTCTGCTCCACCAGTACTGACTTTCCAACAACCAGCCAATCTGAAGCAAAAATTAGTGACAAGCAGGCTTCCAGTAGAAGCCCCAAAGAAAGAGAATGGCACAATTCCCTACAATATACCAAGCTGCAAATTATGCCAACGCATTTCACAGTTACCCACATGGGAAAAACTGCATCCTCGGATCCAAATATGCAAAAAGTGCAGAAATAATGAGAGTAAACATCCAGAATCTTTCTCCATCATCAAACTTGGACAACTAGAAGGAATGAGTGAAAATCCACACATACGCACAGGAAAGGAAGTAACTGAATTTGCAAAACAGGAGAAGAAACTCTTCAAAGAAGAATTACACTAGATCAACAAACAAGGAAAAACAAGTGGCAAATGCACAAATACAGTGGAAAATACAGAGTGTTACTCCAGGAACCATTTGTCGATCAGGATCGGACATATGAATGTTGAAGGAGAGGTGAACTGAAACCGAAGGATGAGAGGTTGATAGTCGCAGCCAAGGACAGTGGCTTATGGACAAGATGGTTTACAGCGAGCATTTAAAAAACTGTCAATACAGACATATGTCAGTCCTGTAAAAAAGACCTGGAAATGGTGACTCACTCATAGCTAGCTGTGAAGTTCTGATGGCAGAAAATTTCTGTACAGAACAGATAATAAAGTAGTGTGCCTCATCCATTGGAAACTCTGTAAGCACTAAAATATCACTGTGCCCGAAAAGCACTGGGATCATGACCCTAAGAGAATTACAGATAATGAGGAGGTTATGTTCACCTGGGACATTCCCAGTCGACAGATAAGAAACTGGATTTATTTATTTAGACAGTTTTGTATACTGCCTTATCCTTCAATCAAAGCGGTCACAACACAATTGGGGGATACATTTAACACATGGGGATATGAGACACATACACTAATACTTACAGGGAACATGGGCAATGGAGGGTTAAGTGACTTGCCCACAACCACAAGGAGCATCTGTGGGACTAGAAACCCCAGTCCTTCCGGCCCAAGGTTGCTGTCCTCTAGTTAGATTTGAACCCCTGACCTTCTGGCCTGAAGTACCTTGCCCCAACCACTAGGCTACTCCTCCCTCTATTGATAATAGAGGTGTCAGTTCCAAGCGACTACCCTGTCAATCACGTGGAAGATCATGAAATACCAAGAAATACAGTCAGAAACCAAGAAAATGTGGCACAAAGATACAAAAATATTTTCTATTGTAATGGGTGCTGCAGGCTTGATAAAGAAGAATTTCCAAGCACATCTTAACAAACTACCCATGCATGTTACATCTTATGAACTCCAGCAGGAGGCTCTCTTTGGCACAATGCAAGTACTATGCCGACCATTAGCAATAAATTTGAGAGACTGAGATCCTACTCCACATACCTTAGCTTAGAAGTGTGGTTTATGACTATCCTGGTATGCACAAAACTAATCAGACAATCCCCCCCAAAAAACCGGCCAAAATTCTTACTGAAGAACAAATACAGTATTACAACCGTCTCTTCATACCTTGACTGAAACTAAACTCACTAATTCCACTGTAAAACTCACAGTTCCATCTGAAAAGCAAAAAAATATCTAACATATTTATCAACACAAGCAAATTATTATTGGGAGAAAAAGGCCTTTGTCTTTAGAGTAGCTGTGTTTTGAGATGTTTGGGCAGAGCAAATGTAGAATCACAATTTATGCAGGTGCATTAGATGCTACCATTTTTGCCTACTCCAAAGCAGGTATAAATGCCAGTTCTCTCAATCTAGGCACTGTTTCTGCAGGATTTGTGCTAGCATTTTATAGACATGTGGAGCCCAGTGCCAAACTGTGCACGTCCAGCCCATTCAGATGTCCAAAATATGGACAGCACCAAATTGTACCCTATTCTGCAACCGTGGGAGCTAGACAGTCCTGCAGTTGCAGGATCAGGCACTTAGATGGCCCGGCATAGTCCCAATTCAGTGGCACAGGACGTCCTCCTTACAGTCCTTCCAGCCCACCCTATGCTCCTGCTGGTGTGCTGGTGCCATGGTGTCCTGTCGCCATAGCACCGGGACACCCAGCAGGAGGGCAGAAATGCTTCATTTCCCCACCAAACGACCCTCAGCATGGGTAGCCATGGCCAGGATCAGGTGGCATGGACACCCCTGCATCTGCCCTGCCCGTTTGGTGGGACTGCCTTGTCTGAACCCCACAGTTCCCACATCGATCTCTACCCGCCATCGTACAGGGCCATGACCTGAATGGGCCCTGTACAGACCGGTGCTTCAACCTAGCCCTCCTACTCCCGCCTCTGTCCAGCTCTCCCCGCATTACCCCTCAGTACGTGCAGGGAGGGCTGGACTCAGGATTGAGTGCCAGGTCAGAATGGGGGTTGGACGTCCTACCAGTATGTCCAACCCCGCTATTTGCGTCTGCATCTGGCCCATAGCACCTATGTGTCTTTTTAAAGAAGGCTACAAATAGATGCTTTCTTGCCCTTCACACATAGGAACCTTTTATAAAATTATCCTCATATATAAGTTTTGCATCCAAAGATACATTTGTATAGGAACTAAATACAGCTAGCAGACGATGCAAAGCTGAAATATCCATTCTATATGACCTCCGCCCATTTCAATAGCATTTACAGAATCACAATTTTCCATATATGTTAAGGTCATGTTGAAAAGTCTTTAAAGTCAGTGATTCGGAGGTCCCCAAGATGGCGGAGGAGCTGTGCGCTGTGTCGGAGGTTTGTTAGCTGTCTCCGTTCTGGGCCGCTCTAATGGGGAGAAAGAGGAAGCAACGAGCCGAGAAACCCCCTGAAACCTCTACTCCTACCGCTGGCTCGTCTCAGTCGGTGATTCCGGTTTTCTTTCCCCCGATGGCAGCTGCTGTGGCTTCGGCTGATCAATCGAGGTTTTCAATTGATTTGAGCAATGGGGTCGAGTTGAGCCCCAAACAGGATTTGCCGCCGCAACCCGGAAGAGATATCGGGGAAGGTTTGTCTGCTTTTCTATCCCCGGTGAGAGAGAGTTTGTCTGCAGTGGGGGGTGCCGCCCCATACCAGAGTGAGAGTGCTCCCGCTGCTCTGCCTGTTGGAGGAGGGAAGTTGGAGAAGGTAGGGGCAAGCGGTGGGCTAGAGTCTGTGGATTTGGTCTCTCCCTCGTCTCTGGTCTCTTCTGAGCTGCATGTTTTGGAAAAGCCAGCAAAGGTGACATTGGAGAGCTTGTGGGACGCCATCTCTTCCCTTCAGAAGTCCCTTTTCCCTGTTGTGGTTTCTCTTTCTAAGGAGTTAATTCAATTGAAGGCGCAGAGTGAGTCGGAAAGCTCGAAAGTAGAAGGGCAGGCTGTGAGACTCTCGTGACTTGAAACCCGGACCGAAGAGCTGCAGGACCTGGGTGTTACCCAGGTTAAAAATAATTTGATCATGGCTAGACGTTTGCAGTTTCTGGATAACCAAGCGAGGAGGAATAATCTGCGCTTGTTGAACTTTCCAAGATCTCCATTGTTGGATTCCATGGTGCTGGTTCGTAAGTACCTCACAGAGGTTCTCCTCATGCCTTCTGAAAATTTGCCTCCTATAGTTCTGGTCCAGTACGTTTCAATTTCCTCTTCAGAAGAGTGTGGTGGGAAACGACCTGTGGAGACTGCTGAGCCGGCTCAATTGGATCTAACAGGATTTTTGGAAAGCTGTCTCGAAGTGGTGACCAGTAGGGCTACCTTATTGGTGTCCTTTACTTTCGAGTCAGACCGGAATTCTGTTCTGAGATTATATTTCCTAAAGATGAATGTTTCCCAATTTATGGGGTCCAAGATATTGATATTCCCTGATTTAGCTAGGGATACCCAAAAGAGGAGGAGAGAGTTTCTGGCTTTACGCCAGCACTCTCTTGCCCTGGGGGTACAGTTTAAGTTGAAATATCCATGTAAATGTTTAATTGTTTACAATACAAAGCAATTTCTTTTCTTTGAACCCCAGCAATTGAGTTCTTTTCTTGAGGGCAAGGAAAGGATAGGGCTGGATCCTGCACCGGCTGCCACTTTTAATAGCTAAGCTCCATTAAATTGATGCCCTGGTTTTGGGCTTCTTTCTATGTATTTTCCTTATTTTTATTTTCTTGTTTCTTGGGACCGTATTGAGGTTTATATTGTGGTCTAATCCAGTCTGATTTGTTTTTCTTTGATGTTGTTTTTGCTTATGATGTATTTCTATATTCTGTTTACATTCAGTTTATTCTGGAGTGTACGAAAAATTAATAAAGTTAAAAAAATTTTTAAAAAGTCAGTGATTCACCTATCAAGTTCTGATATTGCCAGCCATAGCAAGTTAACAGTTAATTCCTTTCCCAAATATTATTCTGCTAAAGTAAGAAAGGTTTAAATTCAAGAAATAAAGTTATATTACTGGAACTTGGCAAATTCCTGCTTACAAAATTAACAAGTTGGAAAGTGCACAGTTGGTGCATTTTTACTAAACTGGACTAACAGTTAACCCAGACTATCCGCAACTAGACCCCATTGAAAAACAGATAGCCTGGGTTAACCGTTAGCCCGATTTAGTAAACATTCCCCTTAGAATGTGACATACTGGCACATTTTCCCTATCTTCCATTCACAGACTCAGGTATGTCTGTGTGGGGATTCAGCTGAAAGAGTCATGGTAACAGATGTCTCAGTAGGGTAACAGGGGTTGTGTGGTGGGTGTCTGGATAGCTGGCATCGTTTGCAGGTGTTTTTGTATATGTGAGTATGCATAGACTGTAAGTGTTGTCAGGGTGTTTTGGAGGCTATGTGTGTATCATAAGTGTGTGTGTCAGGAGCTCTCTGTGCATGCATGTGTGTGTGTGTGTGTGTGTCAGAGGGCTCTGTATGCATGCATGTGTGTGTCATGGAGACTCTGCATGCATGTGTGTGTTGGGGAGCTCTATGTACATCTCTGCTTGTGCATGTTGGAGGTTCTTTGTGTGCATGTGTCTGTCGGGAGGTTCTGTGTGTGCATTACAGAGACTGAATGCTAGTGCATGTCAAAGAAGCTGTGTGTGTGTGTTGTGCATCATGTCAGGGAGGCTGTCTGTGTTTGTGCATGTCGAGAGGACAATGTGTCAGAGTATGTGCATGTACATGTCAGAGTGCTGTGTGTGTGTGGCAGGGGGCTCTGTTTGTATGTGCATGTGTATGTCAGAGAGGTTGTATGCTTATAAGTGTCTATTGCAACCTCCTCCTTGCCGATCTCCCTTAATCTCATGAACCCATCATGAACCTCTGAGCGACAACTGCACTATACTGTCTATGTCTAAAGTCTGTTTTATGTTGAAATCATCAACGTTGCCCACCTGGTGATGGCCCCACCCTGATACTTAATTTTCCCCACCCTTATATGTAACACCGCTTTGACCCGGTGAAAAGCGGGATATAAATACAGTTAAATAAATAAATCTCATCTTTTTCCTCTACAATCCATTCAAAACTCCACTGCATGGTTAATTCTTCGCCAGCCACATTACTGCCACATTACTCCTCTTCTAAAATCCCTTCACTGGCTCCCTATCCGTACCACATTCAGTACAAACTACTTACCTTGGCAGATAAATGCATTCACTCTACTGCTCCTCCTTACCTTTCCTCTCTTCTCCCTCCCTATGCCCCTCCCTGTGATCTCCGTTCCTCTTCTACCTTCCTTCTCTCTATGCTGTTCTCTTCTGCTAACTCCAGGCTTCGTTCTTTTGACTTTGCTGCTGCATTTGCCTGGAACAACTTGTCCCTATTCCTGTGTCAAATGTCTTCCTTCACCTTCTTCAAGTCCAAGCTCAAGACTTACCTCTTCGAGACCACCTTTGATTCTTCATCTCCTCCTTTGTGTTTCAACTCCTAATGCTCATATTGCCCTTATTCCTATCGTAATATTTTGTCCTGTATGTTTGTTTACTAGATTGTAAGCTCTATTAGTAGGGACTGTCTTCTTTTGTGTCTATTCAGGGCTGCGTATGCTTGGCAGCATTTTATAAATGTTTAATAAGAATAAGTGTGCACTTCCCCTCTTCTCCACTACCCATGTGTTGCCCCTCCCACCCTCTCACAATATTCCCCCTTCCTATCCTCTATCTTGCATTCTCTTTCTTCCACCCACCATCGCACTCTCCCTCCCTCCCTTCCCCAACTACCCAACTTTGCACTCTCTCACCATTCCTTCCACCAATGTTTTACTCCCTTCCTCTCTTCCCTTCTCACTTAATGAACTCACATCACTTCCCCATTGCTCCTCTAACCCTGTCCCTTTCCTTATGCCCTTCTCCTTTCTTGCGTCCTAAACCCTCTTCCCTTATACTCTGCCCCTTTCTTTCCTCCCAAGCCTGGCCCTTTCTTAGGCTCCATGCCCTTATCCACTCCTCCCTTAAGCTCTGCCCCATCACCAGCCTCTTCCTTCATTATGCTGCTCCTCTCACTATGCGTTGGTTGGGTGGGAGGCGACAAAGAGTACAAGTAAATGGAGTTCACTCTGAGGAGAAGGATGTTATCAGTGGTGTGCCCCAGGGATCTGTCCTTGGTCCGATTCTTTTTAACATCTTTGTTAGTGATATAGCGGAAGGGCTTTCAGGTAAGGTTTGCCTCTTTGCGGATGATACCAAAACCTGCAATAGAGTAGACACCCAGGAAGGTGTAGATAACATGAGGAGGGATCTAGCTAAGCTTGAAGAATGGTCTAGAATCTGGCAGCTGGGATTTAATGTTAAAAAATGTAAGGTCATACATTTGGGCTGCAACAATCCAAGTGAGCAATATAGTATAGGGGGTGAAGTACTTTTGTCCACTAAAGAAGAGCGGGACCTAGGCGTGGTTGTGTCTGATGATCTTAAAGTAGCTAAATAGGTAGAAAAGGTGACGGCAAAAGCTAGAAGGATGCTTGGGTGCATACAGAGAGGAATGGCTAGCAGAAAAAAGGAGGTGATAATGCCTCTGTATAAGTCTTTAGTGTGACCTCATTTGGAGTACAGTGTGCAATTCTGGAGACTGCACCTTCAAAAGGATGTGAACAGGATGGAGTCGGTGCAGAGGGTGGCTACTAAAATGATTAGTGGTCTTCATTATAAAGCATATGAGGACAGACTGAAGGATCTTAATATGTACACCTTAGAGGAAAGGCGGGATAGAGGTGATATGATTGAGATGTTTAAATACCTCTGTGGCATAAATGTTCAGGGAGAGAGCCTCTTTCAATTGAAAGCAAGTTCTGCTACGAGGGGATATGGGATGAGGGTGAAGGGAGATGGATTCAGGAGTGATTTGCGGAAATATTTCTTTACGGAAAGAGTAGTGGATCCGTGGAATAGCCTCCCAGTGGAGGTGGTAGAGATGAGGACAGTAACTGAATTCAAAAAAGCATGGGACAAACACAGAGGATCTCTAAAGGTAAAAAGGGGACTGTTGTAGTTGTTGTTATGGAAGGACAGACTAGATAGGCAATGTGGTCGTTTTCTGTCATCATATTTCTGTTTTCTATGTTTCTATGTTTCTATGCCAGCACGACTCAGGGACTCCCACTGGCTCTGTAGCACTCTTCTTTGGCTCTTCTTGCCAGTGGGGCCCTGGCATTCTCATCAACTCTTTAGCACCCTTCCTTCTTTCTTATTGCCACAAAAGACCAGGCTTTCTACTGGCTCTTCAACACTCCAACTCTTCTTGACGGCAAGAACTGGAGACTCCCCCTTGCTCTTCTGTGCCTATGCTCTGTGTAGGTCTACACACCTGTTTGTGCATGCACCAACACATAGATGAATATGCACAGACAGGCAAACAGACAGCTGGATGGAGCCTCCCCAATAGGAGCTGTTTCTTGCAGGATTCAATATAAAATTATACTAACTACCTTCAAATTAATTAATAATATTGCCCCATCATACACTATTTACACTAATCCATAGCCCACCTGAAAACAGAATAAGAATAAGAAGGAACCTTAACACCATCTTAGTGTCTGATTTAATAAGAAAGACTAAACAAACAACAAGCAACAGCGCCTTCTCATATATAGCACCAACCTTATGGAATAAACTTCCAGATCAATTGAGAGAGGTAAAAGATTTACAAAAATTTCGAAGAGACCTAAAAACATATCTGTTCACACAACACTACAACAATATAGATTGTGACCTGGAAATGGCCTCTCATCCGCCATAATGCAAACTGAATACACCTTTTACATTTGTATCACCTATAGTTTCTAAAAATAGATGTAAATAGATGTAAATAGATGTAAATAGTTCTGATCATGTTATCCTAACTGTATATAGTTGCTTACAGTTCCATGTACCTGTTATAATGTTATTTAGCCTACAGTTCCATGTACTTGTTATAATGTTATATACCTATACATTGTTCTATGTATTTTTGACATTGTTTGATGTAAACCGCCACTGATCTTTGGAATTGGCGGTATATAAAAGTTTTGCAAATAAATAAATAAATAAATCACTCAAGCAAAATGTGCCTAAAAATTACAATCAATTCATTAGATAGATAAAGACCTGTTATCTTTTTATCTACATTAAGCTGAATGAAAATGACATCAGAAAAGGACAATTTGGTTTGCCAAGCATTTCCATTTGTGCCTATTTTCTTTACTATTGCTGGTTTTATTCTATTTCAGGTCTTCTCCTTCCATTACTAAGATTCACAGTTGTACCATCCACAGTACTGCTTGAGCTAGAAGCCCCAGCATAGAAAGTAGAACATGCTAGAAAAAAAAATAATCAACTAAAAAAATCACATTTGCAAAAAGATACAGTAACCGAGGTATCCAGATGCCCGTCCCTTGCCTATGAGCAACTGTTACCCCCCCCCCTTACTCCCAACCCACCTCCCCCCCCCCCCGGTCATACTCCCCCATACAAAAAATTCAATACTCCATAGTTTTGGTGAACAATTGCTTGGTCGCAGCTTTATTCAAATTAATGCAAACTGGCCTAACATAGGCCAACTGAACATTCTTAAGTCAAACATTACCCCCCCCCCCCTTCATTTCCAGATGATGCCCCCCACCAGCCATTTTTAGCAAAGTGGTGCATCATCCACACCTCCCTTCCCCTTCCGCCCGCCTCGCCATGTTATGAGCAAAGGCCGGCAAGTTGCCTTCCACCGGGCAGAGACCACAACCGTGATGTCTCTCCCAACCTACAGAGCACTGCCGCTCCCCTGCCAAGCGGCATCTGGCTCAAATGCCTCTCCGGGTCGGCGAGCGCCAGCTCGCTACCCCTACTACCACAGTGGCTGAAACAAACCCACCCCCCTACCCAGCTGCGACGACCACACCCAAACATACTGCCCCAATGAAGGGAGGGTGGGAGGGCACCTGTCTGCAGCGGCGATCACCAACGAGAGGGAGATCGCACGCCGGCGATCCCCCTTTGCACGCCGCTGCCCCGCCCCCCCAGCCGGCACCAGCACCAATCGCCTTGTACCCCGCCTCTCGTGCAAGGCGCTGGTGCCGGCCTCGCTCCTGGCCACATGCTCTCCCCCCCTCTCTTCAAGCCAGCACCACGAGCTGCCACAAGGGGTACAGGGCCCCGGGGACCCGGTTACAAGCTGGCCTTGGGACCCAGCCCAGCGGCACGGCGGCATTAACCGAGGTATCCGGATGCCCGTCCCTTGACTACGAGCAACCATTACCCCACCCCCTTACTCCCCCCCCCCCCCGGTCATACTCCCCCATACAAAAAATTCAATACTCCATAGTTTTGGTGAACAATTGCTTGGTCGCAGCTTTATTCAAATTAATGCAAACCGGCCCAACATAGGCCAACTGAACATTCTTAAGTCAAACATTACTCCCCCCCCTTTCATTTCCGGATGGTGCCCCCCACCAGCCATTTTTAGCAAAGTGGTGTATCATCCACCCCCCTTCCACTTCCACCCGCCTCGCCATGTTATGAGCAAAGGCCGGCAAGTTGCCTTCCACCGGGCAGAGACCACAACCGTGATGTCTCTCCCAACCTACAGAGCACTGCCGCTCCCCTGCCAAGCGGCATCTGGCTCAAATGCCCCTCTGGGTCGGCGAGCACCAGCTCGCTACCCCGCCACCGGCGCAAGGTAGACCCACTATCCTTGCGCCGCCCCCACCAAAGCAAGCTGCAACCAACACCAAAACTCGAGGGCCTCCTGCCAGTCATTCAGCAAGAGATCCTGCCCAACAGGAGCAAGGTGAACCCCGTCCAAACGATACAATCCACTGCAACGGACGTCCACCCATGGATGCAACACCTGCCTGCCCCCGGTCTGCTGGACCCATCGACCTATCTGCCTATTTATTTTGACTAGGCTCCGCGACCACCGCCGCTGCATCCAGCACGCGGGACGCGGAATGATGTCCGACCAAATAATGGCCACATCTGGAAGCAGTTCCCGCAGCAGGCCAATGTCCCTTTGAACTGTTCTAATGATCTGCCGGCACGACCAGCTCGCCAGATCATTGCCCCCCAAGTGCAGAAGAAGCCCGACGGGCCACCGTCGCCGTGTCATCTGTGCCTGAACGAAGCGTACGAGTTGCCACCACTGCATCCCGCGTTGCCCCATCCAGGAAAGCCGAACTCCGGACTCAGCCAGACCAAGGTGGAGTCCCAGTGGCCGCGTTCCGGCCCGCCGCTCAGCCCAATAGATGAAGGAGTGGCCAATGATCCACCAGTCGCCGGAGCACACACCATCTGAAAGGAGAAATCGCACTGCCACCAGCAGCCACTCTGCAATAGGAAGAAAACAGTTAGTACCCCCCCCCCACGACCCCAATGCCGGAGTCGAGCCTAGCTGTCCCGGTACCAGGTCAGCGCCCCGCCCTCCAGGCCGGGCGCAGCCAGCCTAAGGGTGAACATACCCCACGTAAGCACCGGACCGCCACCTCCCAATCCGCTGAATCACCCGCCCGTCAAGACCCGCTGCTGCCGCACTCGTGGCCGCGCCGATCCGAAAGGAATGCGATGCATAACTCCGATCATTCTCACCCAAGCACCGCAAAGCCAGGCGCAAAACAGCCGTAAACTGAAACTGAGTTACCGGCCTCCCATCCGCATGGACAAAGAAATGAGGACCGGCCAAGGCCGAGCGTGACTGCGAGTAACTCCGTAAGGCATGCACCGGACAAGATGGCACAGGAAAGATAGCACTCAATACCACCCACCGCCCTTTACCCGCCTGATCCGTCTTGGGCCGCGGGAGGAAAATATGGACCCGAGATGCCTCCACCTGCACGTGCTCACGCACGACACCGCCAAACGCACCCCGCCTGGCCGACCTAGGAACAAGTTCACACACCCGAAATGCTCCAAAAAATGCTGTCACAAACAGCGCGTGGAATAAAACGGCCTCGAAACTCGAGGCCGCGACACAAGGCAACACCTCACAGATGCGCAACAACAGCTCATGAGAAACCGGGCACCGCCAATCTAGCTGCCGGGAGTGCGCGCGGACCCAACCCGCCAGTAAGCACTTAACCAAAAAGGAAACCCTAGGATTCCCCCATCCCGCCGCCTTACAAAAGAAGGAGAACCCCGACACCGCTGACGAGACCGCCATTCGGGCCCAGCCTGCCTTCTTTGCCCAAAGCACAAACTGCCCCATCAACCCATCAGGAACCCCCCCACCGCACCAACCGAACGAGCTGAGGAACGTACTCACCTGGCAATATCCTCTCCGGTACTGAGCCCAAGTACCACGCGCCACTGACTCCAACAACAGCCCCATCAAGTCTGGATCCCAACCTTCCAAAGGTGCTCTGGGAATGGGGAAGCCACCAGATCTGCCCCAGGAGCCAGCAGCCGGAATTGCTCCCACTGGAAACGGGACAGAGCATCAGCTATAGAATTTTGGGAGCCGGGCACGTGCCGGGCCCTAGCGGTGACATTCAAGCGGAGACAGGCTAACACAAATATCCGCATCAAGGCTGCCACTCTCGGGCACCGCGGGGCCTGCCGGTTGATAACTTCCACCACCGCCGCGTTATCGCACCAGAAAACAACCTGCCGATCCCGCAAGCGCCCCGGCCAAACCCAAAAGGTAACAACTATGGGAAAAAGCTCCAGAAAGGTGATATTACGCGTCAGACCGGACTGAACCCAGTCGCCAGGCCAGGGCTCTGCACACCACGTGCCCTGACAATAAGCCCCAAACCCGGAACTGCCAGCCGCATCAGTAAACAAATGCAGGTCTGCATTCGATGTCTCTGGCGACTGTATGTCAGAACGACCATTGAAATCAGTCAAGAATGAGCTCCACACCCGCAAATCCTCACGCATACCTGCCATTACGCGAATACGATGATGCGGCAGCCGAACCCCTGCCATTGCAAGCGATAACCGCTGCGCAAAGGGACGACCCATGGGCAGCACCCTACAGGCAAAATTGAGATGCCCTACCAATGACCGCAGGTCCCGAAGGGTGATCTTGCTGGTCGATCCCACAGAGGCCACGAGTTCCTTGAGACAGGCGACCTTCTGCTCCGGCAAGCGCAGGACCATGCTCTCGGTGTCGATCTCAATCCCAAGAAAAGTAAGACAAGTACAAGGACCGACAGTTTTGCTAGCCACTACCGGAATACCAAAATCCCCCGCCAAGCGCAAAAAAGCCTCAAGCAAGATGGAACAAGTGCGCACGTGTCTGGGCACGACAAACAAAAAATCATTCAGGTAGTGGAAGATATTAGCGACACGCGTCTGCTGCTCCAACACCCAGTACACAAAAGTGCTAAAGGCCTCGAAGTAGGCGCAAGAAATCGCACAGCCCATAGGCATGCATTTGTCAAAATAATACTGTGAATCGAAATGGAAACCTAACAAGGGGAAAGCCGAGGGATGGACAGGAAGCAAGCGAAATGCAGATTCAATGTCAACCTTCGCCAAAAAAGCACCAGCCCCACACCGCTGCACTAAAGCCACAGCTGCATCGAAGGATGCATAACGCACAGTGCACCGCTCCCGTGGGATATGATCGTTCACAGAATCTCCAATAGGGGAAGACAGGTTATGGATCAGCCGGAACTTTCCCGGCTCCTTCTTAGGCACCACCCCCAATGGGGACACCGTGAACGGAGAAAAGGGGGGCTCAGCAAATGGCCCCGCTACGTGGCCCAACGCACACTCTTCAGCAATCTTCCGCCGCACAACCACGGCTAAGGAGCGCACCGAACCAGCGTTACGCGACCTGCCCCCAGCCGGCGAACCCTGACACGGAATCCGAAAACCCACCGAAAAATCCTCCAAAAGCAAACTCCACGCCCCGTCCGCTTTAACTCGCCCATACTCCACCAACCACGGGCGCATCACCTCCACCCTAACGGGCGTAGGAGCCAAAGCCACAAGAGCTCCCTCACTTGACCCCGCTGGGGACCCTGCCGCGCCCTTGCGACTACACTTAGTGGCGGCATGCCCGCTACCACACAAGGAACAGGCATGTTTGAATTTGCAATCGGGGAAGGGGCACGACGATTTGTTGAAACGCCAACATACGTCCCCGCCCACAGCGCCGCCTTTGGATTGAGCTGCCGGGATAACGGGCGCACGAAAGGACCGCACACCCGCCGATGTCGACGATGACACCGGCTTGCCGCCGCCTCCACCAGCCCCCGCCGCACGACTCCGCATGGACATCTGCGTTAACCACAAATTAATATCCTTAGTACCCCACGATAACTGCCTGTTCTCTTCCATCATGTCTCTGAACTCCTCATCATAGTTCAGCCAGGCCCACCCGTCATGCGCCTGCGACACTGCCAAAATCGAATCCCCATATGCCAGCAGCGCCCCTTACTGCTCCGGGAAATAGTGGCCCCAAACACTGGCCAATCGCAGAAAGGCCCGGGATCAGTTAAGTGTGTTGCGGGAGGCCTTCAGCACCCTACCCGCCTTCTCGTCCGCCTTCCGCTTTCGCTTACTCTCCCCACATCGCTTCCGGCCCTCCAATAAGCGAAAATTATCGATATACTTGTGACGCTTAATGCGATGCCGCAGCTTCCGCGGGACACTTTCCCACAACTCCACGTAGCGCACTACCGCCGCCCCCCGCCCTCCCCCTATCCCCCGCCTGAACCACCGAGTCGACCGAGGAAGCCGTCGACGAAGTCGAGGTCGAGGACGAAGAGGAAGGCCGCCTACAACGACGCCCGCGCTTGCGTTTTGCCCTCCCCTTCTTGCCACCCGAGACTTCCACACCCGAGGTCTGTACACCACCCTCTGTGCTGCCAACCCCCACCACATACTCACCCGCCTCACGGGAAGGCGCCGCCGGCGCCGGGACGGTCGGAACTCCAGCTGCAGCCTCGGTCTGCTCCTCCGCCGCACCCCGGATGCCTGTGCTACCATCTCGATCAGGGTCAGCCACGTCCATTCCAGGCATGTCACTCCTCGGGACCTGTGATGAAAGAGCAGAAGAGAAACCGTCAGGCACCCCCCGCACAGCACCCAGTACAGCACTTGGCCCCCTGCCCCAACCCCACGCCAAGGACCCGAGTCCCCCAGCCTCCCAAGCCGCCAACCCACTGCCCGGGGGTCCCACCACCCCCCGCCAGTCACCCCACCCCCCACCCCAGTGCCCCAGACCACCCCATGAACTCCCACCAAGCGCCCATGGCCCCGGGGCCCCGAAATATCCAGGCGGCGGGAAAGGCCCGCCAACACAACCTGAGGAATACCACCCAGATGACGGGGGAGGAGAAGGCATGTCCACGCAACCGCCCCCTCTGTGGTCCGGTCCACCATCAACTGAAGCCACCTCTACCCCCGAGTACAGGCCACTGCTCCTGCAGCTTCAATCCCCGCGGGATCCCCAGCACTAGACCCAGCCACCACCCCCCCCCCCCGGCACAGCACAGTCTCCCCCCAGGCCAGAATGCTGCATCACCCCATGCCCTTCAAACGCAGAAGCAACCGCACTAGCACTGGCCCGCAGGGCCCCACCAGCACTGGCCCCAGCCGCCTTCCCTTTGCCACGGCCCTTGCGGACGCTCCGGGACGCCCCCGCCACCCTGCTGCCTCTGGAGGAGGTGACACGCCCAGACCCCCGTGCCCTCCCTCCACCAGCACATGTCCCCGTGGCCACTGCTCCTTTTTTGGCTGCTTGTGTGCCCAACCTGCGAGCCATGACCCCTAAGCCATGTGACTAGCTATAAATTCGTTAGGATTTAGCAGTGTATTGCTTAAAAGCCCTGCCACCAAAGGCAATGATCCCCAGACGCAAAAGTACCCGCCCTGTGCAGGAAAGCCGCGCCGAAAAAACAACCCCCACCCTGCAGTTCGCGGGCCTCACACTGCCTGCCCAACTCCCAACAGAATCACACAGCCAGGAAAGCCCCTGCCAGCCCAGTCACACTAAGGCTGCAAAACAACCCCCCACGTGCAGCTAGGCCGGAGGCCAACCGACCCCACGTGCCGCGATGCCACCACACTCTCCGCCACCGCAAACAGCCAGGAAAGCCCCGCGCTGACCCCCCAACGGAGACGAACGAAGGAAGGCCGGAAAACAATGAAATTAAGCCGTCGGAGCAAAAGGCCCAATCGAGCGGCGAGACCCCCGAAAAAAAGCACCTGTCTGCAGCGGCGATCACCAACGAGAGGGAGATCGCACGCCGGTGATCCCCCTTTGCACGCCGCTGCCCTGCCCCCCAGCCGGCACCAGCACCAATCGCCTTGTACCCCGCCTCTCGCACAAGGCGCTGGTGCCGGCCTCGCTTCTGGCCGCATGCTCTCCCCCCCCCTCTCTTCAAGCCAGCACCGCAGGCTGCCGCAAGGGGTACAGGGCCCAGGGGACACGGTTACAAGCTGGCCTCGGGACCCTGCCCAGCGGCACGGCGGCATATTTGCAAAAATTAGCTACAGCCACACTTACAAGAATATAGAGAATCATTTACTATATGTTAGAAAAAGTATGGGTGAAGCCAAAAAGCAGATGTTCAAGGTCATATTGCTTTGCTTGAGTTCTCTTACATAAGATATCATTTGTAATGATTTATTTATTTAGCACATTTTTTCTTTCCTAAAAAACTCCATGGAGACTATGGCTTTATTTGCAAGAACCCTTCCCAAAAGACAGCAGGACAATATACAGTCACAGCTCCCAAACAAACACATTTTCAATAAGCATACAGCATTCAAAGCCCTAAAATAATGCAATTCTAGAGAAAATATTGTGGATTCCAAATTCTCACCATGCTATCCCAGTCAGCTGCTAGTCGTGGAAAAGACATGTTTATCATGCAAAAGCGCAACTAGCTACTTCTTTTCCTGATGGCAATTTCATGGCAGACACAACCATCAAATTATATATTGAACCATGCCTAAATGAATCTGACAAGCTACAGCCTAAGCTAGTGTATTTACTTCAAAATAAAGCAGGAAACTATCTGGCTGGATGCATTCAAAGTGGTGGAAAACATGGGCTTTTTTAGGTTAGTATATTGGCCTGAAGTAACCCAAAGCTTCTTAATCTATTTCCTTCACTCTTTTTTTAATAACATCCTGCCCAGACAACAACCACAAACAACTCAGTTCTCTTACTAGTTGAAGGCTGAAGTGGAAGGCTCACATTCTCAGTGTCCTCTTTTTATCCAGCAGTCAGGGTTAGCCCAACCATTAGGCAAGACTGGGTGGCCTCCTAGGGTGGCAACTTCTGGAGGGCAGTCAAGAGCAGCAGTGTTTAAAGCAAAACAACAAACTCAGAGATTCATTAGCACACACATGCATACAAAGCAAAGTTTGATATGTTAAAGTATGATCTCCATTTATGCATTTTTATTGGATTGTTTTTGGAAGGATGGTGTTTAGATGATCATGATTGCTGACTTTAATTATCACAATCTTGGATGATGGGAATATAAGGCTGAAGGTTTGTCTAGGGCGCTCAGCACCCTCAGCACCTTACATTGGCCTGGGACCACCACTGCCTGTAGGAGTCACCACAGTAGCAGTCATCTCCCAGGTTTGATGTCCAACACCTGAACTCTGTTGGTTTGCAAAACAGAATCTACCGCAACAAAATCAATCATTCATACATGTTAATTTGCTTTTGTTTAATGCTTGTCTATGAGCATACTTTGAATTCAATATACTAAGTAGTGCAAAACTGTGATTGGTATTTACTGAAAAGTACATAATGTTATACACCAATGCTTTGCCAATAGAAATGAGCTTTCCAACTCATTATGCAGGTAAGTTTGTGTGTATAGCCTCTAAGCAGGCAAATTTATGCACTCTGATTGGAGACTTTGATTGAGGGCAGGGGTGTGGCCAGGGAGGAATTTTCCCTATGTAAAAAATCAAAGATATACTCATAATTCTGAAATCTGTGTATGCTAGAGAACAGGTATAAATGTATGCAGAGGAAATATGCATGTACTTTCACTTTATGTTTCAAACTCTTTATTGGTGAATTACAATTCAAAAATCTAATAACCACTGTTATCTTTAGTTAAGGTGAGATGCTTTCACTTTAAAAATCTGAAGATCACATAGGGTGGAATTATAGAAAGGACGTCCAGGTGCAATCTGGGATGTCTAAGCCAGAACATCCGAAAAAAGCAAGTGCATTCAGGTGCAGACATGATTTCACAGATGTGGAAATGCCCAATATGGACTTCTGTGGGGTATCTAGGAATAGTCTAATAGTTTGAATAGTGGGCTAGGAACAGGGGAGCCAAGGTTGAAATCCCTTTGCTATACTATCATTGAAATTGTGCTGAATACTGGTGATGATGGAGTGTTTTTCCTCTACATCCTCTGAATGTTTTTCAGCCAAAATGAGCAGTTTTCAGCTGCCTGGAGCATGTCTAAACTTAGACGGAATACCGGATGTCTGGGATGTTTCCAAGATGAGGCAGTGATGTCCAGTTTCCTGGGACCATCCCAACCATGCCGCCACCACACCCCCATTCAGACCTGGTCATCCTTATGCTGGGGAAGTCCACAGACCCGTCTTCTAAACTGGCTCTGAAGATGTTACTGTGCTTTGGACCTCTTTATGCCCGTTTTCAGATGTCCAACGCATGAATAGGGCTTCCAAAATGACTCCCACAGAGAAGCAATGTGCATTTCAAATTTGCATGTAGTTATAAAAGAAATACTTTTATTGCAGTCATTATTGATGGTTGAAGGAAATAAACTATACTAGCAATACTTAAGTGGACCAGATTCTTTTTAGGTTTCTATGCCAGATCCAGCAAACATTTTATAGTTGATTGACAAAAGAAAACCACAGAATATTTGATATTATATTGTATTTTACAGTGAACATATAAAAATTAAGGTTGACATATAAGTTTAAATAAGTTTGCTTTTGATTCAAGATGTTAGAAATTAAGTGGGTTATTTTAGAAGCTCTATTCATGAGTTGTACATCTGAAAACAGGCATATAGACATGCAAATCATGATGACACCCCGGATCTATTTTAGAAAGACGGACATTTAGATGTCCCTGGCGTGAGAACATCCAGGTAGCATGGAGGCATGGGGGCACTCCTTGTGGCGTTGGGCAAGCCACTTAACCTTCCGTTGCCTCAGGTACACATAGATTGTGAGCCCTTTGGGGACAAGGGAATGTATCCAGTACCTGTTTATGTAATCACTACAATGTAAACCACTTTGTTTGAAGGATAAGGTGGTATAGAAAAACAGTTAAATAAATAAATAGATAAATAAAATAATGGTGGCGGTATGCCCTGGGAACAACCAACATACCGTACCTGAATGTAATTCGCCTTGATCTTCTCCTGGAAAGACGTGAGCTAAATACTAATAATAAATAATAATAAGTTGCATTACACGGTGCAATTTCAGAACCGTCCAAGCATGTCATGCCCTAGTTGTTCAGGCATCCTTGCCTATACCTGCTCCTTATCACGAATAAGGTGCAAAAAAGTGCTCATTTCAGAGCTGCAATGCTTCCAGGGGAAAGAGCAAACTGCGCTTACATCGCAGCAGTTTTTTCAGTTCTTTCTTATGTTCTGCGATAGGCTTCTTGTGAAAGCTATGGTAACTATAATGACCCGTCAAAGACATAAGGCAATTTTCTTCAAATGTTGAACAAATTATTCTCAGTTTAGCATAAATACAGTATGCCTAAAATTTTCAGTGCTTCAGCACTGAAATTATAGGGTTCTTCGGTTATAGTTCAAGCTACAATTATGATTTCTCTAATGCAAATAGAGACAAAATCTAGGGAAGATTGACAGTTTATTTTTTGTTGTGTAAGTTTTGTGAATACTTGGCATGTAATTCTTTTTTTAGAGTATTTGAATATTTATATGGCTTAAAAAGCTTCAATACAGCATTTAGTAATTAAAGTTTTGTTGCAGTTATGCACTTTATAATTAGCCCTCATAATGATTCATTGAGTTTAAATTTTCCCTTTTTGAAAAGGATCCAAAAATTCAATAGTCTGCCCCATACCCAATTCGTCGGTGGATGTTTTAGCATAGTTTGTTTACAGATATTGGTCCTTTAAGAGAATCAAGCTTTCCCCTGTGGTGTCTGAATCTTTAAGCAAAATAATTTGTTAGTGTGCATGCAGAGTCACGGACTACTTGCTGAAACAAACATGAATGTGGCCTTAATAAAAGAAATTCACAAAATTATCAACACTAATCTGTCACGAGAACTCAGACCTACATATCAGATACAGATTTTCTAAGCTTGCCTTTTTCCCAGTGGCATTAATCTATACCATGTCCTCAATTCATCCTTGCTTGAAAACAACAACCAACAAATATTCGCTGTGTTAGATAAAGAAAAGCATGGATATGTGGAAGGTAATTTTATAAACTGTGCAGTTAGCGCGAGTTGCCACACGCATATTTGGATCTATTTTATGAAGTAAAGAAAATGCATTCTTTATTTTATAAAATAGCGATCACCTAAAGCACGCACATAAGTGCCCATTCACACACATAAGACCTTTAAAATCAGGACTTGTGCACAGAACTAGTGCACCCCTTATAAAATCAGCACTGGTATGTCTGGAAGGGCTGTCATGGAGTCTCATGCATTATAAGGAAACTTAATAAACCTCATTTATTAAGTTCTTAGGCTGGTTTCCAGCTTTGGCAAATACAGGTCTATTGGGAGAGGAAAGAGACAGAATGGATGAATTTCAAGATATGACCATGCTGATGTAGAAAAGTCATTTGAAACAACCCTTATATTTGAGATATTATGGTATATCTAAGGAATGCACTTTTGGTTAATGATTTTGGCTTATGAGCGTTTCTTATATTGACTTGGCAATTTGAAATTGAATGGAAAGTGTAGAATGCCATCTGAGGACCCATATTTAAATGAGGGTTGGGTCAATCCCAAAGGAGTGGGACTTAAGGGA
Organism: Ichthyophis bannanicus; assembly: GCA_033557465.1. Taxonomy (NCBI): domain Eukaryota; kingdom Metazoa; phylum Chordata; class Amphibia; order Gymnophiona; family Ichthyophiidae; genus Ichthyophis; species Ichthyophis bannanicus. The sequence continues at coordinate 180,379,868 of CM066038.1, read as the reverse complement.
ACTGCTTCTTTGGGAGCATCTTAGGAGCAACCAGGGAGCAAAAAGACTGAGAGCTCTTTGAAAGTTATTGGGCATGCAGGATACGTTAAAAGGGCATATGAAAGTATGTTTAAGTGGGTGTTTACTGGAATTCACTTTGGCCAGCATTCCATCCCACAAATATTGGGGTTGGACATACGGTTTGGAGGTCCAACCCACGCTCAGCCACAAAACGTGATTCCATTCCCAGTGTTCCCCGCTCATAGACAGCGTTTGTGCGGGGAGTGCTGGATGGGAGCAGGAGGCGGCTGTGCCAGGGCAGAGTGAAGATGGTGCGGGGGAGGGGCCACCAGACAGGATGTACAGAGGGAATTCTAGTCATGCTTCTATATGTTCCCCAGCAATGAGTTGGATACCAGTTACTGGTTCACTTTGCCTGTTCTGCTGTTCAGTCAGTACTGACCCTTCTTTGTTTTATGGGTACAGGTAAAGAGATCTCATGTATGGGTGATAGAGAGGGAAGGATAGGAGGGTTCTGAGATGTGAAGAAGAAGAGACTTATCCATGGAAAAGGAGAGGGAAAAATTGGGAATAGGAGAGAGAAGATGGGAGAAAGGGGGTGAGCCCTTATAAAAGTAAAGAAAAAGCAGAGGAAAGGAGGTTCTGGGATCAGAGGAAAAGTAGGAAAAGTGAGTTTCTGTGATTGGTGGATAAGGGAAAAGGAGAGAGGCTCAGGATGGGGACACTGAAATTTCAGATCAGTAAGGAGAAAGTTGTCCCTCCACTGGCTCTTGTCCTTCCCAAGGCAAGACCCAGAGTCAGTTCAAGGTGTTGGCACCCTAGGCAAACTTTAAGTCTTATGATCCCCCTCCCTCAGCTATCGGAATCTACTGTTTACTTAGAATGCCATGCTCTTTGCCGTCTCCCCCCCCCCCCCCCCAGAAGCTGCCACCCTAGGTAAACGCCTTGTTTGTCTAATGGTTGGGCTGATCTTGATCCTTCCCCAGCACATGTTCATCACGCTCAACTCCATCCTTATACCTTCTCTTTATACATATACCTATTTCAGTAAAGCCTTTGACACCGTTCCTCGCAGGCGCCTTATAAGCAAACTGAGCACCCTAGGGATGAACCCTAAAGTTACTGCTTGGGTTAGAAATTGGTTGATTGGTTGAGTGGGCGGCAACAAAAAGTACAGGTAAATGGAGCTCACTCTGAGGAGAAGGAAGTTACCAGCGGTGTGCCCCAGGGATCTCTCCTTGGTCTGATTCTTTTTAACATCTTTGTTAGTGATATAGCAGAAGGGCTGACGGGTAAGATTTGCCTCTTTGCGGATAATACAAAAATCTGCAATAGAGTAGACACCAGGAAGGTGTAGATAACATGAGGAGGGATCTAGCTAAGCTTGTAGAATGGTCTAGAATTTGGCAGCTGGGATTTAATGTTAAAAAATGCAAGGTCATGCATTTGGGCTGCAGCAATCCAAGGGAGCAATACAGTATAGGAGGTGAAGTACTTTTGTCCACTAAAGAAGAGCGGGACCTAGGCGTGGTTGTGTCTGATGATCTTACGGTAGCTAAACAGATAGAAAAGGTGACAGCAAAAGCTAGAAGGATGCTTGGGTGCATACGGAGAGGAATGGCTAGCAGAAAAAAGGAGGTGATAGTGCCTCTGTATAAGTCTTTGGTGCGACCTCATTTGGAGTATTGTGTGCAATTCTGGAGACCGCACCTTCAAAAGGATATAAACAGGAAGGAGTCAGTACAGAGGGTGGCTACTAAAATGGCTAGTGGTCTTCATTCTAAAGCATATGAGGGCAGACTTTAGGTATAAGTGATCACACCTACATTCAAGGCACTTTCTCTGCCAGATATACTAGTATTTTATAAAGAGATGTTAGGAATCTACTTGTCTCTATAAAATAGTTCTTCCTGAATGTTTGTGCTCTGTTGTGAGCATCTGAATGTCTGCTCTTCTCCCTCCTTTCTCTTGCTGTCCTATTCAATGATTGGCATTCCTTTCTAGCCTCCACTCTTATTTTAAAGTTTTGTAAATTTCTTTGCATTTGTGTAAAAAATGCAGTATAGTAAATAAACGTAACCATAACCATAATGCCTACGTAAGCACCAAGCTATGGCACCCTGTTAAAAAATGACCTTCAAATGCTGGAGTAGAGTGAGGGCATTTTGCTCAGGTATACGAAAAGTGCTAATATTCAGCCATGATCCATATAGCTAAGCATTTTAAGTTAGGACAGAAAAAAAGCTATCCTCGTTTAAACCACTCAGCTATATGAATAGCAGCTTAATATCACTGCTATCCATGCATATTCACCTCTGCTGCCTGTCCAGCTAGCAGCACTGAATATATGTGGATTTTTTAAAATGCTACGGATATTGTTTTAAACAAATGTTTGCCATGGAGTTTTAATACTGGCCTGCTGGTTTCTTGATGTGAGAATTACAGCATAATAATTGAATTGAATTGAATGTAAACAGTCTTTACCTGTATATTCCAACCGTATCCCATGGCTGGTGTTTAAAGCAGATTACAATAGCAAATATCATAAAATATCACAATACGATAAGAAAAAAAATGTAAAAATGCTGCAGATGTGTTAGTCTCCAAATTAGGAGTCTCCTTGATTTCCTTTGTATGAGTCAAATTATGAAAGGAAGAAATAAACAGAGGAATGGAGGATGGGGGAAGGTGAGAAGGAGCCCAAGCCACTGGGTACAGTTCTACAGAGTTGTATTACATAACAATCCTGAACAGAAAATCCTATCATTCTGGAACCAAGAGAAAAAGAGCCCTATATGCTGTAACTTAGATTATTGCCGTCCATGTATTGAAAAGAGACACAAAATTCATTCTGTTGCCACCTATGTTTCTATTTTATTTTTTTTTTAGTGCTGAGTCAGTGTTGACTCATAGTGACCCAGCTACCTCTGGGTTTTCTTGACAATGTATCACTGGAAGTAGATTGCCAGCCTTTTCTTCTGAGGCAATGGAGGGTAAAGTGACTTGCCCAAAGTCACAAGGAGTGCCAGTGAGAATTGAACCCTTGATCTTCTGGGTACTAGGCAGTTGCTCTAACCACTAGGCTACTCCTATTGAGGTAGGCTATGGCCTGCTACTATGAAAGGCCTGTAAGTTAGGCCTGGATCCTAACTCCTATTATAACTAGAAAAGAACCAAAAAATCTGTGGAAAATGAGAAAGCTGTTTTAAACTGCTTAATAAGGAGTTTTTATGAATCCATAAGTCTTCTATTATTCTCTTGTGTGTGAAAGAACAGAAATGTTACAGAAGATGCATTCCTGGAGCCGAAGTTAACCTTGCAGTAGAAAAGTTACCAAGTTAAGACTATACCATTGTTCAAGCAATCCTAAAGGAGGGGGCCGGTTGCTAGGCTCCGGAGGGATTTCTGATTGGATAGGTGCAGGGAATGTACAACCAATGAGAAGTATGCATGTATCGAGTTAGAACCAATAGAAAGTATTCATGTATCAAACTGAAAGAGAGGTATAAAAGGTTATGTCTCTGTATAAACTTTCGCTCAGTTACTTTGAAGCTTTGACTGACTGGGCCTGTGCACATTAAACTGGCTTGGACCCTGTCAATTGACTTCTGGATTTATTCATTGACTGCACTTTGCTACAACATATTCTTGGTGCGTTGGCCGGGAAGTGCGAGTGGTAAATGGTATTCAAGTGAATAATCCACGTAATTCGCCTTGAGGTTTGGTCCGGTTGGAACCATGTCTGTCCAACCACAGGGGAACTTCTCAGGCGCCGCCAATCACTTTGTATCGGAGAGGGTTCTGCCTGCCTCGGTGGGCCATTGGGTCCAGCTGGCTAACACCTCCGACCCGGGGGAGTCCAGGGTCCAACCCACGAACTGGTTTGGTATCAGGAACTGGATCCGGTGAGTAGATATTTTCTTGTTTAAAAGTCAGTGCAGCCTGGGGAAACAGTCTTGCATGAGTATGCGCAGGACTACTTTGGTATATTTGGTATAGACTAACTGGGAAAAATCTCGCATAAGTATGGGCGAGACAAAGGAGCCTGATCACCTCCTATAAGGGCGGTCCTAGTAAGCTCCGCATAAGAAAGCGGAAGCTGAATCTATCGACCCTTCTTGTTTGTTTGGAATAGTCAGTCAGAAAACCAGGGCACTTGAAATATTGAAAAATGATTTCTTGTTAAAATATGATTGCTTGTGTGAGTGAGAGGGACGTCTGAGAAGCGCAGTTCCTGTTTGTCTGTTCTTACTGTTTGTTGTTTGTCTGATTTTTGTTATCTGTTAAAACCGTGGGTTTCCCTTCTGTATAATGTAAGAATATTCTGTTGGGTAATTTGGGAGTCTCTTTTAAGTGCAGCTTTTGAGCTGTTTCAGATTTCCCCAGCACGGCATGAGGCTCTAGCAAGCAGAAGGGGTGTGGCTTTCACACAGCCTGCAAAAGGAATGTCTTGAGAGACAGTCAGATAGACAGTCAGAGAGAGGCTGCAAAGGGATTTCTTCTGGGGATGGAGGCATTGCCGAGAAGAAACTCCCGATTGAGAAGTCTCTTGTTTGTTTAAAATAAAGGATTCATTCTAGGAGTGATGTCTAAATTGTTATGAATGGGAAGATCTTCCATGTTTTAACGACACAAAACAAAATTGAATTGCTTGCCATGTTAAGTCCAGTAAGTTTTGGAAGAACATAAATGATACAATTACATTCAAACAAGTGAATTATTTCATAAAACTATTAGAGACAGAAGAATGTTAACAGCTGTGATAACTGCAGTGATTCAGGAGTTCCTTTGTTTTTGAAGTGTACCATTGCTGCCTTTTCCTTTCTGGAAGTGCCTGGTTTAGCTCTGCATAACACTTGCACAATTTATGTTTTTTTTTAATTAGTCTTTATGGTCCCTGAAACTGCCCTGCTTAGAGTTCATTCCTGAAGCTGATCGACACAAACAAGAGAGGGAAAATTAAGAGAACTTCTTCCATGTTTAAGTTTTTTTTGTTCCTTCAGCACAGCATGAAATTAGCTAGCGAGAGAGACGGGGCGTGTTTGAAGATAGGAATGTGCAGTGTCTTTTTAACCCTGTGAAGGCTTAATCTCAACACTTTGTAGCTGGGTTAATTTGTGCTTATTTTAGGAAAATTGTACCTGTTTTATTCAATATGTTTTAATAGTGATATTCCTTCTGCTATGGTCATGTATTATATATCATTTGATAGGAATGTTTAGTCAGAATTTTGAATCCCGTGTTACCTTAAAATAAATACTTTATTCCAATCAGATAGGCAGATTTTATGGTCCAAACAGAAATAATAGAAAAATTCAGGAAACTGCTTTTGTTTTCCCTTTGTCCTACGAAGTAGAGTTTAAGAACCATTCCGAGCCAGTAGTACCAGATCGCAATTTGAAAGTGATTTAAATCCTGAGTGGATAAGGAGTTCATCGTGTTTGAATTCTAGTTCCTGATATACTGCAGCAAACACCTCATAGAAGACATACTTATTGTAAATAAAAATATAAATGTATATGTATTCTAGATATCCACCCACTTTATGGAAAAAGTATTCGGAATGTCTTTTGAATATCTGCTTCCTAAAACTGTAAGATTTAAAGTAATTTCTTTTGCAGAGACATGCTGATTAAGGCTGGCAGTTAGTTTTCATGCCAAGTAATTTTATTCCAGTCATACGTAACAGATATGAGGCCGTCATGTTAGGAGCTATAGTTCTTTCTGTTGGGATTGTTGTTATAACATGTTGCAAAATAATAGTTTTACATTTTAAGGACTTTATTTAAATTGTTCTTATTTAGAATGAGCACATACATCTATTATGCTCAGTGCACAGGGAAATGCAGCCCGCCCCCTCTGTCTGTAGACAAGCACATGGGGGGGGGGCCGATTAGGACTTTGCTGAAGACTACAGACATAAGCTGTCTCTGTCCCTATTAGAAATGCTCTGTGAAAGGGGGGTGGCTAGTGTTAGTTACTTCATGGCCCTGTAGTTTCCCGTGTTTATTAGATTGTACAGAGAATGTTCCCTGATCAGTTCCCCTACATAGGATTCCTGGTTAAATCTTTAAAAAAAAACAAAACCCTGCCCGTTTATTATCTTTATAGGCCAGTTCCCTCAGCTCTTCCACCACCCCGAGCAGAGCCTGGGGCAGTGGGGGGGGGGGGGGAACCTCCCTGCAAATGTCACCAGCCACCTCCGCAGCCCCGGCACAGTTAAAAGTACTTAGAGAGGCCGCGGAAGTGAAAGGCACCTCAACTGGGTGTGAATCAGTGCGCCCATTGCAGAGAAGAAGGACATTAGAGAAGTGAATGCCCGTATCTTGACTCCACCCCCAGGAGGGGAGGAGGGAGTACTTGATTTTAGAAAAAAAAATTAAACCGAGCACAGTGTTCCAGCAAGAGAGGGAAGCAGCTATAGAGTGAGTGGCAGCCGAAGAGGGCTACAGCATGGATGAAGACTAGGCCAGACCTCTGGTCAGTCTGAAAATAGGGGACCAATATATGGACTTTATGGGGGATACAGGAGCAGAATACTAAAGCCAGTAGCCCCTTTGTTTTCTCGATGCATCACCATTGTCAGAGCTACTGGGGCTAAGGCCACAAAGCTTCTCCTGCAGAACCGCATGTGTGAACTAGGGAGACAGAAAATAATGCACCAGTTCTTGTATATGCCTGAATGCCCTATTCCACTTATGGGCCGAGATCTGCTTGCAAAGCTCCAGGCACAAATATCTTTTGCTGAAAGGGGAGAAATGCAAATGACTGTGAACCCAAAGCCTGCTGGATTGATGGTGCTGACTGTTCCCCGAGAAGAAGAGTAGCGGTTCTATAGTGCATCTCCAATCAAGCCAGCTAGTTCCTGCATACCTACCAACCTCATAGCCCCACCTGAAGCATGGGCAGAAGATAATCCACCTGGCCTAGTGAAGAACATAGCCCCTGTCATTGTCACCCTCAAGCTGGGAGTGGAACCAGTGCATGTGAAGCAGTATCCTTTCCCTCGACCAGCCATTGAAGGAATCCACTGCCATTTGATGAAACTGCTGAAGTATGGACTTCTCAAGGAATGTCAGTCACCTTGGAACACCCCCCTTCTCCCAGTCAAGAAACCTGGGACAAAGAATTACCGCCCAGTATAAGATCTGAGGCGAGTGAATGATGCAGCTGAAACTATACACCCAGTGGTACCAAAATCCTTATATTCTCTTGGGACTGATCCCCGCTGAGGCTACTCATTTCACCGTCCTGGACCTGAAAGATGCCTTTTTCTGTGTGCGCCTAGCCCCCACCAGTCAACTTTTGTTTGTTTTTGAATGGCAAGACCCCACAACAGGAAGGCGGGGCCAACTCACCTGGACTAGATTACTTCAAGGATTCAAGAATTCACCTACTCTCTTCAGTGCTATTTTAAATCAAGATCTTTCCAGCTACTATGTGAACCCAGGAGAAAGGGTTCTTCTCCAGTATGTGGACAACTTGCTTATAGCCACCAACTCAGAAAGTGAATGTCTACAAGCCACCAGTGAACTCTTGCACCTTTTTAATGAGGCTGGATACAAAGTCTCAAGAGCCAAGGCGCAATTATGTCAAACAAGTTAAATACCTAGGATTCCAGTTGTCCAGCAGAATTAGACGCCTGGGACCAGAACGCAAAGAAGCTGTATGCAGTATTCCTACTCCAACCACCAGGAGGCAAGTGAGAGCCTTCTTGGGTGCCGCAGAGTACTGTCGTATATGGATCCCCAATTTTGCGCTGCTAGCAAAACTATTGTATCAAGCTACCAAAGGAATGGAAAAGTCTCCATTGGAATAGGGACTTGGACAGGATGCAGCCTTTTGATCTTTGAAAACCGCTCTGATGTTATCACCAGCTCTGGGTCTACCAGATGTCCAGAAAACCTTTCAATCTCTATGTTCATGAGTCACAAGGAAATGTTCTAGGAGTGTTGACTCAATCTCATTGGATCTTGGCAACGACCAGTAGCCTATTTGTCAAAACAATTGGATGTAATTGCAAAAGACTGGCCCCTTGTTTGAGAGCTGTTGCAGCTACAGCCCTCCTAGTGAGCAATCTTCAAGTTACTGTACCACACTCTGTTCTAACCATTATGAAACACAAAGGAAACTTTTAGCTAATTCACGTATGCTGTGTGAAAACCCCCAGATACAATTGAAGGTCAGTCAAGCTCTGAATCCTGCTATGTTGTTACCAGTTGGTCTTGATCCCCCTGATCATGACTGTTTAGAAACTATGGACACTATATTCTCAAGTCACCCTGATTCGACTGATGTTCCTTTGGAGAACCCTGGACGGACTTTCTTTGTAGATGGAAGCAGTCTTGTCATCATTAATGGACATTGTTGTGCCAGATATGCAGTAGTGACCCTTGATCTGGTAGTTAAGTCCTCAGTCCTGGCCCCAGGAACTTCAGCACAGAAAGCTGAACTGATAGCTCTTACTAGAGCACTGACAATAGGAAAAGGGGCTCTGTCTAACTGTGTACCCAGATTCCAAGTATACCCTTACAACCTTGCATGCACATGGGGCCCTGTACAAAAAATGAGGGAGGATAACATCAGGAAGCAAGTCCATTACGTATGGCCCCGAGATATTGATATTATCAGATGTATACTGCCTACAGATTTCAGAATTTAGGAAAAGTAGAATGTATGAATAGAACCCTGAAATCTCAGTTGTCCAAACTTTGCCAAGAAGTTCACCTGAAGTGGCCCCAGGTTCTTCCTATAGCCCTTCTTAGGATATACTTAGCCCCTGCTAAGTCTTTAGGATTTTTCCCTTTTTAGATTCTGTATGGGCGACCCCTGCCTATTGTATAGGAAATAAAGGGAGATATGGAACAGATTAGATCTGAAATTACTAGACAAAAACTATTGGTTTTAAGTTCTGTTTTGCAGAGTCTTCATACGTGGGTACAAGACCAGCTGCTCATCCATCTAACAGAACCCCTGCATCCTCTCAAGCCTGGAGTCTCGGTGTGGATCAAAGAGTGGAGAAAGGCACCGTTGACACCGCATTGGAAGGGACCTTATGTTCTCATCTTGTTAACCCCAACAGCAGTTAAAGTTGCAAAACTCGAACCCTGGATTCATCACAGTTTAATAAAGTCAGCAGCCATTGATAGCAAGGAAGAAAGGAAGGCAGCTACAAAGATATTAGCTATGTGGCAATATTACCCTATACCACACGATGATGCTATTACACCTGTATAATGTGTTAATTGACTAATGAGTGATTTAATTCTCACCCTTTCTCACTTGCGGGTGAGAATAATCAAAGGGGGGAATGAGGTAGGCTATGGCCTAGCATGGCCTGCTACTATGAAAGGCGTGTAAGTTAGGTCTGGATCCTAACTCCTATTATAACTAGAAAAGAACCAAAAAATCTGTGGAAAATGAGAAAGCTGTTTTAAACTGCTTAATAAGGAGTTTTTATGAATCCATAAGTCTTCTATTATTCTCTTGTGTGTGAAAGAACAGAAATGTTACAGAAGATGCATTCCTGGAGCCGAAGTTAACCTTGCAGTAGAAAAGTTACCAAGTTAAGACTATACCATTGTTCAAGCAATCCTAAAGGAGGGGGCCGGTTGCTAGGCTCCGGAGGGATTTCTGATTGGATAGGTGCAGGGAATGTACAACCAATGAGAAGTATGCATGTATCGAGTTAGAACCAATAGAAAGTATTCATGTATCAAACTGAAAGAGAGGTATAAAAAGTTATGTCTCTGTATAAACTTTCGCTCAGTTACTTTGAAGCTTTGACTGACTGGGCCTGTGCACATTAAACTGGCTTGGACCCTGTCAATTGACTCCTGGATTTATTCATTGACTGCACTTTGCTACAACACTATAGCATGGGACAAACACAGAGAATCTCTAAAGGAAAAAAGGGGACTGTTGTAGTGGTCGATATCGAAGGACAGACTAGATAGGCCATGTGGTCTTTTTCTGTCGTCATGTTTCTATGTTTTTATATAAAGCACATGTAGAGGGTAATTTTACAAACCATGTTCATGTGTAATACATCTTATGTGTGTAAATGGCCTCTTAAAAAAGGGTTTTGCCTAAAAGTACACACTTTCCAGTAAGTAAGCCAGTACATACTTTCCAGTAGGCATGCACAAAGGCAGCGTCTGGGCGGTAAGTGGGTGGAGTCGCGATTTACATACATCTTTATAAAATGCACACGTGCATGCATAAAGTATGTGCTAGCATTTACATATGCTTTTAAGCAGACATAATGCCTGAACCATAAATGTAGGCACTATTGCTGCTGGATTTGCACTAGTATTTTATAAGGTCACATAGGTGCCTACATAGCTTTCCAAAATAGCACCAAAATAGATGCCTTCCTGCTCACTTAACCTAGGTGCCCTGTTATAAAATTACCCCCATACAGCTAAAGTTAACTTTAATTAAGAGGCTATTTGAAGAATTACTTTTCTTATGCACAAAATACCTTCAATTAGACTGATTTTTCCTGTGCAACTGTTATTTACTTTATTATTTGCCTTTTTTTAATTTAATTAAAATATGTGTATACCACAGAACTGGTCAAAGACCATCCTATGTGGTGAATAAGTTATTATCTATAATTAGAATATCCAACATAATATCCAACAACATAACATCTGCTTAGTTGCAGGCCTAAACTAAGTGGATACTGCCTGCAGAGTCACCGCACTCTCCGCATATTCACCATCAGCTTAAGCCAATGAGCAAGCCAGCTGAATATTGATCCCAACATTTTTAAGGTAGACTACTCTACAAATTAAACCAAACACGTGCTACCTGAACAACTTTTTCTAAATATGATTTTGTTTATACTTCTCAGTTATATTTCATCTCCGCATGTTCCCTTTGCTGTCTATTAAAATGTTTTAGGAATTTTTTTTTAACTTGTATCATGCCTCTACTTGTATAATGTTCTACTATGTTTTAATGTATACTCTTAAGTGGATATTTTATTGAGTTGTTTTAATGTGTGCTGTGCTGACACCATACCATATTACTATTAACATGATAGAATTTATTTTCAAGTTTTTGTCTTGCTGTTCTATTTATTTTATTTAATTTGCATTTCTAGACCGCTCTTCTGAAAAACTCTCATTGCAGTTTACAAAACCCATATCATCATAATTGTGTGTTATGCTGATATTTCAGTGTTCTATTATAGCTATACTGTCACTATAAGCTGCTGCCCTGACTGAACCTATTCTTGGAAGCCTAGCAAGGTTGGGCCTGGCTAGTATTTGGATGGGAGACTTCCTGGGAATGCCAGATGTTGTAGGCTTACTGCATGGCAGAAAGGCTTGTTTAAAAGTCTTTAAAGACCCCTCATTAGGGAAGATACAGTAAATATTAGTTCAAAACTGTATTCATCTTGGGGGTCATTTACTAACGATTACTATGTGTTATCTGCCATAGGGATCATAGAATTAAAATCGAACCTACATCAGATAGTGTTAACCCCTAGTAAATGACTTCCTTAATCTAAACACAATTTTTAAAGCTTTCAAGGAACAAAATTCAGGGTACTCTACTAGGGTCTGTGCTGCAATCCACAGTACTGTGCTCAATAATCACAGTTTGTATACCATTATGCATTGTAATAGCTCTTCCTTTTCACAAAGCCTCATGACAGAATTTGCACTGGGGATTGTTCCTCTTCATTTGTTAATGACTTGTTTACAATTATCCATATGGAACAATTTCAGGGCATAAGAAATGAAAGGCGTATTTATTGAACACATTACTGAGAAAGCCCAGGGAGTTACCCAGCTTTTATTGTGTGAGACTGTGCTGATTTTTTCAGGTGCATTTACTGTATGAAATGACAGTCCTTGTGATAATTAGCTTTACTGTGAGACAAATACCTATTAACTAAGCTAGATGCCTAGCGTGAAGGTATGGAAATGAAAGGGTACCAAGGACAATGAACTTATTTAAAATCATCTATCACTTTCAGAACTTGGTTTAGAAACCAAAGGACCGATATTCGAAAAGGCATTTATACAATTTACAGCCCTGTGAACAATATAAATTTATTTATTTATTTATTTAACAGCTCTTATATACCGCGCTATTTGACATCAGTGCGGTTTACATTAAACAAAATACACTCGGATTTAGAGAACTTGTCCAAGTTACAGGTAACAGGGGAATAAAACAAGGATTAACTGGGGAATAGCATATGAATAATTAAATAAAAGCAATTACATCAGACTAGAGATCTTGAGTGGGTATAGAGACATGTCATAAATAATATTTAACAGAGCAGGTATATACAGTGAAATATCATACGGTGGAACGGTCTAACATCATCATTTAACTATTATTGCTGAGTTGAGATAATGGGGTGAGAGGAGGGGAAATATTGATGTAAGAGAAGTGTTGTAAAAAAGGTGGGTTTTTAAAGCTTTTCTAAATTGCGATATATCTTTTATCAATCTGATGTTTAATGGAAGCTTATTCCAGCACCTTGGAGCAAAGGATGAAAATGATCTGCTAATGGTAGTTTGAGTACATTTTACTAATTCATTTGGAATCACTAGAGTATTTTCAGTTGTAGATCTTCTTGATCTGTTGTTTTGGGTATGAATGAGTAGATCAGAGATTGAAGGAGGTGAAATATTATGGAACGCTTTGAAGGTCATAAGAAGTGTTTTATAAGATAATCTACAAATTATTGGGAGCCAGTGAAGCTCCATTAGGATGGGGGTTATGTGTTGTCTCCTTGTAATTCCGCATAGTGATCTAGCTGCTGCATTCATAGCAAGCTGTAATGGATTAAGCGTAGATTTAGGTAGGCCTTGCAGGATAATATTCGCATAGTCAAAATGTGGAGTGACTAGCGCTTGGAATATTGTGCGGAAATCATTGGGGTCTAACATTGGGTTTTAAGTGTCGAAGAGTATTAATCTTGTGATAAATGGATTTTACTGTGGACTTTATATGCTCATTAAATTCAAGTCACTGGTCGAGAATGACACCTAAGTATCGAATGGTGGATTTAATAGGTAAATCAGCGTCTCGTACTCTTAATGAAGGTGGTGAAGAGAAGTCATTGTTTCTTGTAACGATAAGGACTTCAGTTTTTTTTAAATTTATTCGAAGGTTCTGAGTGAGCAGCCAATCGGTTATTGAATTGAAACAGTTAATTAAAACTGTGTAATCAGGGCTAATCACATTAATAGGTGTGAACAACAGCACATCATCAGCATAAATAAGACAAGATATACCAAAGGTACGGGCAATATTACAGATTGGTTGCATATAGATGTTAAAAAGCAATGCTGATAGTGAGGAACCCTGTGGAACACCTTGTTTCTGTTGGAATGGATAAAATGTATTGTTATCAATTCGAACTTGTTACCATCGGTCTTCTAGATAAGACTTGCACCAGTCCCATGCAATTCCTTGTATTCCCTTCTCATGGAGGCGGACTAGAAGTTGTTCATGATTAACTGAATCAAATGCTGCTGCAATATCTAGGAAGATCAATGCAACTCCGGTCTTGATATTATCTATAGCAATGATAAGGGAATTCATTAAAGAGGCAAGAAGAGTCTCAACTCCATGTGCTTCCCTAAAACCATGTTGGCTTGAGTCTAATGCTTCTCAGCGGGATATTCAATGGCACTAACAAGGTTAGTGCCACTGAATTCCCCCTAACCACTTAGCATCGGGGAGTGTGGTCATTCTGGGGAGGTGCGGAGGCAGTGATGGTCGATAACCAGGCAGCGGAGATATTGCATGCTGCTCAGTTAGCAACCTGCAGCTAAAAGACAGGTGAATCAAAAGCTCATCTCTCTTTTAGCCGAGGGGAGCTAACCAGGTAGCATGCAATATCACCACTTCCCGGTTAGCTACTGCAGCTGGGAGGCTGTGCGGCTAACAGAGATATTCAATATCGGGGCCACATATGACTCTGGTATTGAATATCCAGGGTTAAGGGTCGGCACAGATGGCTATGCGCCATAGCGGCACATAGCCTTCATAATTCAGTATCAGGCCCCAAGTTGCTTAGCCATAGTAAGTGTTCTCCATGGACATAAGATACAAGTCCTTACAAATGGGTGATACCATAAGCACTTCCATGAGAGGTACCACCACATAGGAATCTGATTCCCTGCCTCATGCCTTCACAGGAGACCTGCTTAGTCTTATGATGCCTAGTTTAGGAGAAGAAGTAAGCGAGCACAACTTTGCTTGTAAATTTTGTTAACTTAAAGCTTGGGACAAAAGATTTTATAGACTTATCTGGAAAATTCTATATTTGAAATTCTTTAAAATATTTATTGGCTTGGCTTAAATATTTAGAATTCATTTGCCTTAGTTTGTAGTTAAGCCTTTTAGAAATTTTAAACAAAACAGACAAGTCTTTGCTAGAAATAAAAGTTGAGAATTAATTTTCCCTATTTTGTAGTTATGCCTTTTAGAGTTTAAAATAAAATAAATGTGATTAATCTTTTCCCACTCCCTCTTCCAGCTCTCATCCACCCCAGGCACATCCTTTAATTTATACTCAGTTTACTCAATTAATAGTGAAATTTTTTATCATAAGGTATTTTAATCGGCAAGTGATTAGCACTTAAATAATACAATAAATTATAAGCAATTCAGTGAGAAGAAAACACATAATGGGGCACTTTTATCAAACCATACTACCCAGTAGCACAGGGTTTAGTGTGCTATTTGGGTACCATGCTAAAACCTAGCGTGGGCCTAGTGTTACACAGAAACATAGAAAAATGATGGCAGAAAAAGACCACATGGCTTATATAGTCTGCCCTTCCATATCAACTACAACAGTCCCCTTGTTTCCTTAAGAGAACTTCTGTGTTTGCCCCATGCTTTTTTTGAATTCAGATACTGTCATTGTCTCTACGTCCTCCACTGGGAGACTATTCCATGCATCTACCACTCTTTCCACAAAGAAATATTTCTGCATATTACTCCAGAGTCTATCCCCTTTGGCCCTCATCTTATGCCCCCTCGTAGCAGAGCTTGCTTTCAATCAAAAGAGACTCCCCTCTTGTGCATTTATGCCACAGAGGTATTTAAATGTCTCTGTCATATTTCCTCTATCCTGCCTTTCCTCTAACATATACATATTTAAATCTTTAAGTCTGTTCTCATATGCTTTATAACGAAGATCACTAACCATTTTAGTAGCCACCCTCTGCACTGACTCCATCCTGTTTATATCCTTTTGAAAGTGTAGTCTCCAGAATTGCACACAAAACTCCAAATGAGGTCGCACCAGAGCCTTATACAGATGCACTATCACCTCCTTTTTTCTGCTGGCCATTTCTCTTACTAGGCCATTCCTCTTACTATGCTTACTGTGCAAGCATTCTTCTGGATTTTGCCGCTACCTTTTCTACCTGTTTAGCTACTTTAAGATCATCAGAAACAATCATGCCCAGGTCCCGCTCTTCTTTTGTGGACAGAAGTACTTCACCCCCTACACTGTACCACTCCTTTGAATTTTTGCAGCCCAAAAGCACAACTTTTTTAGTATTTTTTAGTATTAAATCTTGGCTGCCAAATTCTAGACCATTCTTCTGGCTTAGCTAGAACCCTCTTCATGTTATCTACTCCTTCCTGCATGTCTATCAATTGCAGATTTTGGTATCATCCGCAAAGAGGCGTATTTTTTAGTATTAAATCTTGGCTGCCAACTTCTAGACCATTCTTCTGGCTTAGCTAGAACCCTCTTCATGTTATCTACTCCTTCCTGCATGTCTATCAATTGCAGATTTTGGTATCATCCGCAAAGAGGCAAATCTTACCTGACAGCCCTTCTGCAATATCACTAACAAAGATGTTAAGAAGAATCGGACCAAGGACAAGAACCCTGCGGCACACCACTGGAAACCTCCTTTTCCTCAGAGTGAGCTCCATTTACCTGTACCCTTTCTTGCCTCCCACTCAAACAATTTCTAACCTAGTCATTTTAGGGTCCATCCCTAGGGTACTCAGTCTTTTTATAAGTCATCTGTGTCAAAGGTTTTACTGAAATCTAAGTACAATACATCTAGGACTCTCCCTCGGTCCAACTCCCTGGTCACCCAGTCAAAGAAATCAATGTTATTTGTCTGACCAGACCTGCCTCTGGTAAACCCATGCTGCCTTTGATCCTGCAATTCATTAGATACCATAAACTTCATTATTCTCTCTTTTATCAGCATTTCCAATAATTTACTCACCACAGAGGCTAGACTAAACAGCCTGTAGTTTTCAACCTCATTCTTACTTCCGCTTTTGTGTAAAGGGATCACATATGCCTCTCCTAGTCCTCTGGGAACACTCCCGACTCCAAAGAAGCATTGAAAAGGTCAGTGGAGCCGCTAGAATGTCCCCAATTTCCATCATTATTCTTGTATGTATCCCATCTAGCCACATCGTATTGTTTACTTTTAGTTTAGCTAGTTCTTCATGAACACAGTCTTTTGAAAATCATTCAAGATCCCCATCATTTCTGTTCTTATTTTGGGGTATTTTCTGAGGTCCTGCTCCTTGCCCTTCATCTGTGAATGCAGAACAGAAATATTTGTTAAGCAATTCCGCTTTATCCTCATCAGTTTCTATATATTCCTCCCCTTCACCCTTGAGTCTGACAATATCGCTTTTGCCCTTCCTGCTCTAATTTACATATTTGAAAAATGTCTTATCTCCCCATTTTATTTCATTGACTATTTCTTCTTCTTTTTATATCTTTGCTTTCCCGACTACTTTCCTAGCTTCTCTAAGTTTTTCCAAATGTAGATGTTTGTCTTCCTCTCTCTGTGATCTCTTGTATTTTGTGAAGGCCTCCCTCTTTTTCTTCACCTTTTCAGCTACTTCTTTTGAGAACCATAGTAGCTTCCTTTTCCTTTTACATTTATTTACCTTTCTAACAAAAAGTTTTCTTGCCTTTAAAATATCCCCTTTCAGTTTTGCCCATTACTTTTATATATCCCCCAGCTGTTCCCTTCTAATTTGCTAAGCATGATGTCTTTCTCTAATGGTCTCTCTCTTGTCTTGTCATCTGAGCTTCTAAAGAAAGGTAGGTTTGATCTCCTCTAGTACTGGCTGGTTTGTTCTTTTGGCAGTCCATGGAACACAAAGTTTTCGATGCCAGCATCATAATTCAAAGGCATCAATTTTCTTCCTGTCTATCTTTTTCACTGTCCAACTTTCGCATCCATATGACGTTATTGAAATTACCATGGCTTGAACAAGTCGAATCTTTGTATGGAAAGAGACATCTCTGCTCTTGAGAATCTTATCTAGATCCTTCATAGCCATTCTGCTAAGAGCAATGCGTCATCTGATTTCTTGACTGCTTGTTGCTTCTTTATTGATAGTTGATCCAAGTAGGTTAAAGTTGTCCACTATTTCAATTTCTTCTCCATCAACGATGAACTTCAGGATCTTTGTCTTCTTTACAATAAGGTACAGGCCCATTTTAAGACTATATTCCTTGATCTTAAATAGCAAATGTTTCAGATCATCTTTATTTTGAGCCAGTAATGTGGTATCATCGTAGCAAAGTTTGTTGATGAGTCTCTCACCAATCTTCACACCTCTGTTGTCTTCATACAGTCCTGCTTCTCTGATGATTTGTTTTGCATATAAATCAAACAGGTAGGGGAAAGATATGCAGTCTTATCATACTCCTTTGCTGATTTTAAATCATTCTGTTTCTCCTTGTTCCATTCGAACTGCTGCTTCTTGATCATTGCAAATGTTGTGCAAGAGAACTATCAGGTGTTCTGGTATACCCATGATTCTTAATGTGGCCCAGAGTTTCTCATGGTTTACAAAGTCAAAAGCCTTGTTTTAGTCAGTAAAACATATATAGATATCTTTTGGGTAGTCTTTAGTCTTTTCAAGGATCCATCTCACATCCACAATGAAGTCTCTCGTTCCTCGCCCTTTTCTGAACCCTGCTTGCATTTCAGGTAGTTCTCGTTCCAGGTATGGTTGTAGTCTCTGCTAAATAATCTTCAGTAGAATATAAGAACATAAGATAAGAACATAAGATATGCCATACTGGGTCAGACCAAGGTCCATCAAGTCCAGTATCCTGTTTCCAACAGTGGCCAATCTAGGTCATACGTACCTAACAGTTTCCCCAAAAGACACAGGTTCCACAATGCTTGCACTGGGTCAAGCATTGATATCCTGGGTCCCTTCTTAATAATGGTTTATGGACCTTTCCTCCAGGAACTTGTTCAAACCTTTTTTAAACCCAGCTACACTAATAGCCTTTACTACATCCTCCAGTAACAAATTCCAGAGTTTGCACGTTGAGTGAAAAAATATTTTCTTTTATTAGTCTTAAATAGTTTATGCTGTAGCTTTATTGCATGTCCCCTAGTCTTTCTATATTCTGATAACGTAAACAATCAATCTACGTTTACCCGTTCCACTCCGTTCATTAATTTATAGACTTCTATCATATCTCCCCTCAGCTGTCTCTTTTCCCGGTTAAAGAGCCCTAACCTTTTTAGCCTTTCTTCATAGGAGTATCTTTCCATCCCCTTTACCATTTTGGTGGCTCTTCTCTGAACCTTTTCTAATATCGCTATATCCTTTTTAAGATACGGCAACCAGAATTGCACACAATATTCAAGGTGCGGTCTCACCATGGAACGAATCTTGTTGGCATATGGGATCAGAGTAATTGTGTGATAATTTCCACAGTCAGTTGGATCACCTTTCTTTAGTATTGGTATAAACACAGATCTTTTTCAGTCAGTTGGCCATGATGTTGTCTTCCAAATTTCCTGGCAGAGCCTTGTAAGTATGGTAACAGCTACATCAGATTGTTGTAATACTTCCATGGGAATGCCATCAATGCCTGGTGCTTTGTTCTTTGATAAGGCTTTCAATGCTGCTTCAGCTTCTTCTTTCATCACCAATGGTTCCTGATCATAAGGTACAGGTTGAAAAGGCTGTTTGTCCACTTGATCTTTATCATATAATAACTCTGTATATTTTTTCCACCTTTTCTTAATCTTGAAGGACTAGAAAAGGGGACTGCTACTTCTGGAGAGAGATCTGCAATTGTGAGTATATACTTCTGGGACTTTTTTCTGAAGGGAATTCTTTGGATTAAATCTGATTAATCTATGAACCCAGTGTATTTGTTAAATCAGTCAGGGCCTAGTAGCAGAAGTTTAAGTTTAAATTTAAAACACAGAAGAGAGCTTTCTGGTTAGATTCAGAACCCAGCAGAGAGCTTGTAGTTTAAATTTAATACTCACTCAGGGCCTAGTAGCAGCAAAGTGCTTTTAGTTTAAATTTAAAACATAGAAGAGAGCTTTCTGGTTAAATTTAGAACCCAACAGAGAGCTTCTAGTTTAAATTTCATACTAAGTTAGAGCCTAGCAGAAGCAAAGAGCTTTAATTTAATTCAAATCAGAATATAACAGCATAAAAGGCAAAACAGGGTTAGTATTCTTTGAGCAACAAATAAAGTCTTATAGAGACCTTTACAAAGAGGCCTTCTACCTAGGGGACAAGAGACCTGTGAAACCTTTTAAATAGGTGTTAAACCCAGGTGGCAGGTCAAAAGGCCATTTTGAAAGACTCCTTCTATCCAAGCAAGGAATGTTAATCACCCAGGAAGTTGGTCACAGCTTACCTTAGAAGCACAGCCCTCTTTTAATAAGTCTTATTTCCCTGCCTCCCCAACACCCACCCACCCCTGGGATAATCATAGCTTTATAGGTATTTATTTACTTATTTATTTATTTATTTAATGTCTCTTCTATACCGCGCTCTTTAAAAATCAGTGCAGTTTACAGGTAGCAGATTTGTGCAGTGCAGACAGGCCTACACTGGACTTACAATAAACAGGGAATTATATACAGGGTTAACAGGGTAACTATGTACAAGATAACTCGCTGTCATACGTTATGATGATAGCTCGGCACTATTTACACGTTGGCTCAGCTATATACATGGTGACAGAGCAGGGGATTATACCTCTTCCCGGGGTAGAGGGGAAAGGGGTCTAGCGGGCGGGCTGCAGACTCGTGGAGTGGCTGTGTCTGGGGCGTCAACCAGGGTCCTGAGTGTGACTGACTGCGGGTTGTCATTTGTTTTGGTGTAGTACTGGAGGAACAGATGCTTCAATGCCTTCCTAAACTGGGAGAGGTCATTGATAGCCCAGATGGCAGGTGGCAGGGCGTTCTAGCATGTGGGTGCATATAGGAGAACGCTCTCTTTCTAGTTGCCTGTGATCATTTTGTGATCACGTTCGGGAGTTTTAGGGTATTGACGGCGGCTGATCTCCTTAGTCTGTTGAGGGGGGTGGTCTGTATGCAATCTGTGAGGGAGGTGGAGGAGCACTTGTTGATGGCTTTGTAGGTCATCATTAGGTAGTTACACATCTTAAAGGAAAGGAGGTGCTCTCAGGCGCAGCTCATTATCCAAATCAGTCATACACTAAGGACCTAAGATTAATTAATCTTCAGGTGAACAAGGTATATTAAACATATTGGGTACACTTTTATTAGTATAAGTATCCACAGCATCCCTTAGTAAGTAAAGAACTTAAAGATCTAAACACAAGCTTAAATCTAAGATGCAGAGAGCAGTCCAGCTGCGAGATCAGGGCTTTCTAGTCTTTTGCATTGAGTGTCACATGTATGATTTTCTCCCAGTTGGTGAGAAGTCTTACGTGTGCACTAGGTGCAAGGAGCTCTTTGCTCTCAAGGAACGAGTCTGCTCTTTAGAGGCTAAAGTAGCAGACCTGGAAGACATAAGAAAGACAGGGAGGTGCATAGATGAGAACTACAGGGATATAGTCCTGAAGTCCCACCACCAGTCTGGCAGCATCCCTGTTGCCATGGAGGAGAGAGGTCACGTGACAGGAGAGCATCACCCTGGTGTGCCAGGAAGTGATCCTGTAACTAGGACCTGTCCTCCAGGTGATGTAAAACCCTCTCGCACCGAGGAAGTTTCTCCAGGGCCATGTGCCCATCAGGGAAGGGTTAGGACAGCCGTTATACTTGGTGATCCGATCATTAGGCATGTAGATAGCTGGGTGGCTGGTGGACGTGAGGATCGCCTGGTAACATGCCTGCCTGGTGCAAAGGTAGTGGACCTGATGCGCCACCTAGATAAGGTCTTAGATAGTGCTGGGGAGGAGTCTGCTGTCTTGGTATATGTCAGTACCAATGACATAGGAAAATGTGGTAGGGAGGTTTTGGAGGCTAAATTTAGGCAGGAAGTTGAAATCCAGAACTTCCAGGGTAGGGTTCTCTGAAATGCTTCCCGTTCCATGCACAGGACCCAAAAGGAAGGCAGAGCTCCAGAGTCTTAATGCGTGGATGAGACAATGGTGCAAGGATGAGGGTTTGGGATTTGTTAGGAACTGGGGAACATTCTGGGGAAAGGAGGGGCTCTTCCAAAGGGATGGGCTTCACCTTAACCGGGATGGCACCAGGCTGCTGGCATTAACCTTTAAAAAGGAGATAGACAGCTTTTAAACTAGATAATTGGGGAAAGCCAACAGTCGCACAAGAGCACATGGTTTGGAAGAATGTATCCCTGAAGGATAACACCAAAAGCAGAGAGGTTCCAAAAAAGAGTGAAGTTGCCCAAATGCCCTTGAGTATGGAGCAGAGAGAGCTTAAAGATTCCAAATTACCTATGCCAACCAATAACGAAATTAACATGAATAAAATACAGTCTCCAAAATGCTTGTATGCAAATGCTAGAAGTCTAAAAAATAAGATGGGAGAGTTAGAATATATAGCACTAAATGAGAGGTTAGATATGATTGGAATCTCAGAGACATGGTGGAAGGAGGACAACCAGTGGGACACTGTGATACCTGGGTACAAACTATATCATAATGATAGAGCTGATCAAATTGGTGGAGGGGTTGCGCTCTATGTTAGAGAGGGCATTGAATCAGAAAGGATTAAAGTTTTGCAGGAAACGAAATTTGCTGTAGAATCTCTATGGATAGAAATTCCATGTAAAAAGGGGAAGGCAATGGGAGTGGGGGTGTAATATCGACTGCCTGGCCAGAATGAACAAATGGATGATGAAATGCTCAAAGAAATCAAGGAAGCTAACAAAAGTTACAGCACAGTAATAATAATGGGTGATTTCAATTACCCCGGTATCGACAGGGTCAGTGTCACAGCAGGACATGCAAGGGAGATAAAGTTCCTTGATGAAATAAATGACTGCCTTTTGGAGCAGCTGGTTCATGAATTGACCAGAGGGGAAGCCATATTGGACATAGTCCTTAGTGGAACACCAGATCTGGTGCAAGAGATAAGGGTGTTGGGGCCAGGGCCGGATTTACCTTGAGTGAGGCCCTATGCCAACAAAAATTGTGGGCCCCCAGCAGGGGCGGCCCAAGGGGGGTGTGGGCCTCATTTGCATAAGGGGCCTCATTTGCATAAATATTTGCATAATGTTACCATATACTAACTTTTAGTAAACGTGCCTCTTAATGAGTGTATGGATAAAGAAAGACTAAAAGATTTCTACATTACTATAATCCAGTGCCAACTGCCAGACACATTAGGAACTACTACAAACACTGCCCATTTAGAACCCATAGCAAACCCGCCGTATCCTAACAGCACTACCAGGACTCACAAAGCACCATACTCTACCAATCAAAAGGCAACACTGCAAATATTAAACCAATACATTTCAGAGAACAACAATACATGACCTACTGGGGAAAGAGAACAAGTGGCAATGTCAAATAGGAATTATATAAACAGAACACCTCAGCTCAGTTATACATGCAGAACATAGACCATCACCAAACAAGTAATCACATTTTAGAAACAGGAAGACAATAATTAAACTGGGAATCCCAAAAGCCAAACTTGGAATGTACAACACTGTAGAAATAAAACTATACATTAATTTGCTCTTGTACTAAACAAAGCGCAGACGTTAATGATGCACATTTCCCAGAGCTGACATATTCCAATTAATAAATTCAAAATAAAGAGATATTTTTCTACCTTTTGTGCATTTTTTTCAGATGCAATTGCTCCAGCCACTTTCTTCTGGTTTCTTCATGTCTTCTGCTAACTCTCCATCGTCTGCTGTCCATTTGTCCTTTCTTCTCTCTTCTAGTTTTTTTCCATTCTCTCTCTACATCTGCTTTAACATACTAATCTTTCTCCTTTTGCTCTTTCCTCATTCCTATTTCATCCACTCAAATTTTACCCCTCCATCCTCAATCCCCACTTACTCTCCCAATACCCGGCCAATTGTAGATTTTTTTATCCCTCCCACACAAAATATTTTTCCCTTCTCCATTTTACTCTTCCAGCCCCATCCCATTCTAATCCTCCCCCAACATCAGCTCCCTTCTAGTTCCAGCCTCACCCAGCATCCATTCCCTTCTAGTCCCTGCATCAGCCCATTTCCAGTCCTAGCCACCCATCAGCCCATTTCCAGTCCTAGCAACCCCCCAACCCAATACCAGTCCTAACCCCCCATCACCCCATTTTCAGTTTAAGCCCCCCCTATAACCCATTACCAGTCCTAACCCCCCATCAGCCCACTTCCAGTCCTAACCCCATCAACCCATTTCCAGTCAGCCCCCCATAGCCCATTGCCAGTCCTAACCCCCCCCATCAGCCCATCAGCCCACAGCCCATTACCAGTCCTAACCCCATCAGCCCACCTCCAGTCTTAACCCCCCCCAGCCCATTTCCAGTCCTAACCCCCCCCATAGCCCATTACCAGACAGCCCCCATCAGCCCACAGCCCATTACCAGTCTTAACCCCCCCCAAAGCCCATTACCAGTTCTAAACCCCCCCAACAGCCCATTATCAGTCCTAACCCCATCAGCCCACCTCCAGTCTTAACCCCCCAGCCCATTTCCAGTCCTAGCCCCCCCATAGCCCATTACCAGACAGCCCCCATCAGCCCACAGCCCATTACCAGTCTAAACCCCCAAAAACCCATTACCAGTTCTAAACCCCCCCCAACAGCCCATTACCAGTCCTAAACCCATCATCCCACCTCCAGTATTTACCCCCCCCCAGCCCATTTCCAGTCCTATCCCCCCCCATAGCCCATTACCAGACAGCCCCCATCAGCCCACAGCCCATTACCAGTCTTATCCCCCCCAAAGCCCATTACCAGTTCTAACCCCCCACCCCCAACAGCCCACAGCCCATTACCAGTCCTAACCTCATCAGCCCACCTCCAGCCTTAATCCCCCCAACCCATTTCCAGTCCCAGTCCCAGCCCCCCCAATAGCCCATTACCAGTCCTACCCCTCCCCCTCCCCCTCCCCCGGCCTAAAGTAAAATTTAATTTAAAAAAAAAAAAACCAGCTGGCTGCCGCCGCGGGGCCCCCTCTGCTGCCGCGGCAGCATGGACTGACCCGCGGGGGCCCCCTCTGTAAGCTCGGTCCCTCCCTCCGTGCCTCCGTGTCTCCCTCCGTGCAGGCTGTGAGAGACGCGAAGGCAGAAGGAGACAGTCTGCCTTCGCGTCTCTCACAGCCTGCACGGAGGGAGACACGGAGGCACGGAGGGAGGGACCGAGCTTACAGAGGGGGCCCCCGCGGGTCAGTCCATGCTGCCGCGGCAGCAGAGGGGGCCCCGCGGCGGCAGCCAGCAGGTTTTTTTTTATTTTATTTAAAAAAAAAAGCCTAACTAGTTCAATTTTTGTGGGCCCTTTGCAGCTGTGGGCCCTACGCCATGGCGTACATGGCGTATAGCTAAATCCGGCCCTGGTTGGGGCCACTTGGCAATAGTGATCATAGCATGATCATGTTTGATTTAATTAGTGGAGGAGGGATGGTAAGGAAATCCACAGTACTACCTTTTAACTTTCGAAAGGGAGACTATGATAAAATGAGGAAAATAGTTAAGAAAAAACTAAAAGGAGCAGTTGCAAAGGTTAAAGACTTACATCAAGCTTGGCTGTTGTTTAAAAATACTATCTTGGAAGCCCAGACTGGCTGAGTAGTATAATGGGTACACTACTCATCAAACTGATTGTCAGGTGAGATAAGGATGACAGCAGCCAATCAGCGCTCACGTCTGGTGTATGTCCCGCCTCTGGCCATGCCCCCTCCAATAGAAATGAATGGTGAACTAGCTCCTCCCATCCACGCCCCCCTGCATGGCCACACACCCACTCTGACATGCACCCACCCCGCCCCCAAGGATGACATTAGCCAATCAGCGCCCACTTCTGGGTTTGTGCCACACCCACACCCCACCCTCAGTGATGACATTAGCCAATCAGCGCCCACTTCCGGGTTTATGCCACACCCACACCCTCTCACCCTCAACCATACCCCCCCCCCAGCCTACATCATCGTAAATGACATCACCGGAAACAGGGTGTCATCAGAAATGGACAGTGTCGCTTTTCGATGACATCACCGAAAACAGGGTGTCTGACCCCCCCTGAAATGTATTTTGCTTCCAGTTTATGCTGACATCAGCAAAAGCAGGAATCCCGGAAATCACAAAAATGCTTTCTTTCTCCCTGCCCGAGTTTTTTTTGTCTCTCACAAAGCAGTGCAATGCTTTTGTGTGTATTGCAGACTATTTAGAACTGATTGTTAAAAATAACCCTTTGGTAGCAACAGGAACACAACCCTGTATCTGTAATGTGATGCAGACACACAGCATTTGGTATACAGGCTTTTCTTTCCAAATGTTAAAAAGCAATTAACACATCTTTGTTAGAGAAACCAGTGCTGTCCATGTGATAGAGTTTTGCTTTTAAGACCTCACTGTTAGAGAGAAGTATTCTGACAGCAGAGGAGTTCAGGCTGAAACACAGAGAGAGACCTGAGTTCAAATCCCACTACAGCTATGGTTTTTTTAGTGGCTTTGAAAAAAAACAATACAGAGAAACAAGCCTAGGCATGCTTCTAGGAGGGGAAATGGTAACATGTGATTGGCAGAAACAAGAGACTTGTTCTGAGCATGCTCCTGGTGAGTGTAGAAAGAACAGGCTATACTTTAAAACACACAGGATGTGTGGAATAAATCCATTCTGAAGATGTTAACAAAATAAAATGAATAGTCATATCATGGCAATCATGAAGGAAACCTTATTGAAGAGTATTTACTATGACCCAAAAGCGATAGGGAGCTTTGGGGGCATAAATCCTGTACTTCAAGCTGCTAAAAAGCATGATAAAACAGTCAACAGAAAAGATGTAGTTAGATGGGCTACAGGACAAGATGCTTATACTTTGCACAGATCTGCTAGGGTCTGTTTTAAAAGAAAGAAGACAATCGTGTCAGATGTGGATGCGCAATGGCAGACTGATTTAGTTGATATGGCAGCCTTGTCCCATTAAAACAATGGCTACAAATACATCTTAATAGTGGTAGACATCCTGTCAAAATATGCTTGGGCTGCAAGTTTAAAATCGAAAACCAGTCGTGAAGTTGCTAAAGCCTTTGAAAAAATATTTAATCTAGGTCGTATACCTGAAAAAATACAGACAAACAGGGGTAAAGAATTTTTAAAAAGGTTTCTGAAGAATTTATTAAAACAAAGAGGGTTCATCATTTTGTAACCAATAACGATGTTAAAGCAGCGGTGGTAGAAAGGTTTAACAGGACTTTGAAATCCAAAATGTGGCGTTATTTTACAGCACACAACACCTTTAGGTACCAAGACGTACTGCAGGCTTTTGTGCACAGCTATAATCATAGTTTTCACAGAACAATAAAGGCAAGGCCTATAGATGTGACATACACAAATTCTCTGCAGATCTGGAAAAGAATCTACGGTGATAGCATCAAACATAAGCACACCAAGAACCCCTTAAAGAAAGGAGATCATGTAAGACTTTCAAAAACTAAAGGAAAATTTGAAAAAGGTTACGAGCAAATGTGGACTGACGAGCTAGTTTATAATAACGGACATTTTAAACAGGGGACAGAAAGCGACATACAAGATACATGATTATGATGGTGAAGTCATACAAGGTTCTTTTTATCTTGAAGAATTCTTAAAAGTCACCCCACAACAGGACAGAATATACCGTATCGATAAGGTTCTAAAGGTAAAAGGATGTGGCAGGAATAGATTCTACCTCGTGAAATGGAGTGGGTGACCTGTTAAATTAAACAGTTGGGTTAAAGCATCAGAGACTCAAAGCATCTGATTTCTTTCTTTTGAAGCAACATTAAAAAAAATGAATGATGGTGGCTTTTATATCACACTGCCTAGCAATGCCTCAGCGGGTGTGCTTCCCCAAAATACCAGCTCTAATTTTACCATACAACTAGCAAGGCCATTGGACTTACAAGGACCGTGGGAAGTAGGGCTAGTGGAAATACAA
Source organism: Ichthyophis bannanicus (assembly GCA_033557465.1). Taxonomy (NCBI): domain Eukaryota; kingdom Metazoa; phylum Chordata; class Amphibia; order Gymnophiona; family Ichthyophiidae; genus Ichthyophis; species Ichthyophis bannanicus. Next base: position 180,352,530 of record CM066038.1, on the reverse strand, counting down.
TATCCCAACACTTGGGAGAATATTAAGGAAGATCAAAAGTATGTTGTCACCTCTGTAGCAGGAAATATACAGCACCACATTACAGTCAGGAGAGGACATTATACAACCATGCAGAGTTTAGTGGAATCCATGAATCAGGACACTAGAAGCATCTATAAATCTGCGCCACCACAAATCATTTATGAACCCTATGTGCGAAGAATCCAAATAAAATCGGACGATAGGTCTGTTATTTCTGCAGATGGTGATTTGGCAACCATTTTAGGAATAGAAGCTGATGTTAATACACAGTGTTCCCATTTTCCAGTGGATATCACAGAAGGTTTTAATACCCTCTACCTGTACACAGATATTGTAGAGCACCAGTTAGTAGGTGACCATTTTGTGCCACTGCTGTGCTGTGTTCCAACTAAGGGGTTTAGGGATGAGTTTATCACATTAACTTATGATAAGCCGCACTATGTCCCTGTGAACAAACAGCATATTGACACCATCACATTTGAAATAAAGACAGATCAGAACAGATACGTCTCATTTCGTTACGGGAAGATGATCCTTAAGCTTCATCTGCGCCCCCGGAGGGTGGCTGTTTTTTAAAATGGTTGTGGCTAAAGACTACAGAGACCCCAAAGCATACAAGTATTATTATACAGCACAAGCCGGCTATGGACTTTCAGGATATCATGGAATACCAGTCATGTACGGTGCTGGTGTCGGTGGGGTGTTTTGCAGTCTCTTTAGAAAAGCTATTCCGTTTTTGAGAAGGGGTTTTGAAATTATTAACCACACGTGAAAGGCACCGCAAAAAGCATAGCCAAGGATGTCATGAGTCATGTCACAACGGCTGTTCTAAATAAAATGAACCATTCTACAGAACAGGCAAGATCAGGACTGGCTGTGATTAGAAGAGCTGTTAAAAGAAAGAGAACCAAGTCTCAGGAGTTACTGCAAGGACCTCCAAAGCCTTTCAAAAGAAAGAAACCCGAAGGTGACAAGTCTCAGAAGCTTAACCACCGGTCTAAGAAGAGAAGCACTCGCTCTAGGAAGTGAGATATATTCTAAAAAAGCACCATGACGTTTGTACACCACGGCTCTGAAGAGTATGTTAAATTGGAACTGCACCTGTTTCAACTAGCTCTGACCCAAACAAGCATTGAAAAAAGTATTTATGTGGAAATTCCGCCATTATTGGCTTTGTCGGAAACAGCCCCTTTGGACTTCTATATTCTAGGTCATGGTGAAGACTACATTGATTTAAATAGTACCGTTTTGCACCTGACGTGTAAAATTGTGGAAAAAGATGGCTCAAACATTGGTCCAGCAGCCAAAGTAGCGCTGGTGAACTACCCAATCGCATCTCTGTTTAACCAGCTGGATGTTACCCTGGGAGACCAACTCATTAGCCAGAGCAACAACTGCTACCCCTACAGAGCCCTCATAGAGCTGCTTCTCAGTTATGGTGAAGGACCCCTCAAATCACAGTTTACAAGCGGGTTGTTTTATAAAGACACAGCCGGGGAGCATAAAGTGAGAGAAATAGGATCTCGCAACGTCGTTTTTACTGAAAGGGCCCAATTTACTGCCTCTAGCCACAAGGTAGAGCTATTGGGGCATTTACATAGCGATCTATTTTTTCAAGAAAAGCTATTGATTAATAGTGTGGATCTCAAAATTAAATTGACCCGCAACAAAAATTCTTTCTGTTTAATGAGCGGTGATGCCGAAGAAAGTTATAAACTCCTTATCCTAAACGCTGCACTCTTTGTGAAGAGAGTTAAAGTTTCCCCGGAGTGCGCTTGGGACATGTGGAAGCTCTGCTGAAAGCTCTGCTGAAAGCTAATGTCAAGTATGCTATTGACCGTGTGTGGCTGAAGGTGTTTAGCATACCAGCAGGAGCCCTGGTGACTAACCAGGAAAATCTCTTTTTGGGGCAGTTACCAAAACTCATTGTGCTGGGATTTGTGGATAATGATGCTTTCAGCGGTAATTATGCTAAAAACCCCTTCAGTTCTAAACATTATGATATTAATTTTGCCGCTCTGTATGTGGATGGTGAACAAGTACCCGGGAAACCTCTTCAACCTGACTTTCAAAATGGCTGTTGTGTAAGAGAATATATGCAACTAGTACAAGCAACTGGCAAACATCTGAAAGACACAGCGTTGCTGATTGACCATCAGGAGTTTTACAAAGGTTATACCCTGTTGGCATTTGACCTTTCACTGGATCAGGAGTGTGCAGACCATTACTCGCTGATTAAAACTGCTAACCTGCGGGCTGAAATACGTTTTGCCAGCTCCTTATCCCATACAGTTAACATGATGGTTTATGGGGTTTTTGACAATGTGATAGAAATTAATCATAGAAGGAATGTTCTTTTTGATCATTCGTGAACATGAACACCATGCAGATCTTCCATATTTTAAAGAAGGACCCCTGTGTTGCAGATTTCTTTTTAGATGTGTTACCCAGCGACTGGTTAGCTGATGTACAAATATCAAGGAAGCCTGTGTGTTTGATGTTAAATACACATACTCATAACCTACCTGGAGAACACTGGTTAGCCCTCTATATATGTGGAGATGGAACAGGGGAATTTTTTGATTCTTATGGACAAACCCCAGATAGCTTATTCTTTCCTACCAGCATTATGAGCTTTTTCAACAAGAATTGTAAAGCTGTTTTATACCACAGCAGACAATTACAGCACCCAATGTCCCCACTTGTGGATATCACTGCGTGTTTTTCTTGCACCACCGCTGTAAAGGGGTGCCTTTTGAAAATATTTTAGAAATGTATTCTGAAGATTTAATGCAAAATGATGATATGGTGTTACATTTTGTAAAACGCAACAAACAAACTTTGTGTAGATCTTTTAGAAATCCGTTTCATAACCAGCAGGTGTGTGTTTCCTATCTTGAATGTTATGCTGTTTCTAAATAAAAAGCACCCCCCTCTAAGGAGGTTTTTGAAAAGAAACCACTGTCTAGTCTTTTATTTTTGTTTTTAAACATTTTATTGAAAATACATTTTTATACACTCAACCACCGGTAGCTGTGAGATAATTTACGTTTTTTGTGAGAGAGTAGCTCTTTGCTCTTTATCAGCTTCGTGTACGTTTTAGTAACCTTCACAGAGGGATTCTCCTTGAGGTATGCCAGTACATCTCTGTTGGCTGCATTACCCATCACCATGGAGGACATATTTAATTCAGCTAGGGTTTGCATGAACTCCCCCCAGCCCTTGGGTATTCTTGGTTGTGAAAGAGCTTGGGGCTGCATAGCCCCACGAACGAGGTCAAGTAGGTTAGAGCCATTGACAGGGTTTCCCTGGTATACAAATGTTCCATTTCCATCCCAGGATGCCACATCCTTGTTTTTTAACAGTTTGTTAAGCAGCACCTTAGCATTTTTCCTATAGCACAAATTGATGCTGTTTAACACTTCTTGTATTGTAGGGTCTGGAGGTATAATATTTTCTAGAGATGCTGCCGTTGATGCTTCATGTTGTGCCTGTAGATACAAGTTTATTTTTTATTTTTCCATATCCCTTTGTCTGTTAAGCACGAGATAGCGCTGTAACACTTCTGAATAACATTTAGCCTTTTCATGTTCAGACATATCAACGCTTTGCAGGATGTTTTTCATTTCTTCATCTAACTTATGAATGGTCGTGGTTCTAATATTTTCATCCCGATCTGGCGGGTTTCTCAAGCGTTCGAGTTGTTGACTAGGGACTATGTCCATTTCTTCAGCATGCTGCATTAGCGGTTTGTCAGAAGCCCCGTTACCAATGGTAATGCAAAACTTAACAGGGGCCCGATAAATCCACCCGACTGTCTCACCAATTGCTTCTTTTTTTTAATGGGTAGTCTTTTATCGCACAGACTCTTTATGGCATGACGCTTCCCTTTTAAAACCTTTATCTGATGTTGTGAAAGAGGAATATTACCTTTTAGGGTGTTGAAAGCGATTTCAGCTATAGCTGCTACCAAGTCATTAGAAGCTGTATTCAGGATGGCTCTTCTGTGCTGCGGAGAGGCTTGAACCAAAAGTTTTAAAAGGGGCAGGTTTCTCTTTACACGGTGAGACATGTTGTCTGAGACACACAAGCATGTATGAAGGGCCTGTTACATATTCATTTCTTTTATGGGGGATTTGTGGTTTTTCACACTATACCGTAGTCCAGTCTGGCAGGAAAATATCCTCCTCAATCTGTAAGCTTCAGGCGTTGTGGTGTTTAAATCCACAACGAGATAACCATATGGCTTTCTCGTGGCATCCTCGAAGACTTCTAAAAAGAATTTTGATTATCCAGGGTACATCTGCCTGGCTAGAATGGCAATCTTTAACTTATCTCTAGGATTCTTAAAGAACACCATGTATTTGGTATTTCAAGTTATAGTTCGGCTTGCTTTGCCTTGACAGAAAACATTCTGAACAATATATGTGATGCTCAGGTTTCTGTGATGCACATACTTAGTAAAGGCTTTCTCTATTTCACCACTTTTACAGGCAGAATCCATTAGATCATCTACAATAACCAAGTTTACTTTATTGGTTGGAAACATTCAGTCATCATTAAAAGTATCAGGCAAAGTGTCCATAAATGTAATAAAAGGATATTTATTTGAAATTTTTTATACAAAGGTTGCCAGCAACTGTAACACCATACAATATTGTTAGGCATGACAGTCAATACACGCCCAGCGTGTTCTAACAGCTTTTTAACAAAGAAGCTCTTGCCTGAATTGGATGGCCCAGCTAAAATACAAGAAAAAGGATGTGACCAGCGCACATCCACCATGCTAGTATCTGTAGGGTAGTGTGCTAAAGCCATCCTCCAATTTCACCTTTTTGTCATACACAACCTTTTGTGTTTTTTAATCACACCAGTCTCTATTGTCCAACTCTTTTTGTTTCTTATAATACCAGGTTGTTGTACTCCTATCTTTTTCTGGGGTAAATCTGCTGCCCCAGGCTTGTTGTCAAAAACTAGATCTTTCAAACTAGTGAAATTGATTTTCTGGCAGTTTTCTACGTTTAACGTAATCCCTTTCACTTTCATACAGGTCTTTCCGTTTAACAGCTTGTAACCATATGATTTAGGCCCCACTGATACAAACTCTGTGATAGGTTCATCTGCGGGTATCTCACTTGTGAGCTCACGTAAATAATCACCCAAAGATGGGTTCCAATCTCCCTCTAGACTTAGAAATATCACAGAATCTGTATCATGGTACAGGCAACACTCTTGCAAACTATCTAGAAGATTGTACAACTCCAGACGTGCATAAGCCGTTGTAAAACAGGCAATGAAAACATTGGTGCTACACAACAATATGCAGCGGTCTTTTGAGTGCCTCCAAGACACACAGGCTGTTTCATCATCAATAAAATCGCATGATGAAACCTCGAATTCAGGAAAAAACAGATATTTAAAGAGATCATCAGGCTCTCTCACAATGCTTGTGGTAGGCAGGTTTGTTCTTTGACCAAATTTACCCCACAGAGAATTTAAGAAAGGTTTGCTATTTGACACTTAGCAGGGTTTACATTAATCTGGTCTGCATGCAAACACACTCCCTCTTTTCTAAAGAAATCAGCTATGTACACATTTTGTTTTTCAGTATCATTGCACCACCGAGGGTAGCCGGAAGCCTCTTGTTTTTGACGGAGGTGAATTTTGATGTATTCGGAAAAGAGATTATCAGATTTTTGCTCAAAATGCCAGATTTCATAGATTTCAACAACCACATACCCTTTTGCAATGGCTAAATTCATCTCCACCATATAGCACGTCCCCACAAAAGCTCTCTCCTCATCCGTGTGGGCACACGTTTCTCGTTGCTCTGTGTCAGCACATGTGTGACACAGAGGAAACATAAGCTTACCGCCCAACCGTATGGGTAACACCGGGAAAAAGAGCTTTCGTGGAGGATATCCTTTTGCTTTTATAAAACCAAAGTAATTTGTAGGGGGACCAAATTTGTCATAAATGATTTGTGGATGGCCTATTGGATATTCCTTTGTTTTATTGACAAAAGGGTATAGACTAGTAAAATCATAGTAGTGTATTTTTCCCCAGATTTTGTCTTGTAGTACAGACAAATGGCATTTGTTCTACCCCCAAAAAAGGGCATCTTGTGGAATCAGGGGTTGCGGTAATGCTGAGCCAGCCAGGAAATCTGCACAGCCCCTGTCATTTTCTTTCACCATCCACTTCCACTTGTGCTCCCATAGACTTATGACCTTGAACCCCCGGCTTTCCAGGAATGCAGCTTTTAGCTGTGTTTTGTAATAAAGAAAACCATAGGTCGTGGCTGTTACAGGATTCTGGTCTTTATCATTATAACAACTCAGACAGCCGTGATGAAAACAACTATTAAATTCAAAAGCTGTTTCTACCCCTTCAATCACTGCATAACAATCAAGAAAATAAGACCCTGCCTTTTTTTCGCCCCCTTTCAGAGCATGTGTGATCTGTATATTTTCTTTGGTCTCTATATACATCAGCCATTGAACAGAGGGAGTTGAATATCTCTTTGTCTGCCGGTGATAATTATCCGGTGGAATGAGTGCCACAGTCTTGGGTTCTAAAAACATTAATCTGAACATAGCCATACATACAGATGCAAGGGTTATATATTGGAAAGGGTCTAAACAACTTGTTAGAATTTTTGATATGTCACTCTGCTCTACAACCACTTCTTTCTCTGTCATTTTCATGATTTCAGCTCGGAAGAGAACACAGGCCTGCCGCAAAATAGACACATCCTTCTGGCAGTAATAAGCCAACTCTTTTTGCAAATTAAAAGTTTTATGCTGATTGTCTTTGTACCACTGTAAAAATTCCTCTTTTTTCTTCAGGCAACATGTTTCCCACACCATAATATTCAATGCCCGGCATAGGGCCCACATAATTTTGATTTTCTAGAGTATTAAAAAAGGTAGAAAGTACCCCTTGCAGCCTGTAAAATCTATGGCTTGTGAAAGTTTGCTAAGTTTCATAGGCAGGAAATTTAGAGAGCCTATGAAATGGATAGTCAAAGGTTCAACAGTAATTTGTAAAAGTTTAGCACCTTGAACCAACAGCCCTGTGCTCATCTTTAGCAGTTGTTTAAGAACAAAATACCCATCATAACCTTTGGAATTATGGGCTATGAAGGTGTAGCCTTTACATTTTTTGTCACAAAAAATATGTATAAAGACAGAAATACATTCGAGGCCCTTGAATTCCCAGTTTCTTTCGTCATTTAAGTCCATTGCATATATGTAATTAGGGACATGCCAGCCTGTTTCTTGCATACATTCATGATCATAAAAAATATACTTTTCAGATGTTTCCGTTTTACCAATAGGGATCATAAAACATAAGTGTACACCATACCCGGTTAAGGGTTCACTGCATAGTTTACAATGCCGACCCTTGCACTTATGTTTCTTATCCACATAAGACTCACATTTCTGGCACAGTATCTTAGATAAACATGCCACTTCTTTTTTCAGTGTTAAATACGTGTGTCTATCTAAACACTCTTTAGAACGACAAAAGAGTTTGCAATTAGAACATCTCTGTTGTACACCAACATTATTCACAAATGTTAGTGTCAAACAAAGACGACACCATAATGTGCAATTATGATCATGACTATATGGTTTCTGACAGTAACTACAGAAGTTGCGCTCCCTGTAGAATTTTTTTACATCGGTTATACCATAGAAATGGTCATCGTGTAGCAACAAGAAAACAGTTTTAGGGAACACAGGTCTGTCTGATGTCTTAAAACAAACCCATGAATTTGTGTAAAGCACAATGCATATGTTTATCTTTAAATGCTGTTCAAATATTGCTACATCATCGAGCATGACTTTTCTATATATCGGCCATCCCAACTCACTATGTAGTTTTTTAGCACCTTCTAACAGTTCGACATCTGTCATTTTTAGCAGTGACATGAGGGCTGTGAGGCTACCTGCAAAACACAGGTTATTATCAGTGTTATTCAAGTCTATCAAATACATCCTTTTCTTATGAATAATTTGGCTAAATGGTATAGTCTTTAAGACCCTACGAGCCCCCCCTCCCCCCACCCTGATTTCTTATGACAAGTACAACAACACTGAATATATCACAAACCTGGATTTCTCTGAAGGAGTTTAGCGATCTGATCTAAGAAATCATCAGCATCCAATGCTTCTGGGTTTAACTTTCCAGAATACAAGGAATTGTGAAAAAGAGATGAATGTAGATGCAGCTGTACATAATCACCAGGTGAAACTCTGCTGCTAACCTCATCCAGAATATGCTGAATACCTTGTCGAATGGCGTTTTGAGCCTCAGATAATTAGGTTACCCTGTCTAAATTAATAAACCGAAATTCTTCTGAATAAATTACACCATTAAACTTGTCCAATTTGCGATTCCACCTTTTCACAAACTGAACATAGCTAATTGGTTCTGATTCTTCAGAGGGGTCTAATGCAAGATTATTTGTTCTGTCCTCTGAAACACTGTGATCAAAGACACGGCTTTCACCACACTCTCCGTATTCTGTATCGGCGTGTGTAGATTCGCTGTATGATCTTTTCCTGTTAGACTTTACTCCCAGATTCGCTGATTTTCTCACATTTTCACAATCTGAAAAAGAAAACGTGGAGTCTAATACTTTTTTCTTTTACAATGGCCTTAAAATTTAGGAAAGGGATAAAAAGGAATACTTACTATTTTGTTTATCTTTTGGCTTTCGGTAAGGAGCTGATTGCTCTTCTGTATCGGCGTTTGTAGATTTACCATCAGAAAAACTCTCGCTGTATGTTCTTTTCCTGTTAGACTTCTCTTCCAGAGTCGCTGATTTTCTAAATTTTCCTGATCTGAAAAAGAAAACATAGGGGTTAATACTTTTTTATTTTACAATGGCCTTAAAATCTAGAAGAGGGATAAAGCCTGAATACTTACTATTTTGCTTATCTTTTGGTTTTCGGTAAGGAACCGGCTGTTGGTTACGTTGGTCATCTTGTTTAGTAGCATCTTCTTGGTCTAAAATAAAAAGATTGAAGGTTGAGACACATTATGAAGAGCATGGCTTCTGGAAAATTTTAAAAAAAAACACATGACATACCTTTTAACTTCCTTTGCTGTCTTCGTTTTGTAAGAGAAAGTTTATTTGTAAAACCTGGTTTCTGCCCCTGTTTTTAAAGACAATCATAAATTCAGAGACAGAAACATTACATAACCAGTATTTTTAAAAAGCAAGATTCATATCTACTCACAATTTTGGTGTCTGAAGCACATGGTTCTGATATAGCCTCCTTACCATCTATAGACTGTGTGACCTGCTTTGTCGCAGCTTCCTGGTTTTTAATATTTAAAAAAAAAACATAAGACACATTATAAAGAGCATGGCTGCTGGAAAATAAAAAAAACACATGACATACCTTTTAACTTTCTTTGCTGCCTTCGTTTTGTAAGAGAAAGTTTATTTGCAAAACCCGGTTTCTGCTCCTATTTTTAAAGGCAAACATAAATTCAGAGACAGAAACATTACGTAACCAATATTTTTTTTCCATTTGAACTTTTTAATAAGAATTTCAGATATTACAAATTCAACTTAACATTTATATATATTAATATTTATATAGTCTATTTATTTATTCATATAGAATTTCTCTAGAATATTTTATATCATCCTCTTACCCACCTCCCTCTCACCCATCCCTCCCACTCTCATTCATTCTTCACTCTTCCATTACTGATACCCTCTCCCCTTTCATCTAGTCACCATTGAGCCCTTTTTCTATATCGCTCTCCCTCTTTCTTCCTTCTGTTTTTCCAACCATTTACACACATTCTTCCATTGTTCCTCAGCTGACCCTCGCCTCATCTCCGTCAATCTATGCATCAAACACATCTCTGTCACTCTTCTCACAAATCCTGCTATTTGTGGCATGGTCTATCCCCTGCCAGTCCTGTAATATTTCACTTCTGGCAGCTACTAAACAATGATGTAGCACTCCACTAACTCTTTTAGGAATATCTTCCTCTAATTTGTGTATTAAGCAAATCTCTGTTTTTTTATGTATTTGATATCCTGTCATATTGTATATCAACTCCAAAATCTCTATCCAATATGCTTGTATCAATTTACTCTTCCACCACATATGCAACCAATCCCCTCTCTCATGACACCCCCTCCAACATAGATCATTTAGCCCCCATCCAGCTCTTTTTTTACGTACTGGAGTCCAATACCATCTGAACTACATTTTACATGCATTCTCTTTTACCCTTGTGGCAATGGATATACTTGCCACTGTCATTATTTTATCCCATTCCTCCTCAGACCAATTCATCCCAAATCTTTTCCCCACTTTATCATATATTCCAATTTGTTGTTCTCTCCTTCCATTAAACCTTTATAAATTTTGGACAAAATTCCTTTCTGCCCCAAATTTCCTATACACAACACTTCAAACCGACCCCTATTTTCCCAGAGATCATGCCACACCTTTGATTGCTTTAAAAAGTGACAAACTTGTAGATATGTATAATAAACTCTATCTTCTAATTTATATAGATCCTTAATATTTCCAAATTCAAAAATACCCTCGTTACTCACTATTTGTGAGATATATTTTAGTCCCACCTGTTCCCATCTATGCAAAATGCACATATCTGGACCTTGTCCACTTTCAAAACAGTCTTTCAGGGGCATACCCTTTATATACCTTTTGTTTTGCATTAAACGTTTTCTATTTTGTTTCCAAACTTGCAAACTATGTACTGTTAGAGGATTGTGATTTTTAGTTTTTAAATTAAAACTTCCTCTCCAAACTACTTTGATTAAACTTTCTCCCATTAAAAAACTTCCTCCATTTGAACCCAATGTTTCTGTGTTCCTCTATGCCACTCATAAATGTTGGCCGCGTGGCGAACAGTCCAAGTCGGCTGCCCATAACCAGGTGGCTCGGCGAGATGCGGAACACAGTTTTGGATCTGCAGGACGGAGGGGGGAGGAGGGAGGAGAAGCGGTGATGCGGCAGCGTCATTTGAATGCATTGGTTCCCCCCCCCCGTCGCTTAGCTTAAGGGGAGAGCCAATGAGAAGAGCAGAGGAGGCGGGCCCAGCAGGAAGACTTACGGGACGGGGTCAGTTGGAAGAGAAGTCCGGTGGACGGTGGCCTGCCCGCCCGCCCTTTAACGGTAGTAACTTGACTAGGGGTGTCGCAGTGTGAGGGGGGGGGGTAGGCGGGATCCCGGAGGTTTCCGGGGTCCGGAGCCTTTGGATAAGCTTGGGACGGGGGTGAAGTACCCCCAACCTGGACAACCCCTGGTCTGCTAATTATATGGCGCAGTCGGGGCCAAGAGGGAGAGGGAATTTGGAAAAGCAGAGGCGTGCGCACCTTGCTAGTGACATGGCTGGTGAGACATCATTCCGTTGGGGTATGCAAAGGATTGTTATTGATGTTGATTGTTAATTGGTTTAATGGTTAATAAAGCTGCGACCAGACGTTTTACCAAAAAGTATTGTGTCAGAGTGTTTGTGGAAGTCGGGGCGGGGGGATGAGGGGGTAATGGAGAAGCATCGAGTCCAACCTACTACGGTTAATCATTTTTAATTGTGCTGCCTCATAATATTTCCTAAAATTAGGCACTCCTAAACCTCCCTCTGCTTTGGCTCTTTGCATTATAGTCATGGCTACTCTCCCCCCGTCTATTTTGCCAAACAAAACGGTTAACGATTCTTTGTAACCTGATTAAGTGGTATTTTAATTGGTAACGTCTGGAAGAGAAATAGGAATCTTGGTAAGAGCATCATCTTTATGGCAGCAATCCGTCCAAACCGTGACAAATATCCCCTCCCCCATCCATCTAACCAGCACTCTACTTGTCTAAATAATTTCTGATAATTCAGTTTCTATAATGCTTCTATCTTGTTACTAATATAAATGCCAAGATATCTAATACTCTCTTTTGCCCATTTAAACTGGTATTTCTTTTGTAAAGGAAGGCCGCGTGGTCGTGTACATGCCGGCCGCCTGTAACCGGGCGGCGCGGCGAGGGCGAGGGCGACGCGAGGGGGCTGCAAGGTTGGTGGGCGGGGGGAGGATGAGGAGGGACATGGAGAGATGTGTCCTTTAAACTCATTGGCCCCCCTCACAGTGGGAACCCGGGAGAGAAGCCAATGAGGAGAGGGCAGAAAAGGCGGGACGTCTTTTGGTGGCGTCGGCCACAACTGATCGGGTGAGGAGACGGAGGACGGTGTGGTTCGTCGTGCTGGGGATTTTCTGAGGCCTCGGATTATCATGCGGCAGATCGGGTGGAGAGAGGAGGAGGTTCGGGCTTGCTGTGGAGAGTCCGGGGCAGTGCGAGCGGCAAGGAGGCGACACATGGTCGGCGAAAAAACAAAAAGACGGGAGAGCGGGCGGCGGAGGCTCCGAGGGCAGGCAAGTAGTGGCACGCTCGAATTATATAAAAAATAATAATAATAAATAAATAAATAAATAGAGAACTAAAATAGGAGAAGGAAAAAGAAGAATTGAAGGAGCTGGGGGCAATGCCGGCTCGCGGCAAACAAACCAGTAAGGGGCTGGGGAGGGGGGGGGGTCTCCGGGAGAGGTGCTAGGTGGCCTGAAGGGGGGGCCTTGGATGAGGGGGCCAGGAATACTGCGAATAGGCAGGAGGGGGGTCCTGAGGAACAGGGGAGGGGGGTCAGTGCGGGAAGGGTAGGCAGAAGGGCTAGGGGAGTGAGGTCCACTCAGGGTGCGGGAAGGGGGGCTGCTGAAGCACCAGGAGTGGAGAGGGGGGAGGACCACGCTGGGGGTCCCACTCTCGGTCTAAGAAGCGTGGGGGGCGCAGAGATGGGGAATGGGGCCCGCATGGGGGAGGATTGGGAGGCTCAGAGGCGGGGGTGGGTGTATTAGGGGTGCACAGAGGGGGAGGGGAGCCACAGGGCTCTGGGGTGGGTGAGCTCAGGGATGCCATGGGTCAGGCCTATGGCAGTGTCAGAGCGGGTCCATACACACCTTATACTGACTGGGGGGAGCTGGGGGGTACTTGGCCAGGGAGCGGGGGGGCTTGGGAGCATTGGTCAAGGGGCGAACTAGGTTCATCGGGGGCCGAGTGGCTCGGGGTGTGGCAGCCAGCTTGGCCTGCAGCGGTCCCTCCCCTGGCCTTTCCTTTTTTATCTCCGCAGGTGCCGGTTGGTGGGGCATACCCTGCGATGGCCAGAAGAGAGGGCAGCGGAGGACCCCCCATCATGCAGCCGATGACAGGAGAGGAGAGTATCGGCGAGCGACCTGGGCAGCAGCAGCGGCCTGCGGAAGACAGCAGCATGGGGGCGTCGAGGGCAGCTGAGGGAGGTGCAACGGCAGCGGCGACAGGTGAGTCCCCAGTTGTCCGAGAGGAGGCCGCAGCTGCGGTAAAAAACAACGGCAGGGGGCATAAGAAACGGAAGCGCGGAGGGAGATGGCGACATGGGTCGGATTCCTCTTCGTCTTCGTCCAGCTGGTCCTTGTCCTCCACTTCGAGTGGAGAGGACATGGGTTTGACGGCGGGAAGTGGCGGCGGGGTGTCCGGTTTCAGGTGGGGGGAGCACCTTCCTTAGCAGCGTACGCTGAATTGTGGGAAGGGGTTCCAAAGAAATTGCGTAAGAAGATTCAAAAACACCGGTACATTGACATTTTCCAGTTGTTGGAAGGGAGGAGACGTTCGGGGGATAGTAAGAGGAAGAGGAAAGAGGATGAGAAAGCAGGTCGGGTGAAGAAGGTTTCCCGTAACGTGGTCAATTGGACACGAGCGTTTCTGCATTTAGTGAGTGTGTGGGGGCATTATCATCCTGAGCAATCTATGCGGACGCTATTTTGGAGGCAGCACAGACACATGACGGATGGTCGTGGTTGAACTACGACGAGAGGTTTAGAGATAAGATGGAGGAGAACCGATTCTTGTCGTGGGGCTCCCAGGACATTAATTTATGGCTAATGCAAATGTCGGCTAAGGGGGAAGTGGGGGGGTCAGGAGGGGGAAAAATGGGAGGGGCGACGTCGGTGGGCGCGGGTCGTTCCTTTTGGACTACAGGAGCCGTGTTGCAGCAACGAGGGGGGGAATGGGTACGGGGGACGTATGTTGGAGATTCAACAAGGCCTCATGCCCCTTCCCCTACTTCAAATTTCAGCACGCATGCTCCAGTTGCGGAGGGGGGCATTCGGCAGCAAGGTGTGGCAAGAAAGTCCCCGCCCCGCCCAGCGGGTCCCTGCCGAAGTAGGGCTGAGATAGGCGGTCTGGCCCCTACCCCGATTAAGGTAAAGGAATTGCAGGCCAGGTTGTCACATTATCTGAAGCGGATGGACAGGGTAATTTTGGACAAGGGGTTTCGGGAGTGTTTTGTCATTCCCATATTGGGCGAAGTGGTAGGTAGGGTGTCGCGCAATGTGCCTTCCATGGAGCGGTTAGCGATTGTGGTATGGAAAAAGTTGTTAACGGAATTGGAGCTGGGGCGGGTGGCTGGCCCTTTCTCCGAGCGGCCCTTCCCGGATTTAGTGGTGTCCCCGCTAGGTATTATTCCAAAATAAGAGTTGGGGAAGTTTAGACAAATTCATAATCTGTCATTTCCGGATGGGGATTCGGTTAATGATCGGATACCGAGGGATAGGTGTATGGTGCGTTATGCATCCTTCGACCGGGCGGTGGAGTTGGTAAGGAGGGCGGGGAGGGGGGCGTGGATAGCGAAGGTCGACATTGAGGCAGCGTTTAGGTTACTGCCAGTACACCCGGATAGTTTTCCCTTGTTGGGTTTTCAGTTTGAGGATAACTTTTACTTTGATAAGTGCATGCCCATGGGTTGTTCGGTGTCCTGTGCGTACTTTGAGAAATTTAGTACATTTCTGCATTGGGCGCTAGTTCAGGATGTGGGTTGTCCAAACGTGGTCCACTACTTGGATGATTTTTTGTTTGTAGGTACCGAGCAGTCCAGAGAGTGTCAGAGCCTGGTGACAGGTTTTATTGACTTGGCGAATGAGCTGGGTGTGCCTTAGGCGGAAGAAAAGACGGAAGGTCCCACGAGGCGGTTGACTTTTTTAGGGGAAGAGTTGGACTCAGAGGCGATGGTGGTTAGGCTTCCGCATGAGAAGGTGGTGAAGTTGCGGGTGTTGGTGGCCAATGCCAGGGCATCTAGTAAGTTGACCTTGCGGGAGTTGCAGGCCTTGCTTGGTGCTTTGAACTTTGCTTGCCGGGTCATCCCGATGGGCAGGGTGTTTCTGCGGCGTTTGGCGAGAGCCACGGCGGGTTTAAAGAAGCCTCACCACCGCATCAGGGTGTCTGCAGTGCTGAGGGCAGATTTAAGGATCTGGGATATATTCTTGATGGAATTCAATGGGACTTCGGTAATGATGAAGGAAGAGATTTCTTCAAATGCATTGCAATTGTACACGGACACGGCAGGAGGAATCGGTTTGGGCATTTATTTTGCCGGTGCCTGGTGTGCTGAGAGATGGCTGCAAGCATGGCATGAGGTGGGTTTGGTAAAGAATCTGGCATTTTTGGAGCTGTTTCCCATGTTGGTAGCCCTTAATTTGTGGCCAGAGCGATTGCGTAATAGGCGGGTTTTGTGGTGGTGCGATAATGCATCGGTGGTTAGTGTAATCAACCATTATACACCAAGGTGCAGGCAGGTGGCGGAACTAATGAGGGAGGTGGTGTTGTCCTGCTTATATTTGAATGTGGTGATCAAGGCGAGACATATCCCAGGTTGCAACAATGAGTTGGCTGACGCTCTGTCTCGTTTGCAGTGGGAACGATTTCGGAAGCTGGCGCCTGGAGCCGATGCATCAGGAGCGAGGGTCTCAGAGCGATTGTGGCACGTTGGCCTGACGGGATGTTGAGTTTGCTGTGGAACTCCATGGCAAGCGCTACCTGGGTGGCTTATCTGAGGGGTTGTGGCAAGATCGAAGAGTTCTACAAGGCGCAGGGGTGGAGATTGGACTCGGTTTCAGATTGGATACTTGCACAGTATGTGGTGGAGGCAAAACAGAGAGGGATTTCCAAAGCAGCAGTGCGGTCACATTTGGCCGGTTTCTTGTTTTTTGCAAAAGCAGTGGGTTGGGCCCCAGCAGTGGGCAGTTTTTTAACCCGGAGGATGATGCAAGGTTGGGAGAGATTGGAGCCGAGACAAGGTGATCGACGGCGGCCGATCACACATGACTTGCTGGTGCGAATGTGTGAGGTGCTGCTGGAGGTGGCATCGTCGGGTTACGAAGCGGGGTTGTTTAAGGCTATATTTTGCTTGGCATTTTTTGGAGCCTTCAGGGTCGGGGAGTTAGTTGCGTCATCGAGGGGGTCGGAGGGCTCAGGAGGACTGTTATACCAGCATGTCCATCTTGAAAGCGGGAGCCTGCGGGTCTTGTTGGCTCGGTCTAAGACTGATCAGCAAGGGCGAGGGCTGTGGGTGGTGTTGCGTGAGATTACTGGCGGACCGACTTGTCTGGTAGCGGCATTGCAGGATTACCTGGGATGCCGACCGGCAATCGTGGGTTTGCTATTTATACATGCTGATGCAAAAAGAGTTTCCAGGTTTCAGGTGACAGCGGTATTGCGGTTAGTGCTAAAGCAGGTCAGTGAGGAACCGCTTCCCTTCGCAGCACATTCCTTCCGCATAGGTGCAGCGACTAGTGCTGCAGCAGCTGGTTTGTCGGGGCAGGAGGTGCAGCGCATTGGGAGATGGCGTTCTAAGGCTTTCTTGGGCTATGTGCATTTGTGAAGGGGGGGTCAGGGCAAGCAGGCAACTAATTGTGTTTCTCTTTTGCAGACCAAGGGCAGATGCCGCAGAGCTGTTGGCTGATCGGCCACTCGTTCGTGCATTGGGCGAGTTGGCGTGCAGCTGTGCGGCCGGTTGGGTCGAATCTGGGCCTGGATCCTGCAGTGGTGACCGTCTCATGGCTGGGTGAGCGAGGACTACAGTGGACGCAGTTGCTCCCCTTGCTTCGGCACCATGCGCGCCTCCGAAGTGCACCGGGCTTGATTTTACTGCATTTGGGGGGCAACGATTTATCAGCTTGGACCTATAAGCAGCTGATCCGAGAGGTGAAAAAGGACTTGGGGGAAGTGTTGCAATTATTCCCGGGGGTAATCTTAATGTGGTCAGACATTATTCCGTGGCTGGTTTGTTGGGACCAGCGGCGTTGGTCGCGGGGTCTGGCTAAGATAAACCAACAGACCGGCCATTGGGTTTGTGAGCAAGGCGGATACCAAATAATGCACGCCTGGGTGGAGGTGAGCTGTGAGGGTTTGTACAGAGGGGACGGGGTACACTTATCTCCAGTGGGGTTAGATCTGTTATTGAACGATTGGCAGGAAGCGGTTGAGTGGGTAGCTTTGCGGGATTCTCGCTGGTCACAGCTTTGGTTCGGGGGGGACGGCGCAGTAGCGTAAGGAACGCCTGCGCCGGTGGCGGGATCCTGGAGGTTTCCGGGGTCTGGATGCTGAGGATAAGCTTGGGCCGGGGGTTGGGTACCCTCGACCCGGACAACCCCCTGGCTGGGCTTTTGCTAATGACATGGCAAAGTCGGGGTTTAAGGGGGGAAAAGAAGAGTACAAAAGCGGAGGCGCTATCATCTTGCTAGTGATATGGCTGGTGATTTACTATTCCGCTGTTACGGTGTTAATTGAGTTGTTGTGTTATGTTTAATGGTTAATAAAGCTGTGACTAGTGATTTACCAAACTATGAATGGTGTCAGACTTTGTGTTCTAATAGGGGGGGGAGGGGCAGAAAGGAGAAGAAGAAGAACTGATTAGAGAGTTACAGAGGAGCAGCGAGTCCGCGCTCCCTCGGTTAAGGAAGGCCGCGTGGCCGTGTACATGCCGGCCGCCTGTAACCGTACGGTGCGGCGAGGGCGACGCGAGGGGGCTGCAAGGTTGGTGGCGGGGTAGGATGAGGAGGGACGTGGAGAGATGCGTCCTTTAAACTCATTGGCCCCCCTCACGGCAGGAACCCGGGAGAGGAGCCAATGAGGAGAGGGCAGAAAAGGCGTGATGTCTTTCGGTGGCGTCGGCCACAACTGATCGGGCGAGGAGACGGAGGACGGTGTCCCTCCTGCCCACCCTTTGCAGGTGTGATGAGGGGGTGAGATACAAGGGGTGTCGCAGTTGGAGGGGGGTTGGCGGCGGGATCCCGGAGGTTTCCGGGGTCCGGACGCTGAGGATAAGCTTGGGCCGGGGGTTGGGTACCCCCAACCCGGACAACCCCCTGGCTGGGCTTTTGCTAATGACATGGCAAAGTCGGGGGCTAAGGGGGGAAAAGAAGAGTACAAAAGCGGAGGCGCTATCACCTTGCTAGTGATATGGCTGGTGATTTATTATTCCGCTGTTACGGTGTTAATTGAGTTGTTGTTTTATGTTTAATGGTTAATAAAGCTGCGACCAGTGGTTTACCAAACTATGAATGGTGTCAGACTTTGTGTTCTAATAGGGGGGGAGGGGCGGAAAGGAGAAGAAGAAGAATTGATTAGAGAGGTACAGAGGAGCAGCGAGTCCACGCTCCCTCGGTTACTTGCCCTGTGTGTCTTTATGAATAGTTAAATTTAAAATTTCTGATTTAGTCCAGTTAATAATAAAACCGGATAATTTGCCAAATTCTTCTATTTCCCACATTAAGTATTTAATTGAAGTTTGAGGCTTACATACACTTAAAATTATATCATCTGAAAATAGCAAAATTTTATATTCACTCTGTCCTATATTTATTCCCTTAATATCCTCCCTTTCTCTCACTCTTGCCACAAACGGCTTTAATGAAATAGCAAAAAGTAGTGGGGATAATGGACAACCTTGCCTTATTCCTCTTTCTTGGCCAAAAAATTCCGAATAAACACCATTTACTCTTATACATGTTTTTGGGTTGCGATATAAAGCCTTTATCCAACTTATAAAATCTTCTCCTAAACTCATTTTTTCCATTACCTCTAATAAAAATGGCCAAGATACTTGATCAAAAGCTTTTTCTGCATCAAGAGATAATAATAATGCTTCTTTCCCGTTTTGTTCTATAGACCAAATCATATTTAAAAATTTTTAATATTTTCAGCTACTTGTCTATCTGGAATAAATCCTGCTTTGTCACAATGAATAAACTTACCAATGAATTTATTTAAACGTGTAGTTAAAATTTTAGCTAATAATTTGGCATCAAGATTAATTGGAGAGATTGGTTTTGATATGAAGATCATTATTGTGGATCTTTCCCTTCTTTATGTATTATAGTTATACCTGTCCATCCCATAGTATCCGCTAATTCCTTTCTCTCTCTTGGTAAATTGAATAATCTCACTAACGTTTCTAATAGTATTTCTTCAAATCTGTGATAGAAACGTGCTGTCAGACCATCTAGTCCCGGGGCTTTATCTACTTTTAACTGTTTTATCACTTTCTGTACTTCATCTACCTGTATGGCCTTATTTAATTCTTGTTCTCCCTCAGATAATTTTGACAATTTCATTGAGTTAAGATAATTTTGTAACTTCTCTCTTTGTGTTAAATTTCTTGCTTTATATAATCCCAAATAATATCTCCTAAAGGCTTCCCTAATCTCTCCATCTTTATATACAATCCCTGCTCCCTGAGTTCAAATTTTAATAATATGGGAATGCAATTTCCTCTGTTTCAGTTTCTGAGCCATATATCTCCCCACTTTATTTCCTCCCTCAAAGAATTCCTGTCTCAAAAGTTGAATTTGATATCTTATCTTGGCAGCTTGCATTACATTTAGCTGTGATCTAACTGCTAATACTTGCCCTCTAAAAGCTCCTGGTTGCTGTGTATCCAAATCTTCTAGTTTCAGTAATTTGACTCTCAATTCTTTCTCTTCCCTTTCCCTCCTTTCCTTGCACCCCATTTAAGTAAAATTCCCCTCACTACTGCCTTAAAACTATCCCATACTCCACTCCCTGATACCTCTCCATTATCATTCCATTTAAAATAGTCTCTAGTTTCTCTCACTGTTTCCTCCCTGACCTTTCCATCCTCTAATAAGTGTTCATTAAGTCTCCAAAATTGTTTCCCATGCTCCTCCCCCTCTATAGCCAATAGAATCTGTACTGGTGCATGATCGGACCATGTAATGGACTCCATTTCCGCCCCTATTATCCGTCCCCCCATCTCCTTTGAAACCCAGATAGAATCTATTCTGGAATATGTTCCATGTTCCAGGGAAAAGAAAGAGAATTGTCTCTTCCCTGAATGAATGAATCTCCAGGAATCTATCAAACAGTGTTGTGTGACAAAGTTACGATATCGCATCCTATCCACTTTTCTCCCTTCTCCCTTTCCTGTGGTATCTATTGCAGGGTTCCACATTAGATTAAAATCCCCTCCACAAATTAGATTCCCCTCTCCCAATCTCTCCACCTCTTCATTCAATTTTGTCCAAAATTTGTTTTATATTCCTGTTGGAGCATATACATTTATAATGCAATGCCATTCATGTCCCACCTTTAATCACATTAACACATATCTACCCTCTTTATCCCTTACCACAGTATGTATTAGTATCTTTAATTTTGTATCTATTAAAATAGCCACCCCACCTTTTTTATTTTCTACAATATTAGAGGCAAATCATATGGCCTATTGTTTTACGTGTCGTCCCCACCCGGCTAATTCACACTGTCCCATTTTTCCCAGACAGCACATTGTGGGTTTAATTAATTAGGAATTCCTAAAACAGACCACATAAAGCTGTAGGTTCAAAATGTTTTATTTCAAATAAAATGTTTTCATCTTGTGAACTGATTCATTTGAGCATTTGTTTTTTTTTTAATAAAAAGGCATATATATAATTTTTGTTCAACTGTATGTTCAGCTAATAGATTCTGGAAATACAAACATTTTCATAAAAAAGTCAATTTTTACATAACTTTGTGGTTTTTTTAAAGAACAAACTATAATCTCTGTCACAAATTAAACCTTCCACTAGCTCCATATCACACTCTGCCACAGATCTAAGCAAAATATTGAGCAGTTGTCCTGGATTTCTATTGGTATTAAAATGTCTGATGAGTTCAAACAAAAAATTCAAATTTTCATAAACTAGGGGGTATGTTTACTAAACCATCTTAATGTTACTGGCGTTAGTTGCAGTCTTACTGTGACGAATGCCATATAAGGTAGTGGGTGTTCCGGTCTTAAGGTAGCATTTCGGGTTATCACGCGATAAAGTCCGTTATCACAACATAGAGGGAGCCATGGCACGTTAACGCGAGTTAGCCTTAATTAGGTGCACTGACCTGCAAACACAGCAGCAGAGGTGTAGCTCAATGGTTAATACATTGATTGATGAAACAGGGGTCATGAGTTCAATCCCTCAATGGGCTTAATGAGTAAGGCTGTCTGAAGCATTACCCTTTACTTTAAATCAGTGCTGTCTGAGGTGTTTTCTTTTTTAATTTAAATTAGTGCTGCCAGCAAACACACCCTCACAGTGCCGTAACCTAAGGTGCCGCATAAGGCGCCCTATAAGGCACTCCAGAGGGCACATTATAAAGTGCACTGTCCGCCAAGGCACCTTATAATGTTCCCTATAGGGTGCCTTATAAGGCACCTTATAGGGCGCTTTATAGGGCGCCTTATGAGGCACCTTAAGGTTGCAGAACTGTGAGAGTATTTTTTCTGGCAGCACTAATTTAAATTAAAAAAGGAAATGCCTCAGACAGCCCTATCAAAAAACACCACTGTGTGATCAAACCCATGACCTCTGCCTCTGCAGTCAGTGAAGCAACCAGTGAGCTACATCTCTATAGCTATTAACAAACCCAGGCTGGCTACAGAAGGACTGCAGGTCACTACACAAACTGTCTGCTGTGGTTACCAGGATAGGGTTAACCCACCCATACCCATGATGCACTGCACATGAAGATCAGCAGTCTACAGATGATCACAAGATGGTTTATGCACCCCCACAGCACCTCGGCCTGGTAGGGGGAACTGACCGTGTGTGTTACTGGCACAGAGTAGCTGCAGACCGACACATTGTGGGGGTACTGTGCTCACCCTGAGGGCGAGGTGGGGTGCCCAGAACCAGGTCCGCAGCACCAGGCTTAGTTGAGATAGAATATGCTGCAGGTCATCATCAGTGCCAGTGTGTGATAGGTAGTCCTTGCAGATGCACCTGTGTCCATCTATATTTCACAGTCACATCTAGCCCTTGTGGACTATGCTGCACCCAGAATAGTGCATATCCTGTGTGGGTGCCATAGAGAGACTGAATGAATTCTTTGCTTCGGTCTTTACTGAGGAAGATGTAGGGATGTTACCCATGACTGAAGTGGTATTTAAAGGTGCGGAAGAATTGAAGGAAATATCAATACATCAGGAAGATGAATTACAACTATTAGATAAACTGAAGAGTAGCAAATCACCTGGGCCGGATGGTATACATCCAAGGGTGTTGAAAGAACTGAAATATGAGAATGCAGACCTGCTATTAATAATCTGTGAACTATCATTAAAATCATCTCTAATACCTGAAGATTGGAGGATCGCCAATGTAACACCAATTTTTAAAAAGGGTTCCAGGGGTGATCCGGGAAACTACAGACCGGTGAGTCTGACGTCAGTACCGGGAAAAATGGTAGAAACCATCATAAAGAATAAAATTACTCAGCATGTAGATAGTCATGGCCTAATGGGAGACAGCCAACATGGCTTTAGACAAGGAAGAGCTTGTCTTACTAATCTGTTATGTTTTTTTGAAGGAATGAATAAACAGGTGGACGAAGGTAAGCAGGTTGACATAGTGTATCTGGACTTTCAGAAAGCCTTTGACAAAGTCCCTCATCAGAGACGTTTGGCAAAACTAAAGAGTCATGGGATAGGAGGCAGTGTACTATTGTGGATCAGGAACTGGTTAAAAGATAGAAAGCATAGGGTAGGGCTAAATGGCCAATTTTCCCAATGGAGAAAGGCGAATAGTGGTGTACCCCAGGGATCTGTGCTGGGTCCGCTGCTTTTTGACATATTCATAAATGACCTGGAAAGTGGAATAACCAGTGAGGTTATCAAATTTGCAGATGACACAAAACTATTTAAAGTTGTTAAAACCCAAGAGGATTGTGGAAAATTGCATGAGGATCTTGATAAATTGGAAGACTGGGCATCAAAATGGCAGATGAAATTTAATGTGGACAAGTGCAAAGTTATGCACCTAGGGAAGAACAACCCAAACTATGGTTACACGATGCAAGGTTCCACATTAGGAACCACCACCCAGGAAAAAGATTTAGGCGTCATTGTGGATACCATGCTAAAACCCTCGGCCCAGTGTGCAGCGGCAGCCAAGAGAGCAAATAGAATGCTAGGTATCATAAGGAAAGGAATGGAAAATAAAACAAAAGATATTATAATGCCTCTATATCGTTCCATGGTGAGACCACACCTTGAATATTGTGTGCAATTCTGGTCACCGTATCTTAAAAAGGATATAGCGATTTTAGAAAATGTTCAGAGAAGAGCCACCAAAATGGTAAAGGGGATGGAAAGATACTCCCATGAAGAAAGGCTAAAAAGGTTAGGGCCCTTTAACCTGGAAAAGAGATGGCTGAGGGGAGATATGATAGAAGTCTATAAATTAATGAACGGAGTGGAACGGGTAAACGTAGATTGATTGTTTACATTATCAGAATATGGAAAGACTAGGGGACATGCAATGAAGCTACAGGGTAAACTATTTAAGACTAATAAGAGAAAATATTTTTTCACTCAACGTATAATCAAACTCTGGAATTTGTTACCGGAGTATGTAGTAAAGGCTGTTAGTGTCACTGGGTTTAAAAAAGGTTTTGACAATTTCCTGGAGGAAAGGTCCATAAACCATTATTAAAAAGGGACCCAGGATATTAATGCTTGACCCAATACAAGCATTGTGGATCCTGTGTCTTTTGGGGAAACTGTTAGGTACATATGACCTAGATTGGCCACTGTTGGAAACAGGATACTGGGCTTGATGGACCTTGGTCTGACCCAGTATGGCATATCTTATGTTCTTATGTTTTCAGCATCAATCAACATGGATCCTTCAGCATCTTGTAACATTCCAATTCGAGGCTGGAATTTTTCTTTAACTCTCATAGCTTTAGGAAGGCGGATCTTGTTCTTCTTCTAATAGTTTCTGATTCTATTTCCTTGCATGCGTCATTGTCTTGCTGCACGATGGAAATCACCATTGAGTTCTGTGATTGCCTCTCTTTCTCTTCTGGCTTTAGCTTCTCTGCATTTCTGGGCAATTTTCAGTTTCTTCAATAATCCATTTTGGCCGTTTTTGCTTTTTCACCTTTTGTAGAGATTTCTTCCTTTCTTCCAACACAACCTTCTTGTTGTCATCCCATAACTCTTCTGGAGCTCTGTCATTTGTATTGAAAGCAGCAAATCAATTTTGCAGGCAGTCTTTCAGTTCCGGTGGCTTTGATCCAACCACATCATAAATGCTTGCTTTACTCTGAAAAATCTTCAGCTCCTCCCAAGTAGCCAGTTGAGTGCCTTCCAACCTGGGGGTCTCATCTTCAGCACCACAGTGTAATTTGTTTTGTTGTGACTATCCACTGGATTTTCATGGCAAGATATGGAAGTAGATTGCTAGGCCTTTCTTCCGTGCAGTTTAAGTTTAGTGCTGTTGCCGTTGTCACAGAAATGTGATCGTCTGCCGCGCCAACACCATCCCATTCTGCTGCTACCAGATGGGTGGTTTGTCTTCGTCTGCCACCTCAGCTGAGACCTGTCCATCTTGGGAAACCCTGTCAGAGTTAAGCTATCGATAGCTTAACCCTCAGCATCACTGATGTACACAAGCCCTCACAGCATGACAAGCTGCAAACCAACTGAAGAAAGAGAACATTGAGGCAAATAGACTAAAAATTCTTCAGAAAACAAACTGCACCATTGAATCTTTACAGATAAAAATTGCATGTGTGAAGGAGAAGAAAATATTATCATCTGTCTGGACAGATGATGAAATGCTTTTATAAATTAGGAAAGCTAACAATATTATCAATACCATAATTAAGGGTGATTTCAGTTATCCCAATTCATTGGATAAATCTCATGTCAGGATATGCTAGGGGTGTAAAGTTCCTAGATGAAATAAATGACTGCTTTTTGAAGCAGCTGGTTTGGGAACCAATTAGAGAAGGAGCTATCTTAAACTTTGTGGAACACAGGATTTGGTACAAGAGCTAACCATGTTGTGACCACTTGGCAATAACAATCATAATATGATCAAATTTGATTTTATAACTGGAAAGAATATGCAAAGAAAATATACTGTGTTGGCATTTCAGAAAGCATTTGACAAAGTTCCACATCATAAATTGAAAGTCATGACATAGCAGTCAATGTCTTATTGCGGATTGGAAACTGGTTGAAAGTGTGAGATTAATGATCAGTTTTTTCAATGGAAGAAAGTGAGTAGAAAAGTACTGCAGCAATCTATATTGGGACTGGTGCTTTTTAACATATTTATAAATGTTCTGAAATTGTGAGAAACTACAGGAAGGAAGAATAACCCAAACTAGATACACAATGCTAGGTTCCACATTAGTAGTCACCATCCAAGAAAATAATCTGGGGGTGTTCGTAGACAATACATTGAAATCTTCTGTTCAGTGTGCAACAGCTGCCAAGAAAAACCAACAGAATGTTAGAGATCATTAAAAAAGGAATAAAGAATATAACAAAGCATATAACAATGTCTCCATCTTGCTCCATGGTGCGATTGCACCTTGAATATTTTATACAATTCCAGTTTCCGCATCTCAAAAAAGATACAGTGGCATCAGAAAAGGTACAGAGAAGGGTGACCAAAATGATAAAGGGGATGTAACAACTCTTCTATGAGGAGAGGTTAAAGAGGATAAGGCTCTTCAGCTTGAAGAAGAGATGACTGAGGGGAGATATGATAAAGGTCTATAAAATCCTTGGTGGAATGGAATGGGTAGACGTGAATCATTTGTTTAATCTTTCAAGAAATACAAGTAGTAGGGGACACACCATGAACTTACAAAATAGTATATTTAAAAAAGATAGGAGAAAATATTTTTTCTCTTAAAGTAGAATAATTTTTTGAAACTGATTGCTGGAGGATGTGATAAAAGCAGCTAAAGTAGCTGGGTTTAATAAAGTTTGGACAAATTCCTGGAGGAAAAGTTCATAAACCATTATTAACATAGTCCAATAGAAAACCATCTTATCCCTGAGAGTAAGTAGATAGAATTATCTACTTTTGGGATATGTCAGGTACTTATGACCTATATTAGCTACTGTTGGAGAAGGGAGCTAACAATTTACATAAAACCTTAGTCTTCCTTTCACTGGAAGGTTCTCAGAATGGATAATGGAACATTGTTTATGCAGTCCTATTCATGCTTTGGACATTGGAAAACAGGCATAGAGACATCCAAAGCACAGAAACATCGCCAGAACCATTTTAGAAGTTGGGTCTGCGGACGTCCCCAGTGTGAGGACACCAAGTCTGAATGGGGGCATGGTAGAAGTGTGTCTGGAGCATTCCCAGGAACCTGGACGTCACTGCCTGATCTCAGAAATATCCTGGATGTCCGGAGTCACATCTAAGTTTAGACCTGTTCCAGGTATGAATAAGCATCTGAAAAGTACTAATTTTGGCTGAAAAACATTCAGAGGGTATAGAGATTATAGCACTCCATCATCCCCAGTACTCAGCAGAATCGCCATGATAGTAGCAGTGGGATCTGAACCCTGGTTTCTGTAGGCCTAGCCCAGTACTCTAACTATCAGCCTATTCCTAGATGTCCAGGTTCTGAAATACTATTCTGGAAACATCAATGTAGATGCCCTCACAAACTTCCACATTGGTCATGCCCATGTTTGTAAAATCGTGTCTATACCTGGATGTGCCTGCTTTTTTCCAGATGTTCTGGCTTAAGCGTCTCAGATTGCACTTGGATGTTCTTTATAAAATGCCCCTCCACATTCTCCTTACGAAGTGGATTTTTATCCTAAAAAGTTAATTCCTCAATAAATTGGTTAGTCTATATAGTGCTACCTGCTTTTGCCATTTTTGCTACGCCAGACTAACATAGTTCCCCATCCGAAACTCTTTATAGCATTATCACAATCTGAAAATTCAGATGTATTGTGACCATCATTTTTTGCTCATATTTTAGAAACATAGAAACATGACGGCAGAAAAAGATCACATGGCCTATCTAGTCTGCCCTTCCATATCAATCACTACAACAGTCCCCCTTTTTCCTTTAGAGATCCTCTGTTTGTCCCATGCCTTTTTGAATTCAGACACTGTTCTCATCTCTACCACCTCCATTGGGAGAATATTCCACGGATCTCCCACTCTTTCCGTAAAAAAATATTTCCATATATTACTATGTCCCCTCGTAGCAGAGCTTGCTTTCAATCAAAAGAGACTCTCCTCCTGTGCATTTATGCCATGGAGGTATTTAAATGTCTTAATCATATCGCCTCTATCCCGCCTTTCCTCTAAAGTATACATATTATTATCCATAAGTCTGTCCTCATATGCTTTATAATGAAGACCACTAACCATTTTAGTAGCCACCCTCTGTACTGACTCCAACCTGTTTATATCCTCTTGAAGGTGCGGTCTCCAGAATTGCACACAATACTCCAAGGGGGATGTTTACTAAACTGCGGTAATGTTACATAACATGCGTTACGTAATGTTAACGATCGTTAAGTAATGTTAACGCGCGTTATGAGACGTTAACGATTGTTAATGTCTCATAACGCGCGTTAACGGTACGTAACAATCATAAAGCTCCGCGGCGCGGTAAAACACCGCAGAAGGTGGAGAAAGGGTGGAGAGCAGGGGTCAATGGGCGGATTGTGCGCAGGGAGAGGCTCCATTTACACTAACGCGCCGATCTGAAGAGCTTAAAGCTAACGCGAATGAAAACCTGCCGTTAGATGCACATTTGCAGGGGAGAGAAACCATTTAAGTGTCAGCAATGTACAGCATAGGCAGGGAAACCTACAAAACGTGATAAGTGTGATTCATGTGCACAGAACAAAAGGGCACAGAAACATTGAAAATGACCTCAACAAAGTGGAAAAAACAACATAACCAAGCTAGCCAATAGTGATATTAATGGGAAACATCAACCCCCCCCCCCCAAGAAAGCCCCAAAGAAAAGATATTAATCGTGGAAGGGTCTATGCTCCGTCCCCCCACAAGATGAATGATCCCACAGTGAAATAGCGCTGATCAGGGCTTTCCCTTGTTAGTGAACAGGTGTCCTATGGCGTGCACATGTCCCGGAACAGCAGGGTGGGCAT
Organism: Ichthyophis bannanicus; assembly: GCA_033557465.1. NCBI lineage: Eukaryota > Metazoa > Chordata > Amphibia > Gymnophiona > Ichthyophiidae > Ichthyophis > Ichthyophis bannanicus. Next base: position 180,324,201 of record CM066038.1, on the reverse strand, counting down.
GTCGGAATGGGCAACTGGACAGATGCCGGAAAAGGGGATACAGAGGGCCGCAGGCGGCACATGCTGTGGTGCAGCTGGGCCACAGTGCAGACTAGGGTGATGCCTAGGTGGCCCATACGAATGCTGAAACAGCAGAGCAGCCAGACAGCAACTGCTGAAGGCCCAACATGGGCACGACTGTGTTTCCCACAGTGTCACAGGGGATAGTACCCAGCAGCTAGCCCCAAGGGCACGGAACATTGGCAGGCGGTGCTGGGGGGAAGCATGGACACCTATGCAAGCACCCCTACCCCAGAACCCACACCATAGGCAGCCGCCTACCCGCACACTGGATGGCCTGAGACTGCGCTCCACCAGCACCACCAGCAGAAGGGAATGTCAGCATGGTGGCAGAGGGTTACTGGTGGTGGAGGGGGCAGTGGCAGCTGCCCAGAGCAGACCGTGGCCTAGCCCTGTGTAGGTGGGTGCCATGCACTGAAACAGACAGGCCCTGTCTGATGAACAGTCATGGTATCACCAGGGAATGCACTGACTCTGTGGCAACACGGTGGTGCAGTGCACACAACCAGTGTATTCAGTAGCAGAAGGTCACAGGTTCAAGTCCCAGCTGAGGTTCCTGCCAGCCCAGTCCCCAAATTTTACCCACCACTAAAACATGCTAATACAGACAGAACCTTTATTGCAGATGACATAAACATGCCCAAAACACCTACATTTTACCCTACAGAGCACAGACACCATAAACAAGCGCAGTACCTAGAGCAGTCCCCCAAATGCAGTCCTGGAGGGCCAAACACCATCCAGGTTCCATGCTGCCTTCAATAAAGATGCCTGTGCTGCATTTCTATGCGCCACCCCCATGGTATGCAGATGTATCTCATGCATATTCATGAGGGACAGCATGAAAACCCAAACAGTGTTTGGCCCACCAGGACTGGAGTTGGGAACCTCTGCCATACAGCAGCAGCCAAGAGGGGCAGACACACCCGCACCCACAGGCTCCAGTATCCAATGCTCCTGGAGAGGCAGGACATTGGGTCTTGTGTGCATCCCCCAATACTAGCACTTGCATACCTTAGCAATGCCACCCTAAACCTGGGAATACGGTACACAGCTATCAAAAGGTTGCTATGATTACTGGCAGATAGCACTGCCAAGGTTATGTACAATGTTCTGATTGAGCTGCATCATAGCAACCTTTCTGAAGTCTGTGGAGTGTGCTACAGGTCTTGCGTCTGACAGTGTTTACCACCCTGGGGAGTTACCCCAACAGCATTGCGTACCATAGTCATGCCTGTACTGTGCCCAGGATTCGAGCGGTGGCCAGGGCTGCCAAACACCTCTATAGTTGTACAATGCTGGCATAGGTGTGGGAGTGTGTGTCTGTCTATCCAGTGTGTGGTGGCTGCAAACACCCTCCACAGCCCACACTGCCAGCACTGTTGCCAGTATTGGCCTGCCAATGTGCATAATGAGGAGCAAGGTACCATGGGTATAGCCCAGACAGGGTGGCCTGGCCAGGATGCATCTGCACAGGGCATAGGGCAATGGCTGGAGCATTGTAGTGCCCGGCCACCACCTGCACAGACAGGGTGGCCACAGCATGTCCTGCTGGGGGTCACTCTCACCCTGACTGAGCAGTGCCCACGGCATGGCTAGGTTCCCCCATAATGCTATATAGTATTTCTTGTATGTGATATTTATGGGTTCTCTTTTGGGGCTCACTCACTAACTTATCTGCTCTGTGTGTATGCTGACATCCCAGTTCTGGGTACACGCATCTCCTCCAGGAACATGCAATATGGACTAGCTAACAGACTGCCTGCAGCTAGTATGTGTCTGGCTGGAACACCTTGCAGGGTGTAGCGGCTGGAGGCTTGCTGCTGGAGAATGTCAGATAGTGGTGGGGGGCAGCTGGCCGTTTCCAGGCCTACTGTCTGTCTGCTATTGCTTTATGGATGGGTACAGATCTGCATTGCCTGCCCTGTAGGGTGCCTGTTCCCCAGCAGGGCTGGGGTGGATGGTCCCCTCTACTGCTACCATTGCAGGGAGGTGAAATGTGGATCTATTGGTGGGTGATCCTGTTTCCCACCCTGAGCCCCAGAGAGTGGGTTGTGTGGTGGTACATAATCTGCCCATGGGTCCAAACACCCCCTCCCCCTCCCCCTCCCCTTCCCCTCTCCCCTCCCCCTCCCCCCTCCCCGTCCCCCTCCCCGTCCCCCTCCCCCTCTCCCTCCCCCCCTCCCTGCTGCATATATCTTTAATTAACTCTCCATTCACCTCGTCTCCCTGTGAGGGAAGTCTGTATATCATGTTAATGAAGATAGATTTCTCTTTTCCTCTTTCTATTTTAACCCTCAGTGCCTCTTCTCTCCCTTTTATGACCTGTATTTTATGCTTTAATATTATTTTTTTACATATAGTGACACTTCCCCTCCCCTTCTTCCTACTCTGTTCTTTCTGAATAAAGTATAGTCTGGTATAGTTACATCCCAGTCATGGTTATCTGTGAACCATGTCTCTTACTGCCACTGAATCAAAGTCAGTCTCTCCCATTAAAGCTTCAACATCGGGTATCTTATTCCCTATGCTATGGCCATTTATACACACCGGTTTCTATATGTTGCCCCTTTTACCCATTTCCATAAAGGTATTTAATGTTTCACTTACCTGGGGACTTTCATTTACCTGGCAACTTTGTTCACCTATCCCAAAAGAATCTAGTTTAAAGCCATCTTCAGTAGGTTAGCTAGTTTCACCTCCTCCACTTCCAGGGCTGCATAATGGTTCAATTCAAGCCATTTTAAGGCAGATCCCCCTGTATCATGCAAACTTCTGATCCAGGAGACAAAACTTTATTGAGCAAATGCCAAAAATTGATGAATACTCCAATGCTCTTGAAGCTGTCTTCAGAACATCTAGGAGGTCATTGCTTCTTTTGTGCACTTGTCATCTAGCTGACTCCCTTTCTTTACCCTCTTTTGCCTCAGGGGAATATTATAACCATATGTATCACTTCATCAGGATCTTAATGGAACGCACTGTTGGACTGTTGAAAAAATGTTTTCACACTCTGAAACACTAGTTTTCTCCAACTCACTCCATTCAAAGTCAACAAGATTTGTGTCCTGTGCTGCATGCAACATAACATTTGTACCCACCACCATGCTCCACTGCCAGAAAAGGTAGCTGTGGAGGCTGAAGTGAGAGATGCAGAGGAACCAGGTGGAGATGGGGTTGGAATTTCTATAAATCCTCCATCCCAGAGAGATTAAATAGTATGATAATATGACAACCGAAAGCTTTCTCTTAGGTGTGAAGGAGTATGGAGCCTAAATAGTAAGTAGTTTGACACAACTATGATTCATTAACTAGTTCTGAGTTGTTATGTTTATGCCGACGATATTCAGCTAATAATAACCACCGACAATTAGGATTAGATTTGCATGCCAAGGTACAAGGCAGCCTGCAAAAACTTGTATCCTGGATCAAGGAGAATAAATTTGTTATAAATCCATCCAAAACTGAGGCAACTTAGATTTCTTTCCAGGGAAATTAAATTTTTCCATTTGTTCCAGCGATAAAATCAACTCCAGTCAAAGTAAAGGATACAATGAAGTGCTGGGTGAATTGTGGGACAGCAAGCTCTCATTTGCTCATCAGACATCAGAAATAACTAGGAATTCTTATGCTGCTTTATGGCAAATAATATATTTGATACCTTTTCTAGATAAAAGGGCCTTAAAAACTCTAATACATGCATTGGTGACATCTTGCATGGATTACGGTAACTCATTGCTTGTTGGTGCATCGCAATATCAGATTTAAAAACTTCAGATCTTTCAGAACACTACAGTCAAATTAACTGTTTATTGCAAAGCAAAGGATTCGTGTTATCCCTCTTCTTAAGAAACAGCACTGGATCACAATTTCTTTCCATATTAAATTTAAACTGCTCACATTTGCTCATCACGCCTTTTACACATTTACCTCAGCTCTTTTATGACTCCCTACACACCATCAAAAAATTAAGATCCTCTCAATAAAGTTATTTATCCTTGCCTGGCAAAACAAGGCCCTAATTGGCCTTTTCTTCAAAATGCCGCCTTTAGTTATCAGGAGCCACATCTGTGGAACTCTCTCCAGCAGGATCTCTGCATGAAGTCTTCTTTTAATACATTTAAAAAAAATCTTAAAACATGGCTCTTGAATGAGGCCGTTTAACTACTTCTTAGATCCTGGTTTTTAATGATAACTAAAGTTTCCTTTTACCTTTTGTTTCTCCGCACAAAATTTTGTCACCGGTTAAATTGTTGTGCTATGCATCCCTACCCATTGTATCAATTGTTTGGTTTTTATATGTCTTACTGGTAATACATAGAGTTTACCCTTTTTACTATTGTAAAATGCCATGATGTTTCGCTGTAGTCAACATGCTTGGAACCTTTGCATTTTAAGTATGTTGTGTACATTATCTTGAAATATTCCAACTTTATGTCAGCATAATATTTTACTAGCATGTTCAAAGTTATACAACAAAAAAGATGTCTGTGCAACTTAGACGTAGTAAGTTCTGAGAAAAAAAATATGACCTGGATAGCATTAAGGGCATCCTTCACTAATATTTGATTGCACAACCCTCAGCAGTAATGACAACCTCCAAACATTTCTTGTAGCCATCTGTAAGTTTCATACATCTTTCTGCTGCTAGTTTCTCCCACTCTTCAACTGTGATTTGTTCCAGCTCATGAATGTTTCCAGGATTCCTTTTACCAATGGCAGATTTCAGCTCTTTCCAAAGGTTCTCAATTGGATTGAGATCAGGACTCATTGCTGGCCAGTTTAAAACAGTCCATTTGTTCTTTTTTAACCATTCATTTATACTTTTAGATATATGATAGGGTCATTGTCCTGCTGGAGGACGTATGACCTTCAACCCAGACCTAGCTTTCTGACAATAGGTAACATATTTTGGCCTAAAATACCCTGACTTTATGATTCCTTTAGTACGTTTCAGGCCTTTAATTCCTGAGGCAGCAAAACAGCCCCACAAAATTATGAAACCTTCACCATATTTAATTGTAGGAAGGGTGTTTTTTTCCTTATAAGTTTAATTTCTTCACTTATAAATGTATCACTGGTCTGCATTGCCAAAGAGCTCGAGTTTGGTTTCATCTGTCCACAGAACATTTTCCCAGAAGGATTGTGGTTTCTGAAGGCGGGTTTGGGTGAAGATCAGGCATGCCTTTTTATGTCTATCTTTGAGCAGTGGGGTCCTCCTTGGCCTTCGCCCATGAAGTCCTTCTTTGTTTAGTGTGCAGAGTATGGTGCGGATTGAAACCAACACGCCAGATTTCTCCAGGTCAGTCTTAAGCTCTTTGGATGTTGTACGAGGTGTTTTTCCAACAGTTCGCACTAATCTTCGAAGACTTCTTGGAGTAATTTTCCTCTTCCCACCACATCCAGGGAGATTCTTGACAGTTCCATGAGCAGAAAACCTCTTAATAACATTGTGAACTGTAGACACAGGAATCCCAAGGTCTTTGGAGATGGCCTTGTACCCCTTTGAAGTTTGATGTTTGGTGATAATGGCTTTTCAGAATGTCTCAGGAAGCTCTCTTGTCTTCACCATTCTGAAAATGGAACAGGAAGTGAACGTGGCCATTTTAAACATTCATTGGTTGATTCAGTTCATGTGATTACTGAAAACTGATCACAGGTGTGTCTAATTTTAATGCAATGGGAATATGGTTCTTCTGTTCAAACTGATTTGAATTGTTTATAAGGGTGAAAATAATCTTGTCCTGTCAATCTCTCAGTTTTTATACTATTTCCTACTATTTCCTTTTTTGATTTTGTTTTATTTGATTCTTTTATGTGTCAAGTATGTGTGCATATAGGGTCCAATTTTCATCTAGGCATAGTTGCCTGCTGACCCCCTTAACCAGGGGCGGCCCAAGGGGAGTGCGGGGCCATGTGCTGAGACTCAGTGCAGGGCCTCATTTGCATAAATATTTGCATAATGTTACCATACACTAACTTTTAGTAAACATGCCTCTTAATGAGTGTATGGATAAAGAAAGACTAAAAGATTTCTACATTACTATAATCCAGAGCCAACCGCCAGGCACATTGGGAATTACTACAAACACTGCCCATTTAGAACCCGCCGTATCATAACAGGACTACCAGGACTCACAAAGCACCAGACCCTACCTATCAAAAGGCAACATTGCAAATATTAAACCAATACATTTCAGAGAACAACAATACATGACCTACTGGAGAAAGAGAACAAGTGGCAATGTCAAACAGGAATTACATAAACAGAATACCTCAGCTCAGTTACACATGCAGAACCAGGGCCGGCCCGTCCATTGAGCAAGAATGTTTTTTGCACAGGGCCCCGCGTTTCAGGGGGCCCCGCGCAAAGAACATTCTACTTTTTTTTCAAAATTAAATTTAAAAAAAAAAAGCTGGCTGCTACCACTGCCGCTGCCGCTGCCGCCGCGGCAGTGTCAGAATGGAGTGTCCCGCGGGGCCCCCTCTGCCCAGCTGAGTCCCTCCCTCCCTCCCTCTGCGACGGCTGAGCCCCTCTGTGCCAGCTTTCAGATTCGCAAAGAGAGAGTGTCTCCCTCGCATCTCTGTTAAGCCTGCAGGGGCAGATGGAAATTTCCCATCAGCCCCTGTGGGCTTAACAGAGAAATTTCCCATCAGCCCCTGCGGGCTTAACAGAGGCGCGAGGGAGACACTCTCCCTTCGCGAATCTGAAAGCCGGCACAGAGGGGCTCAGCCGTCGCAGAGGGAGGGACTCAGCCAGGCAGAGGGGGCCCCGTGGGACACTCCATTCTGCCGCTGCCGCGGCAGCAGCAGCAGTGGTAGCAGCCAGCTTTTTTTTTTTTTTTAATTTTCCTTGAGCCAATGGGGGGGGGGGTGAGGACTGGTAATGGGCTGGGGGGGTAGGACTGGTAATGGGCTATGGAGGGGGTTATGACTTGACTTGAGGTTCGCTGTGGGTAGATGGTGGGGAAAGGACTGGAAATGGTCTCTCGGGGGGCTAGGACTGGAAATGGGCTGGGGGGGTTAACACTGGAGGTGGGCTGATGGGGTTAGGACTGGTAATGGGCTGTGGGCTGTTGGGGGGGGTTAGGACTGGTAATGGGCTATGGGGGGCTAGGACTGGAAATGGGCTGATGGGGGGGTTAAGACTGGAGGTGGGCTGATGGGGTTAGGACTGGTAATGGGCTGTGGGCTGTTGGGGGGTTAGGACTGGTAATGGTCTATGGGGGGGGTTAGGACTGATAATGGGCTATGGGGGGCTAGGACAGGAAATGGGCTGATGGGGAAGGGTTAGGACATGAGGTGGGCTGATGGGGTTAGGACTGGTAATGGGCTGTGTGGAGGGATTAGGACTGATAATGGGCTATGGGGGGCTAGGACAGGAAATGGGCTGATGGGGTTAGGACTGGTAATGGGCTGTGGGCTGTTGGAGGGGTTAGAACTGGTAATGGGCTAAGGGGGGTTAAGACTGGTAATGGGCTGTGGGCTGATGGGGGCTGTCTGGTAATGGGCTATGTGGTGTTAGGACTGAAAATGGCCTATGGGGGGGCTAGGACAGGAAATGGGCTGATGGGGAGGGGTTAGGACTTGAGGTGGGCTGATGGGGTTAGGACTGGTAATGGGCTGTGGGCTGATGGGGGGTTAGGACTGACAATGGGCTGATGGGGTTAGGACTGGAGGTAGGCTGATGGGGGGTTAGGACTGGTAATGGGTTATAGGGGGGGCTTAAACTGAAAATGGGGTGATGGGGGGTTAGGACAGGAAGTGGGTTGATGGGGGGGCTAGGACTGGTATTGGGTTGGGGGGTTGCTAGGACTGGAAATGGGCTGATGGGGGGCTAGGACTGGAAATGGGCTGATGCGGGGACTAGAAGGGAATGGATGCTGGGTGGGGCTGGAACTAGAAGGGAGCTGATGTTGGGGGAAGATTAGAATGGCATGGGGCTGGGAGAGTGAAACGGAGAGGGGAAAATATTTTGTGTGGGAAGGAAGAAAAATCTACAATTGGCCGGGTATTGGGAGAGTAAGTAGGTACTGAGGATGGAGGGGTAACTTTTGAGTGGATGAAATAGGAATGAGGAAAGTGCAAAAGGAGAAAGATTAGTATGTTAAAGCAGATGTAGAGAGAGAATGGAAAAAAACTAGAAGAGAGAAGAAAGGACAAATGGACAGCAGACGATGGAGAGTTAGCAGAAGACACGAAGAAACCAGAAGAAAGTGGCTGGAGTAATTGCAACTGAAAAAAAATGCACAAAAGGTAGAAAGATATCTCTTTATTTTGAATTTATTAACTGGAATATGTCAGCTCTGGGAAATGTGCATCATTAACGTCAGCCCTTTGTTTAGTACAAGAGGAAATTAATTTATAGTTTTATTTCTACAGTGTTGTACATTCCAAGTTTGGCTTTTGGGGTTCCCAGTTTAATTATTGTCTTCCTGTTTCAAAATTGTGATTCCTTGTTTGGTGATGGTCTATGTTCTGCACAGGGGCGGCCCAAGGGTGGTGCGGGGCCATGTGCGGAGACTCGGTGCGGGGCCTCATTTGCATAAGAGGCCTCATTTGCATAAAGATTTGCATAATGTTACCATATACTAACTTTTAGTAAACATGTCTCTTAATGAGTGTATGGATAAAGAAAGACTAAAAGATTTCTACATTACTATAATCCAGTGCCAACCGCCAGACACATTAGGAACTACTACAAACACTGCCCATTTAGAACCCATAGCAAACCCGCCGTATCCTAACAGCACTACCAGGACTCACAAAGCACCATATTCTACCTATCAAAAGGAAACACTGCAAATATTAAACCAATACATTTCAGAGAATAATAATACATGACCTACTGGGGAAAGAGAACAAGTGGCAATGTCAAATAGGACTTACATAAACAGAATACCTCAGCTCAATTACACATGCAGAACATAGACCATTACCAGTCCTAATCCCCCCAATCAGCCCATTTCCAGTCCCAGCCACCCCACAGCCCATTACCAGTCCTAACCCCCCTCTCCCCCCCATCAGCCCAGGGAACATTTAAAATAAAAAAAGCAGCTGGCTACTGCCACTGTGGCAGAGGCAGAATCAAGTGTCCAGTGGCACCCCCTGCTTGGCAGAGCCCTCCCTCCCTGCATCAGTCCCTCTCCGGCAGGCTTTCAGAGCCACGAAGGAGGAGTTTCTCCCTCGCGGCTCTGTTAAGCCCACGGGCGCTGATGGGAAACAGGCATTTCCTGTTTCCCATCAGCCCTGGTGGGCTTAACAGAGCCGCAAAAGGGAAACTCCCCCTTCGCGGCTCTGAAAGCTGGCAGGAGAAGGACTGATGCAGGGAGGGAGGGAGGGAGGGCTCTGCCAGGCAGGGGGGCCGCCGGACACTCAATTCTGTCGCTGCCACAGTGGCGGTGGCAGAGGCAGTGGCAGCAGCCAGCTTTTTTTTTTTTAAATTTACCTTTAATGCAGAATGTTTTTTGCTCGGGGCCCCCTGAAACGCAGGGCCCTGTGCAAAAAACATTCTCGCTCAATGGACGGGCCGGCCCTGCCCTTAACCCAGATTTTCACTTCTGCGGCGACAGAAGAGAAAATCTTGGTTGAGCTAGATGTGCCTGGAGCCGCCAAGACTAAATGGATAGCTGCGATTTTCAATGCTATCCGCTCTACCTCAAAACGTCCCCAACATGCCCTGATGCTAACCACATAGCATTTGGGTGTTGACCACAACTGTAATTTCATGAATAGCGATATACCAAATCTTTGAATCAATGAATAAATAAAATGTTAGAGGCTGCGTCCTTTTGACCTATTTCCTCTGTCTCTACTTGGGGGTTGAGTCAAATAAGGCAAAAAAAAGTCAATTCATTAACACTTTCTTGACTTAAATTTTACTAAGGTGGGCCATAAACAATTATGAACTGCTTAACTACTGAGACGACTATGGGTCAGATGGTACAATGCACTCCTGAATCTTTCCTGCAATCCCCATTCTGTTTTCTGAAACAATTGAGAACCATTTCATCCATCCCTTTCGCAGTTTATATTAACTATAAAAATTTGCCCAACCAAATTGGCAGCTGATATGTAATACATTATATCCAAAGAACATCAGATACTCAGTTTATTTGCATCTTGTTTTTTATTATTTTCCCTAAAGAAGGATGATTTGCCTTTCTGAAGGTTTTCCCATAAAGGTTGTTTTAAAAGAAAACATTTCTAGATTGTTAAAGCTCTGCTACAAGAGGGCATAGGATGAGGGTGAAAGGTGATAGACTTAGGAGTAATATGTGGGAATATTTCTTTATGGAAAGAGTGGTAGATACGTGAAATAGTCTCCCAGTGGAGGTGGTAGAGATGAGGACAGTATCTAAATTCAAAAAAGCATGGGGCAAACACAGAGGCTCTCTAAAGGAAAAAAGGGGACTTTTGTAGAGGGTGATATGGAAGGGCAGATTAGATAGGCCAGGTCTTTTTCTGCCGTCATGTTTCTATGTTTCTAAACCCAAGTGTTATAATAATGTCTTAATACAATCCAGAAAGCATTTGATCTGCCTTTCTACTAAATAATCAATCCATTACAAACAATGACAGTCTATGAACCATGTTCTTTTCAATAAAATGTCTAAGTTCAAAGTATTATATTGATTTTTAAGAACATCAAATAAAAATAAAACAGTAAACATATTCAGAGTAAACTAACAAAATGCTGTGCAAATTAAATCAAGAGAACATCAAAGTTAACTCTCACCATTGTACATATCCACAGGTTACCAAACATATGCAAAAAGTCTATCTAGGTCTGACTTAATTTCTTTCGTTGTATCATGGTGTGCTTTCATCATCTCCTTAATGATTTTCAACTCTGTGAGACTTTATCCAGACTGTGCCTTAGGATCTTTTCTTTTTCAGGGTCCATTTTCTCAGGGGTTGGTGAATCAGGATTTCTATTCCACGGTAGTCAAAGGTCTATGTGGATTACAAAAAAACACACATAATAATTAAACCATAAAATGTAAACATAAAACATGCTAGAAATATTCTAAGATAAATAAAAGCCTAACATAATTAAAACAAAAAAGAACAGAACTTTAATAGACATAAAAAGTTGCTTGACAAAAACTGCCATGACATCTCTCCTTTTAATTCTTTTAGTTTTTTAGTCCTTGAGGCCATCACAAATGCCCCCTACATCTTATTGCTTTTAACACTAGATATCTTTGCCAATCTACTGATAAATTTTCATGAAAGCAATTTTTGGGGCTGGAAATCATTTTTCCTAAGTTCTGAGAATCCGCTCCCTAACAGGCTGGTATTCAGAAATCACTAAGGGGCTTGTTTACAATGCCACGGTAGCGGTTTCCGATCGTTATGGGAGCCGCGGCCCCATTGAAATCAATGGGGCCGCGGCTCCGATAACGATCGGAAACCTCTACCGCGGCTTTGTAGACAAGCCCCTAAGCGCTTCAGTTTAGGCTGCTAGGAACATAGGTCCAAAGTTTTATGAAAAAAAAGCCAATTTTAGCATTGGTATCTGAAAGCCAAGGACTCTAGATTTAGGAGTCCTAGAGTTAGGCACCTAGGACCAGAAATCAGCGCTGAGTATCTTTTTTCATTCCCCTAGCCTGATTCCACCTATTTTTAGTATCTTAAATTTAGATACCTAGTAAACATAGGCTACTAAATTTAGTGACTCTTTAGAGAAATTTTATTTAGGTAGATCTATGCACCTATTTTTTTAAGTTAATTGCCTAGATGTTTTGCATATTGGCATATACATCTCTTACATGGCTCAAGTGCTCCTCCACCTCTGTTCAATTGAATGTCAATACAGTGTAGAGAAGTTATTACATTTAAGAACTTTGGGCACAATATTCGAAAGGCATTTACATGGTTTACAGCCCTGTAAACCGTGTAAGTGCCTCTAACCAGGATATTCAACGCTGAATATCCCCAATCTTCTCCCCTACATGACCCAATGCGAACCGCTTAGCATCGAGGCATGTTGTGGGTATTTTGAGGAGGAGCGGAGGTGGCAACAGTCAATAACTGGGCAGCAGCAATATTGCATGCTGCCCAGTTAGCAATCTGCAGCAAAAAGATATGCAAAGCAAAGGTTTGCTGATTTTTTAGCCGCAGGAGCTAACTGGGTAGCATGCAATATCGTTAGCTACTACGGCTGGGAGGCTATTACGGCAAACCCAGATATTCAATGCCAGGGCTGCATATGACCCCAGCATTGAATATCCGGGGTTAAAGGTCGGTGCAAATGGTGCATAACCAACCTAGAAGAATATCAGGCCCTCTGTTTACATTTATAGAACTGGCAATGGATTATATTGGTTTGAACCAGGCATTCTGGATAGTTCATCATACAGTACGGTACAGCAGTACCTATTTTTGGACAGACTGATCCTCAGTTCAGGGCAGATGACCTTTAGTTTAAACTGAAAGATGCAATTTTGACTACATTTTTATATTACGGCTCCATCAGCCATATTAATGGTACTTAAAAACAATTACAGTAGATTGAAACCAAGGAAACAACAATTTAAGCACCAGGATATCAAGTCCGTAGTGTATAGTAAATAAACAATTTTTAAACAAACATCTCCTAACTACCAGTTATTGGTGCAGTTAATAATAAAATCAGTTGTAAACTCCAGAGAGATCAGTGGCACTATTCTTTTTAATTAAATACTTGGGGGTCAATTATCAGCAGCAGTGTCCACGGCTTTTAAAGCACCTGGCTGCTGCTGTTGAAATTAAAACTGGATATTTGTGCCGGAGCCAATCTGGCATCCAGCACTAAATATATGGCTTTGCTAGCAATCATCACCCTCATCATGCAGACATGCCCAAATCCACTTTTTATTTGTCGGACACACCATCAGGAGAGGAAATCCATCACTCTCAAATGATAGTCATGCCCATTTTATTCGTTATATGGTTCTAAAAGCTTCAAAGTGATTTTCAAATGGGGAGTTATGCCGTTCATGCAGAATTCTTTTAGTGTAGTCAATTTGTTAGAAAGGTATTGACCCATTCTGAGTCTTCATCCTTGCTTTGTCAAACCTCTTACCATAGCATATTCTCGAAGGTCTAACTTACGAGACCTTTTGGTAAAATCTGTGTTACCTGTTGATTGCGTTGAACGGCCACCTGATGATTCCCCTGGACATGTAGCATGTGGGACTTGTCAATTTTGTTTCACTACAGTACTGGGTGACATTTGGGAAGATCCAGCTATGGGACATTCATATCATTTTGTATGACATACTACTTTTACATCCAAATTTGTGGGGTATCTATTACATTGCCCATGCAACTTATTATATATTGGCCGAATCACCCGCTCAGTTAAGTCAAGTTTGAGCGAGCATGCTTCTCGCATTTGAATGTCTATACAAATTGCTCCGATGGTAGAACACTGCATGATGGCAGGGCATAATTTTGAAGATCTGTGGTGGAGGATCATTGATTATGCCCCCCGTGACCCTTGAGAGGCAATAGGACATTCGGATTGCAATGGCTGGAACAACGGCGGATTTACTAGTTAAATGCAGTAAGTCTGCATGGGCTGAAGAGGGAGATTGATTGGCTAAGTCTGTTCTAATGTTTGGATCAATGGGGGGTGGGTTTCCCCGATGACGTGGAGTATTCCCTCTTTCCTGATTGGTGGTTCTAATGATTGATGCTGCTGGTGTGAAGCCAATAGGAAAGCGAGCAGATACTCAAATTCTGGCGTTTTTTGATTTGGCGAGCCTTGTGGTGTTTGGGGCAATTCGTGGAGGGACTATTTATAATTTCCCATTGCACCTGAAGCAGAGTTGAGTGTTGACTCAAAAGTGCATGTCGTGCGGGAGAATGTTCCTTGGATGACTTTGGACACTGTCGCTGTCGCCATGATTTGAAAGGCTTCTGCCAGATAAGTTGAAAATCACATTGAAGCTTTTAGAACCGTATAACAAATAAAATGGGCATGACTATCATTCGAGAGTGATGGATTTCCTCTCCTGATGGTGTGTTCGACAAATAAATGTGGTTTTGGCATGTCTGCGTGATGAGGGTGATCTTTGCACTTTGGATTTAACTGTGATTACTTATTATTGTTTTTTTCTTAATATGCTAGCTATCCAGTCAGAGGCGGTACTGAGACGCTAACCGGATAGCTAAACCGCATAAAGTCATTGACGTGTCCTAACATTATGAGGCTTAGCAATCCAATTATTGGCTCAATATTGCTACTGGCCAGATAAATGCCACAACTGTCTCTGCTCTGCACACAGACTGCCCCACATTTAACCAGGCATCTTTCCTGCGATCTCCAAAGATATTCAGTGGCACTATCTGGATCGCCAGGGTTTAGGGTTAGCAGATCCTGCTAACCAGCTAAATCCATTTGAAAATTATTGCCATGAACAGTTAGGTATTTGAAATGTTGTAACAATAACCTTATACCATTAATGGAAAAAATCTTTTCACATAACTATTCTAAGGTAGATTAATGAATATTGCTTATTTGCAACTGTCAACGTGTTTATGTAAATTGAATATGGACACTGCCTCTAGATACCAACTGAATATCAATTACATCTTTCCCACCCTAATATTTGCTGCATGGAAATAGCTACAGGCAAAGACAGATGACATTGTTGCTTTGGGAGTGAGATGATTTGAACAGCACCATGAGAAAAAAGTTTGGAAAGGAAAGGCAGAATATTCACACAAATTTCATTTTTCACTAGAAATAGATTTTTTTGCAAGTAAAGAATGTTTCCATGGAAGCCTACCACAGATTGCAAACTAAACTATATCCTGGTATCATCAAAATATTTATATCTGTGCACATATAGGACATACAAAATAAGACTGGCTTTGCCTGGGTGGATGCTTTAGAGCAGTGGTTCTCAACCCAGGCCTCGGATACCCCCAGGCCAGTCAGGTTTTCAGCATATCCACAATGCATGAGATAGATCTGCATGCACTGCTTCCACTGTATGCAGATCTATCTCATGCATATTCATTGTGGATACCCTGAAAACCTGACTGGCCTGGAGGTATCCGAGGACTGGGTGGGTAGAGTATTTAGTTTAGCAGATTAAAGGTACTAATTCATCATTTTGAGTTTTGGTCCCACACCATTCACATTATTTGAAAACTTTGTCAGGGGGGGCACTGAAAGCAATCTACAAAATTTTAATGTTGTCTGGAAGAATCTTCCAGAAATATTAAGAAGGGCAATAATCAGAACCATTCTAAATAAGGGGAATTTGGATCCATTAGCCTGTTCTAGTTTCAGGCATATTTCTAATTTGCCCTACATGACCAAAGTATTGGGAAGATCTGTGTTTTTCCACCTGAGATTCTTTATTGAAGATACAGTAACCAGATCTTGGATAACTAAAAGCTAATGTGTGCCTTCGAGTCAGTCCTGACTCCTTGCGACCCAGAAGCTCCTGGGTTTTCTTGGCAATGTCACCGGAAGTAGATTGCCAGGCCTTTCTTCCGAGGCAATGGAGGGTTAAGTGGATAACAGTCAAGTAAAATTTTGGCCAAGGCTTGGGATTGAATCAGCTTTTCTAGAAGTGCAAGACACAAAGATGAAGGAATTCAGGTGTCGCCAATTATGTTAAATCTTTCCACAGCTTTTGACCTCTTAGATTGGGACATTTTGATTAGGTGTTGTGATCAACTGGGTGTGAAATCCAAGGCAATAGAATGGACTCACTCACTAACAATAATGATAGCACAAAGTCTGTGCCTTTTATTGTGAAATGTAGGGCTTTCCAGGGTTCTTGTTTATCCTCGTATTTCTTTCATTTATATCTGCAGCCTTTGAAGAACTTATGTCGTCAGGTAGAGTTTAACATTTCATTTATTCATGTGTCATACAACTGTTATTCCCCTTTAATGGAGATTGAAATGTAGATAAATTGAAATTAGATCAGGGTTTAAAGAGAATTACAGACTGGTTATTGATTAATAATAGTTGCTTAAATCTAAAAAATAAAAACAGACATTTTGGGCCTGATTCTGTTCCAGACGTAGATGCTCTCTGCTCATCCGGTCTGAACTGGATGCACAGAGGGGATCGCGATTCTGATCCCAAGGGGCACGTCTAGCCCTGTGGGATCAGAATCATGGACAGTCCTGCCCGTGCAGGCCGGGACTGCAATTCAGTCCAGCCTGCATGTGCAGGACTGCACCCGGCTAACTCAGTCAAGGCTCTTCATGGAGCCACGGAGCCATGTATCATGCTGTCATTGTACCGCGGCTCCATTGAAGAGCTCCGATGTTGGCCGCCAGAGAATAAAGTTAATTCCTCACAGTCCGACCCCGATCTGACCTCCCAAGGCCAGGGTCGGGATGTAGGGAATGTCGCCCAGCCCCCCTGCCCCATCCGCACCATGGCAGCAAAAAAAAAAAAGTCCAAGGAAACTATTCCACCTCAGAAGTGGAATAACTTCCCCACACATGTCGCCGGCCCCAGATGTATAGGGCTGACATTAGAATTGGCCCTGTTCATCCAGGGCTGGTGACTGACCAGACTCCACCCCTGGGCCGCCCCTTTTAACTTCCCTGCACAACCAGCGGGGAAGTTAGTTGGGGGAAGGAACTGGCACAAATAGCGGGGATGGTCATCCCGTTGGGACGTCCATCCCTGCTATTCGTGACTCAGAATAACTCTCTTTGTGTCTAGGCAAACAGGATCCTAGGGTATGGAATTCATTTTTGAATTTAAGATCAAGGAACTATCCAACTGTGCGTAAAATAAGGAATCTGAGAGTATTCCTAGATCTTCAGTTTTCCTTGGAGTTGCATGTGTCATATGTACTGAGGACATTGTTTTTAAATGAAAATTATGTGCACATTACACTTTTACTAACCGAGAGCCTTTTTCGGATTGTAGTACAATCTTACATATTGGTACATCTTGTAACAGACTTTTAGTGGGTTTACTTAAACACTTTTAACCTGCTAACAATCAACTCAGAATGCTGTTGCCAAATTCATATTAGGGGTACATAGATGGACTTTGGCTACTCTTTTGTTGAAGAAGCCGAATTGCCTCCCAGTGACAAATTGCATTAATTGTAAGATCTTAACTCTGGTACATCACATTTTTTGGAAAGTAATGACCAAACTCTTTGCAGGTTATATTAACGCATTATGGGATATGTTTGCTAAAGTGCACTAATGGTTAGTACAAGATTTACCACATGCTAAGCATGCTATGGTAAACTGTTACTGCAAGCTAAATATTCGACTGCGGTAAAATTCCCACACTAACCACTCAGCTTGGATTGGGGTAGAAACGGAGCAGTTCAGAAGCTGAGAATGCACATTGCAATTAACGTGGGCATCCTTAGTGCACATTAACTGGCAAAGTTGCAGTTAGCATGGGTGCACTTACTGCCAACATTAAGTGCACCCACATTAATTGTGGCAAACTGCTTAGCACAGTAATGATACAGAACTCATGCTACTTTCATGAGGACATACTGAGCATGCCTCCATCTGTTACAATGAGTCTGGTGAGATCTCACCATAGACATGAAGAGACACTATCTCTTTCTTCCTCTTAGTCATTCCTCTCCTTATGCACTCAAGCATCCTTCTGAGTTTTACCATCATCTTAAATCCCTGTTTGGATATTTTAAGATCATCAGATATGAATGCTCTGAAGAACTTTAACCCCCATACTGTGCCACACCCTCGGGGTTTTGCAGTGCAAATGCATGCCACTGTATTTTTTACTATATTAGCTGCCATACTCTAGACCAGGCATGTCCAAGTTCGAACAGATCGTGATCTACTTTTTCCGGCCAAAAGTGCCGGTGATCAACCACCATGAAAATTAAGGGGTATGTTTACTAAAACCCCGTTAAAGTGCGGGCCCCGGTAGTGTGCGGGTGCCATATAAGGAGTGGGCGTTCCGTCCTGAAAAAGGAAAGGCGGAATTTACATATGCGCTAAGGTGCGCGGCACCCATGTGCGCCCCGCATCTTAGCGCATGAGATAGCTGCGCGGGAGGCATAAGTGGTGCGCTGAATTGCAAGAAAAAGAGCAGAGCCACAGCACAATGGTTAAGACACTGACAAAAGGTGCAGGGATCAGGGGTTCAATCCCCCACAGTGCCCAATGAAAACAGCTAGCTGAGACATTACTTTAGGAACCAGTGTAATATTGGGCAGCATAAGGCGATGTGCTGATGGCCATAAGGTGGTGTGCTAATAATTTTGGAGGCATTTTAATGTTGGCAGGCATATGGCGGTGCGCTGATGTACAAGCACAGGAACAAAACCACAGCTCAATGGTTAAGGCACTGACCAATGGTACAGGGATCAGAGGTTCAATCCCCCAATAGTGCCCAATGAACAAGGCTGGCTGAGGCATAACATATTATGGGGAAGATTGCTTTAGGAGGCATTTTATTCATATTTTAATTATCACTACTAGCAAACGCACTTTCAAAGCGTGTCAACATAAGGCGCCCTATAAGGCACATTTTAAAGTGCACTGTCAGCCAAGGCACCCTAGAATGTTGCTTATAGGGCGCTTTAGAGGGTGCCGTATGAGGTACCGCAAGGACAGTGTACTGTTTTTTATGGCAGCACTGTGCAGTTTAAGGAATGAAAAGCATAAGTAGGTGCGCTGACAGGCAAGGAGGAGCAGCAGTGGAGCACAATGGTTAAGGCACTGACTGCTGATATAGGGGTCATGAGTTTGCTCCCCAGTGTGCCTAATACGTAAGGCTGGCTGTGGTATCATCTTTGCATTGTACATATTTTGTCCTGCAGCACTTTATTTTTATGCTATTAATTACTACCAGCAAACACGCCCTCACATGCCGTAATTGAAGGTGCCGTATAAGGCAACCTATAAGGCACTCCATAGGGCACATTATAAATTGCACTGTCCGCCACAGCACCCTAAAATGTCCCCTATAGGGCACCCTATAGGTTGCGTCACAGGAGAATGTAAAGTGCACCTTATATGGACGGGAACCATAAGGTGCCCTATAGGGCGCCCTATAAAGCACCCTCAGAGGCACCTTATGGGTACAGTACGCTGAAGGTGTTTTTGCTGGCATCAAAATATGTACATTAAAAAAAGATAATGCATTGGACAACCCTATCAAATAACCCCACTGTGGGTTTGAACCCATGACCTCTAGCTTCTAGAGACAGTGAAGTAACCATTGGGCTACAGCTCTATAGCTGCTAGCAAGCCCCTGGCTGGCTGCAGAGAGCATGCACGTCACCACACAGACAGTCTGCTGTGGTCACCAGGATAGGGTTAGCCCACCCATACCCATGATGCACTGCACATGCAAATCAGCTGTCCACAGATGAACACAAGATGGGCAATGCACCCCCACAGCACCTCGGCCTGGTAGAGGGAAGTGACCATGTGCACCCACACACCACCTCAGCCTGGTAGGGGGTACTGACCGTGTCTTTTACTGGCACAGAGTAGCTACACACCATCACATTGTGCGGGTACTGTGCTCACCCTGAGGGTGCGGTGAGGTGCCCAGGACCAGGTCCACAACACCTTCCATGGCTGAATGAGGCCATGCCAGATGTCCAAAGTAGTGTTAATGTGTGAGATAGGTAGTTTCTGCACAAACACCTTGGTATATCTTTGTCTGTTTCAGTCAGGTGTAGCCCCCATGGACCCCCAGGTGGGCCATGCACCACCACCTCCCTCCCTCCCTCCTCCAGGGCTGAGGGTGGCAAATAGGGCCTCCCATCAATAGATCCACATTCTACCTCCCTGCAAAGGTGGCAGTAGAGGGGAACATCAACCCAGGTCCTGCTGAGGAACAGACACCCCACAGGGCAGTCAATGCAACCCTATACACATCCATAGCACACAGATATTAGGCCTAGATATGGTGAGCTGCACCCCACCACTATCTGATATTCTCCTGCAGCAAGTCATCAGCCACTGCACCCTGCAAGCTGCTCCATCACAACACATACCAGCTGCAAACATAGTGCTAGTTAGTCCACAGTGTATGTTCCCAGTGGAGATGCATGCACCCAGAACTGGGATGTCAACATACACAGCAAGCAGATAAATCAGTGACTGAGCCCCAAAAGGAAACCCATATCTATCACATGAGAGAAATACTATATAGCACTATGGGAGTGTCTAGCCATGCTGTGGTCACTGCACAGTCAGGGTGAGAGTGATCTCTCAGCAGGACATACTGAGGTCACCCTGTCCGTGTAGGTGGTGGCTGGGCACTAAAATGTCCCAGTCAGTGCCCTATGCCCTGTGCAGATGCACCCTGGCCAGGCCACCCTGTCAGGCCTATACCCATGGTATCTTGCTCCTCATTATGCACATTGGCAGCCCAATACTGGCAACATTGCTGGCAGTGTGGGCTGTGGAAGGTGTTTGAAGCCACCACACACTGGATAGGCAGACAGCCACCCCCACACCTATGCCAGCATTGTGCTACTATAGAGGAGTCCAGCAGCCATACCCACCACACCAGTCCTGGGCACAGTACAGGCATGGATATGGTACGCACTGCTGTTGGGGGTCACTCCCCAGGGTGGTAAACACTGTCAGAGACCAGACCTGCAGTGCACACCGCAGACATCACAATGATTGTTATGGTGGAGATCAATGAGCAAAATGTGCTTAACGTAGGAATTGATATCTGCCAGTTATCCTGGGCAACGTTTGATAGCTGTGTACCATATACCCAGGTGTAGGGTGGCAGTGCTAAGGTATGCAACTGCTAGTATTGGGGGATACAGGCAGGGCCCAATGTCCTGCCTCTCCAGGAGGCATTGGCCAATGGGGCCTGTGGGGGGGGGGGGTCTGGCCCTGTTGGCTGCTGCTTTACGGCAGAGTGTCCCAACTCCAGTCCTGGTGTTCCAACCACTGTTCGGGTTTTCATGCTGTCCCTCATAGATATGCATGAGCTACATCAGCATACCATGGGGGTGGTGCATAGATATGCAGCACAGGCATCCTTATTAGAGGCAGCATAGATCATGAATGGTGTGGGGCCCTCCAGGACTGCATTTGGGAGACTCTGCTCTAGGTAATGCGGCTGTTCATGGTGTCTGTGTTTGGTGTGGTAAAATATAGGCGTATGAACCATACTGTGGCAGGTGCAGGCCTGTGATCCACGGTGTCTGACATAGGCAGGCCAGCATGGCTAGCTTGACCTGTAATTGAGGCCTGTGGAGAGGCATATAGGATTGCACATCCCCCAATATGCTGCTATTGTAAGAAAGAACTCAGTAGAAATATTGAATTAGCTTAGGTAAGCAGAACTGCAGAATTAAGAAATGGAAAAATACAGAAAAGACATGTTTAAAAGTTACTGATAAGAAAAAGTACATTTGCAGAGAAATAATGAGGAGTGCTGACAGATGAGTTACAGAACCTTGCTCTTCTGCACGCACAAATTGGTCCCATAACCTTGAAAGTGTGAAAGTAACAAGTTGATGAACTGACCATTGTAATTGGGACTAGAAGGGGGGCAGGCAGGTGTCATGCCCACAGAAGGGACATAATTGGAGAAACTTATCAGTACCGGGACCAATAGAAGAGGTACGAGAGGTACGGGAGGTTACCGGGACCAATGAAATGTTTTTCTATACCTAGAATGGAACAGAAGTCTATAAAAGTTGTTGTAATGCTTGAAAACTTTGCTCAGCCATTTTGAATTTGCCTTGCTTGAGACTTGTGCACAAATAAATGATTTGGACCTTCTGAACAGACTCCTGGTATCATTGGTTTGTCTGCGCTTTGCTGCTACATATTCCTTGGTGCGTTGGCCGGGAAGTTGTGGAATCAAAGTGTATATAGGGCAATATACCACGACTTTCCGCCTCTATAGGCTTGGTCCTGCCGGGATCGCGCCCTTCCGACGAGGGCCGCTCCCTGGCGCCACCGGTCCCTTGTATCGGAGGGAGCTGGTCGGACCTCGGCGGGTGCCGGGCCCGGTCGGAGCCAACGCCTCGAACCCGAGTGAGGGGAGTCCGAGGTCCAACTCATGCGCCTGCTTGGGAAGTTTGAGGACCGGATCCGGTGAGTATAGTTTTGATTTTGGGTCTAGACAGAAATAGAAAGAGCAGTAGTGCCATTGGAACTTGGAATTTGGAATTTGTAATCTCGAGATATTGGGAATTGGTAAGAGAGCATGATCAACTCTCAAGGAAGAGCCGAGTAGCCTGGCATGGGAATTCGCTGGGTGAAACCCTCATCCTTTTTGTAATTGGGAAAAGACTAGTCAGAATAGATAGAAACGAATGCATTCTGGGATACGTTGCTAGCATGATTGTGTGAACGAAGTGTGAATGAGAGGTCTGGCAGCACGGACCAAGTGAAGGCGGACCCCTGATTAGCGCATTTCCTGACCGGGCGACCGCGTTCAGGTCGCGAAAAGGGGGAAGCGATTGTCGTCTTGTCTTGTTATTTGTATTCCCTATACGTTTCCAGGGCCGTGAGGACCCCTTACCCACGGTCCGCCCTCCTTTTCCCTTCTGTCTGTTGTTGCGTGCACACATCGAAATGGGAGGGGCGGGGTCTACTAGAAACACTCCATTAGAATGTATGATCGCACATTTTAAAGAGGGATATTCAGGAGATTATGGTATTAAAATGACAGCAGCCCGTTTGCAGATTTTGTGTACTAGGGAGTGGCCCGATCTAGACCCCATCTGGCCCCGAGAGGGAACGTTCACCGTAGAGATTATTCAGTCAATACATCGTAGAGTGCGGGTAGCGCACCCCGATCAGTACCCCTATATAGATTCCTGGTTAAGTATTTGTGAAGATCCGCCCTCCTGGGCGCAGCGCTGTTATGAGGAACAGTGCAGAATAATGTTAGCTAAAACAGATTCTAGACAGAAAAAGGAACAGCCTAGAATGAAAGAGCAGGATAAGAAAGCCACGAAGAAACCCATCCTGGCAGATCCTGATTCCCCAGAAGTAGTCCTCAGGCAGCCCCGAACCCCAGGTCCAGTAAGAATAGCCCGGCGGCGTCCTGCCCCAGAACCCCAGAGACGGCCAGAGCCGAGGCGGGACCCAACCCCCGGTCCCCCTCCTAGAGAAGAGAAAGAGGAAGAATTAGTGGAAAGAGAAGTGGAGGACGTAAAAAGTGAGTCAGAAACGGAGCTAGAAGAAGAAGGAGGGAATTCCCCAGAAGAAGAAGAAGAGGACAGTGTACAAATAATTGAGAAAGCCAGCGCTAGCACTAGCAAGCCAGTGAAAGAAAAACCCAAAGCAAAACCAGTTGAGAAAAAGAAAGCGACTCCTGCAAAGGCAACGACAATAACCCTTAGATCCCAAACAGCGCCTGGGACAGCCAAACTGTTTCCCTTAAGGCAAGTCCCGGGAGTGCCCGTAAAGAATGATAATGATGAAGTGGTAGCGGGACCCCTAACTTATGTGTATATCCCTTTCTCTACAACTGATTTATTAAATTGGAGGTCGCACTATGCCTCCTATACTAGCAAGCCCCAGGAGCTGACAGAATTAGTAACTAGTATTATGGAAACTCACCAACCCACTTGGCCAGATTGCCGTCAGCTCCTGACCACCCTATTCACTACAGAAGAACGAGCGAGAATTAGGAAAGCAGCTATTGAATGGATGGCCGAAAACCCTGCAGCTCCGGCACAGGGACAGAATATAATAGATCGTAGAGAAGCAGCTCAGAGAGAATTCCCGAATGAAGACCCCCAATGGGATCCAAATACAGATGAAGGATCCACAGCCCTAGCCCGTTTTCGCCAAGGCTTTTTACAAGGCCTGAAAAGGGGGGGCCAAAAAGCTATGAACCTTTCCAAAGTCACAGGAGTTATCCAAGGGATAGATGAGAGCCCAGCAGATTATTATGAAAGATTAACTGAAGCCTACAGAATGTATACTCCCTATGATCCCGAGGCACCAGGAAGTTTATGCATGGTGAATTCTGCTTTTGTAAACCAGTCTCAACCAGACATTAGACGTAAATTACAGAAATTAGAAGGGTTTGCGGGCATGAATGCAACACAGTTATTGGAAGTCGCTCATAAAGTGTATGTGAATCGTGATACTGAAAGACAGAGAGAATGTGATAGAAAGATGAAGAAGAAAGCTGATTTTTTGGCTGCGGCCATAGTTGAAAAGAAAAGGGGAGGTGTCCCTAGTCGAAGGAGCAGAGGAAGAGGGCGGGGTCAAGGCGGAGGCCGGACCCAGAGACTAGGCGTGAACCAATGCGCCTATTGCAGAGAGGAAGGACATTGGAGAGATACGTGCCCGCAACTCGAAGACGCCCAGCAAGATGACGATAACGATCATCAGTGGCGAGAAGAAAGACGAGGCCGTCCCCGAGGCCGAGGAGGATCCAATCGAGAACAATTCCAGAGAGAGAGGGGAGGAGGAGCCATTCAAGCATTGGCCACACAAGCCCATGATGAGGATGACGTGGATTAGGACAGACCGGGCTCCAAGTTTGCTTTAGGTCTCCAGGAGCCTATGGTCGAAATACAAATAGGAGACCAATTTATGAACTTTATGGTTGATACTGGAGCAGAACATTCAGTAATAGACAAAAAGATAGCCCCATTCACCAAGAAAGCAGTCACCATTATAGGAGCAACTGGTGCCAAAGCCACAAAGTCTTTTCTTCAAAACCGAATATGCAGTCTAGGAGGACAGCAAGTAACTCATCAATTCCTTTACATGCCCGAATGTCCAGTACCATTACTGGGACGAGATATGCTAGCCAAGCTTCAAGCACAGATATCCTTCTCCGAACAAGGAGAAATGCAAATGACAGTAAATTCCCAAGCCAAGCCAGCAGGAGTAATGCTGCTGACAGTTCCCCGAGAAGAAGAATGGAGATATTACATTGATGATTCGATTCAAGATACCTATTTTGAACAAACTTTAAAGAACATTCATGCACCACCTGGAGTATGGGCAGAAGGCAGTCCCCCAGGCCTAGCCAAGCATATAGCTCCAGTAATTGTAACCCTCAAGCCTAGTGCTACACCAGTGCACGTCAAACAGTACCCTCTCCCAAGAGCCGCAATTGAAGGCATCCATCGCCACCTACAGAGATTGCTCGAGTATGGCCTACTAAAAGTATGTCAATCCCCATGGAACACCCCACTTTTGCCAGTAAAGAAACCTGAGACAGATGATTATCGCCCAGTGCAAGATTTGAGAAGAGTAAATGATGCAGTTGAAACTATACATCCAGTTGTGCCCAATCCTTACACTCTTCTAGGACTGATACCTGCTGAAGCTACCCATTTCACTGTACTGGACTTGAAAGACGCATTCTTTTGCATAAGATTAGCCCCTGTAAGCCAAATATTGTTTGCATTTGAATGGCAGGACCCCATCTCTGGAAGAGGGGGCCAACTCACCTGGACAAGATTACCCCAAGGATTCAAGAATTCACCTACCATTTTTAGTGCTGCACTAAATCAAGACCTTTCAAGCTATCCAGTAGCCCCGGGAAAGAGAGTGCTTCTCCAATACGTGGATGATCTGTTGATAGCTGCCGTATCAGAAAGTGAATGTATACTAGCCACCAAAGATCTCTTGCAGTTACTAGATGAAGCTGGATACAAAGTTTCCAGAGCCAAAGCACAGCTATGTCAAAAAGAAGTGAAATACTTGGGTTTTCGTATTACCCAAGGAAGCAGAAGATTAGGCAGAGAAAGAAAAGAAGCAGTATGCAGAATTCCAACTCCAACAACCAGAAAG